>CAVLGL010000089.1:12142500-12715000 GCA_963668995.1 Parnassius mnemosyne | reverse complement strand
CCTTTACTTGTAATTTTTCTCATGCACCCATTGACTTTTTACATCTCACATTCGCTTACCTGTACGAGGCTGTTGATGCTATTTAGTTTTTAGTGACATGTTTATATATTAATATACTTACCATCAGACGGACTTTGTGCACGTTTGTAACCCTTATTTATAGACAGGTGTTAAAATGAATAATTTTGTACAACCGACTTCAATATAATTTGTTAAAGATAACTCAAAAACTACTAGTCAGACCCTGATCAAATTTATATGAGACCAGCTTACAAATAAAAAAATAATCATCTAAATCAGTTCACCTAGAAAAGAGTAATGAAATTACACACATAAAAATATACTCGAATTGAGTGCCTCCTCCTTTTTGAAGTCGGTTAAACAAAAGTAGTATCGGAACGTTTCTGGGTTTCGTGTAACAACATGATCCAATCAATGGGGAGCTTTTCGGCAGTAAGATTTTGTCATACAGAGGGCAATATGGTAACGGTGTGAGAAAAACCATTTATCGCCTAGAAACTACCAGAAAGATATACATCAGCGTGCGCATCTTCCACCATGCAGAAATGGATTGTGAATGAGGACATGAGATAAAGAGAGCTTATTAACTTGTTTTTGTGTGTCACTCTTGCAAAATATATAACACAGAATTTGTCTAACCCTTAAGATGTATGTCGTAAGTAAATGTATATAAATGTTTTTTTCTTATAGAATAAGGTTGACAAACGAGCACACAGTCCACCTGATGGTAAGTAGTTGCCGTGACCCATAGAAATCTACATCTATTCTCAACTACGAATCAAAATGCAGATGCGTTGTCAGCCGTGAGGACTAAGATAAAATGCCTCGTTTCCAGTAAAAAAGCCTCTTTTTCCCTACATTCACCATACGAAACACAGCAGTGTTAAGCTGCTATTTCACGCTGGTATTATGTGAGAGCGTGGTCCTTCCCCTGTTGAGCCGACCCATGCCGTGCTGTAGCACATTTTTATATGAATAAAAATATTTTTAAAAATAATAATATTTGATAATATAAAATTATTCTATTAAGAGTTTAGTTAAATTTTTGTAACTTTTTTATTGCTTTGTAATGACTAATGACTTATATTCGACTCGATTGTGCACGTATTTACTGTGCACGTTGGTGGGCTGTGTGCCGCAGGGCGTGTCGGCGCCAATGCTCGTCCATCCGTTGTAAATACGCTATGAAAACGTGCAACGTCATTTTTCCGATTTTACGTAATTCAAGCAGTGTTTTCTTGGCAATGGTGTTATGACCTCATAATTTGATTATATGATAAAGGTGAATAAAAATCGATATAAGTTTCTGAAGTTTCTATTTTTAATTGATAACGTTTAAAGTGATTAACGTTTACTTCATGATGTGTATGTTATATGGTGGTACTATGAGGCCATAGTACCACCATACCAAGCAGCTGAGCAACCATAGAATATTGATATTTTTTTATTCTCATGACTGACTGAATTAACACCATTTTCTTTTTTTTAGTAAACACTGCAATGATGGATATTTGTTTCTTTTTACCACGTTTTAATTAACTCGCTTATATGTATGTCTATTATAGATTTATACGCCAGTATATTCTAAGCCTATGATGTCTATTCGGGTCGAATTTAGAACTTCCCAATGAGCTGGACTTTATATTTTGGATATAGCTCAGAATCGCATGACAATGTAAAAAAACTTCTCAAAAACGTGGTCTAAAACAAAAGTTACCTCAATAATTATTGAAGTAAGAGAATTCACGTAAGTCGCCCTAGAAGTAAAATGATGAATGTGGTTGCAAGCATACAGAGGATTATCCTTAGTTGCCTAGTTCAAAATTAGCTTGCATGCACATAATCTCTAACTTTGAGACAAAATTTCAGCCTACTCAACTAGGCTTTGGTACTAGAGCTTGCTGTGAGGCAACGGCACATTCAGTGCGTACATTTTTAACAAACTCTGATGCAGATGTTCTTGTGAAGGTTGAATTAAGGAATGCTTTTAACTCTATCGATAGGGTTACCCTGCTGAAAGAAGTGGCTAACAATACCCCCGAAATTTATCATTACGTTTGGCAATGTTACAGTCAAAATACTAACTTGTTTTACGAAAATATAACATAATTTTAAATAATAAAGTAAACCTGTGCTTTGCTATGGAGACAGGGCAGACATGGTAAAGGCTCTGTTCCGATGAAGATGTTCCATTGGAAGTTAACCAACAAGAACAGTGGGATATTCCGTTTGTACAGAACGTGCAGCAAGATTTGTTTCACAATTTCCATAGTGACCAAGATAAGGCACGCTTTCTAGTTGTTTCGTCTAAGGAATCTAGTCACTGGTTACACGCTTTACCATCAAGTAATCTCGGCACATTACTTGATGGGGAAAGCTTGCGCATCGCCGTAGGATTCCGACTAGGAGCGGCGATTTGTCAACCCCATCAGTGCCCCTGTGGTAGCAGCGTCGACAAGTTTGGGCTCCACGGACTTTCATGTAAGAAAAGTGCTGGTAGGTTTTCACGGCACGGTTCTTTGAACGATGTCATCCGAAGGGCTCTTGTCTCTATAAATGTTGCCTCGGTTTTAGAGCCTTGTGAAATATTTAGAGACGATGGCAAGAGACCCAACGGTATGACATTAGTCTCTTGGGAGAGAGGTAAAGCCCTAGTGTGGGATGCTACTTGCGTAGACACTTTGGCGGCCTCTCATCTCAGGGGTACCTCGTTTAGAGCCGAGGTGACATCAGAGGCAGCTGAACTGAGTAAATGGTGCAAATATGAGTCTCTGAGAATCAACCAATATACCATATGTTAAATCCCTTGTTGGGGCCGTTGATTCTCGCGTACAGGTAGATGCGGTATATACAGACTTCAGCAAGGCTTTTGATACAGTAAATCATAGTATATTGTTGGAAAAACCACAATTATATGGAGTTACAGAACCTTTGCTAGGGTGGTTTGCGTCATATCTGACTGATAGAGAGATGAAAGTTGTATTGAACGGTATTTGCTCAAGTCCTTATGCTGCATCGTCTGGAATCCCACAAGGATCCTATTTGGGGCCCTATCTCTTTACATTATTTATGAATGATATTGAACAGTGTTTTCAAAACTCTGAAGCACACTTATTTGCTGATGACCTTAAATCTATTAAAATGATAAGGAATCAGGGGGACATTTTGCTGTTTCAAAGTGATCTGGATAGGCTTGCAGATTGGTGTGACCGAAACAAAATGTCTTTAAATATAAAAAAATGCAAGCATATCGGATTCACCAGAAACAGAGGGATCGTTAATTCAAGATATAGTATATGTAATGAATTGCTTGAAGAAGTTCATGTAATTAAAGACCTAGGCATTCAGCTGGATCTAAAACTTAAATTTGATTTACATATACATAAATCTGTGTACTAAAAGCATCAAAGATGCTTGGGTCTGTGCTTAGGGAGAGTAGGAGTTTTAAAATACCAGCCACAAAAATAATATTGTACAACTCATTAGTAAGGAGTCACCTGGAGTATTGCAGTGTAGTTTGGTCACCCAGTTACAGAATACATATAGACCGCATTGAAAAAGTACAAAAAAGGTTTCTGTGGCACTTGACTCGTAGCTGTAATATGGCCAGGACGCTCAAGTCATATGAGGAAAGACTGCCTCATTTTAAAATCCTATCATTGGAAACGAGAAGAAAAATTATTGATTTATTGTTTTTAAAGAAATTAGTGACTGGATTTATGGACTGTCCCGATCTTCTTGGTAAGATAAATTTCAATGTACCGCATCGGTTGCCTAGATCCTGTAATAGCAAATTATTTGTTGCACCTCAAGGTCGAACTAATTTAAGATCACATTGTTCCTTAACAAGAATGTTTGCATTATACATAAAGAATACCAAAGCAGAATTCTCAACCTTGATGGCTGGCATCAAAAAAGTAGTTATCGGCGATTAAGGCTATGTTCTAATGGAAGTTTCTTCATTATTAATTTAAATAAAAATTTTATTACAGTTAAATTGTACCTATGTACTGTTGTAAAATCAACGTAAAGTCTCTTTTTTACGCATGTGGTGCCCTCCTGTAAGTAATGGGACATTTAGTTTTAATAATTGTGATGTCGTTCTCAATGTATGTAACATTGTGTGTACTCATTGTTGTGAGAACCTATTAAAAAAAAATAAAAAATTAAAAAAAATCATATATCTTATCCTAACGGTGTGCCAATGATTGAGACAAGTAATGCTCTTTAAGTAGTCGCTTAAAGATGACAATAGTTTGTGCTTCACGTATACCAGTATATATTATGGTGTCCGGTTCTCTACACTCACCATGCAAAACACAACAGCTGTTTTGACACTTTTTTTGGCATATATTCTGTGAGACTGTGGTCCTTCCCCAGTAAAGACAACCTACATGCGCTGCAACAGTGCTGTGTGTGCTGCAGTGCTGCATTAATCTGCCAACCGAGTATGGCAGTTATGTAGTATCTCCTCCAATTGTAGAGCCCTGTGTACAGAAATGTACAGCTTACGGAATGACGTTTACGTTTTGTTTTGTTTGGTTTTAAGGTCAGGACACAGTCTGATTACACAAGCAGTGCCGCTACAAAGTTGCAGCCTACATACTTCCCATTGCTGTCTGTGCACTGGTTTCCTCCTATTACAGAAAGAGTAATTGTCCGCGTCTGCTACCGTGAAATATTTTATCGTGTAACTTAAAATAAGTGACGAGTAACCTTTTTTTTATTTTAACGTTGTTTTTTTTTTACATTTATCCTCAATAAAGAATCAAAATTCAGATCCGTCGTTACCCGTAGGACTAAGAAAAAAGAATGCCTCTTTTCCAGTAAAAAGGGTCTCCGATTCTCTACACTCACCATACGATACACAGCACTGTCAAGCTGCCATTTTACGCTGGTATTCTGTGAGAGCGTGGTCTTCCCCGGTCGAGCCGACCCATTCGTGCTACAACTATACTACTAATATAGCTGCAGCATGGCTCTACCACGTGTTTATTGTTGGAAAAAAATTGGTATCTATTTATTTTGCGAAATGAATTAAATTTTCATTTATCAAGCATTCTTTTTATTTCACTATCCATGAAGACAATCAAATTATTGTCTCATAAAACAAGAAACGGGAAAGGTATTTTCTTCATTGATATTTATTGCAAGTAAAAAATGAATGTGATTTGTAACAGAAATCACAGAAATTACTCCCACTTACAGAACATAAATATAACATTGTTAAAGATAATTGTCTACTTCGTTTTATTGTCTGTTTTATATAGAAGAGGGGGACAAACAAGCATGCGGCTCACCTGATGGCAAGTGTCGATTACCGCCTATTAACAAATACAACACCAGTGGGGTTGTAGGAGCGTTTTGGCTTTTTAAAAAGGAGTAAGGAAACGGTCTGAAAAAAATCACCGGTGGTAAACGATTCTCTACAAAGAAGTCGTGTAATTAAGAAAACTCCTAGTAAATCGGACAGTAGTGGACCGCCAAATATCCCGATGATGTGGATTTATGAAATGCGTTGATGATATTTTGTGGCTGTGGTAAGTGCGATAGAACACTTCCTGTGGTAAGTGCTATAGAAAATGCAAAGGGATGCAACATCTCTTCGTTCCGTCTTTCTTCGTCGTCGGTCGTCGACGATTCGAGCAGCTCTACGCTGGATGCGGTCAAGTAGAAGGAGCTGGTAATAGGAAGCCCATGACCAGAGATGAGAACAGTATTTCATGTTAGGTCGAGCCAGTCCCTTGTAAAGTTGCAAGCAGTGTGCCGGCATAAAATACTGTCCCGCTCTGCTGAGCACGCCAAGCTTTTGAGAGGCCAATTCAGCCTTTCAAACTGCACGTTATTCGATATGTCAACGCCGAAGATTCCGATACTGGCTGGGGTAACGAAAGGAGTGCCCTGAAATTGAGGAGTTACGACAAAAGGGTTCTTTTTAGTGGTAAAAGCGCAAACTTGTGTCGTCTGGGCATTGAACTTAATTAGATTTAGTCGCCCCAATCTGAGACCTTATCCGGCAAAGACTCGACTTCAGACACAACTTTGTTCCGGTACTCGGCGACGTTTTCCTAAGAAATATAGGCACAGCTGGTGTATAAAGCATCACCAGTGCATGTTACTGGCTTGCAACATATTATTGATATAAGCGGAAGAAACAGCGTAGGTAATAACACGTAGCCTTGTGGAACACCAGCATAAATAGGCTTGTAAATGGAGCATGCTCCTATTACTACGACTTTGTTGCTCCATTCTGCAAGAAAACTGTTGGATCCAGTTGCACAAATTCTCGGGAAGCGCATAGAAAGGAAACTTCGAAAGAAGCGCTTTGAGCCAAACACGATCGAAGGCTTTCGTTATGTTCAAACTAATGGCCGGGGTCTCCCACTCTGCCTCCGCCGATTTATAAATATGGTAAGCCAGAATCACCAGCTGAGCACCTCGTCGCAAATCGTACTAGCGGTTACTTTTTAGTTGGTGATCCTCAACCTCATGAGCTGGCAATTCACAATGTTTTTCATTATGTTCTTCTTTTCGGTTATTTTTTAGAGATCTGGTGGATTAAAGCTTTCTTAAAATGGGAGGAACTCCATCAGGCCCACTCGATTTGAGGTCTAGGGAGAGTAGTGCTATGCGCAGCGAGCGCTGTGTAAACCGTATCGTTCCGACCTGAAGGCGAAATTATACTTCTTTTTCAAAGCGCTGGTGAAACACTCCTGTAATAGCGCGATGTAATTTTACAGGAGCGACCAAACCAGACGCCACAGGTACTAGAATAAAGACTTCTATTCCCCGAAGTACCACATCAGCGACAGAATCACTTTGAAACTATCCGGCGAGAAGCATACCCATCCCTGTCCTCAAGGGAAGGATGCAAAAAAAGACCGCATCCTGTCCCAATCGGCCGATCTATAGTGCCAAACACGGTGGTGATCTGCAGAATGCAACCGCGATGGGAGTGTGAGAGGCGTCGAAGGAAACCTGATATTCGTCCGGATGTGAGGTCAACAGAAGGTCCAACAGGGAAGGTACGATTCTCCATGTCTAGAATCCTCGTAGGCAAAGTAACCATTTGTGTCGGACCATATGCCAAGGCAAAGTCATAAACAGATCTTCCCGCATGATCGTTTAAACGAAAACCAAGCAATTCAGCGCGGGGACGGCAGATAGCGTGGCAGAGGTCACCTTTGTTTTATTTGCCTAGAGCGAAATTCCCCCCCCCCCCCACCTTCACAAGATATGTGAGGCAGCCTGAGCACCCGCGCTAAGGAAGAGGAGGGTAGTTTGGGCGGGGATGCTCAGCCAGGGATTCTCCAATACCAGAGGTGCTGGTACCCTCCTGTAATATTTTCTTATTTAATTACACTACCATGTCAATAAATAAATAAATAACGAAAACACATTAAGCGTACTCTTTGCCGACGATGTGTCAGTGTTAGTGAACTGCGATAAAAACTCAAATTATAACTATAACACACACACACACACACACACACACACACACACACACACACACACACACACACACACACACACACACACACACACACACACACGCACAAACTTTTTTAATATCTCAGATATGCAGGTTGCCTTACGATGTATTCCCTAACCGCCGAGCACGAGGTAAATTTCCTTGGCACCGGTGGTGACATTTACAACGAGCTCGCCTCTTAGGTACTACGGATATAAGCCGCAGTTTTTTAATATTATGAGTTATTGTTAGTAAAATGCTGCGGTCCATCCGACCATCTCCTCTTTCATGTTGCCTCTTACTTCACCCAGGACATGACATGGCGAGTGTATTAATGTTAAAGTAGCGTGCTATAATAAATTACCATCGCGTCGTTTCCGACAAGATTTCCACGTGGCTTGTAATCTCCGAGACTACACTAGACATGTGAGGGTTAGATAAGGCACACTCGGTCGTGTTTTTTATCATTGGCTCGGCATAACACGAACGTCCGCTATACAATGACCTCAATCTGTGGTAAAACAGATTATACATTTATAAACGATTAAACATTGTATAGTTTCAATGACTTAGCGTTATAAGGAAATATTGTTTTATGTTATTTGTTGTTATTTATATTATGTATGTTTAATTCGTTGTTTTCCGTGATATTAATTTAATAAATCTTTTACATATAAATATAATCCTTGGTGTGTCAGTTGCTGATCGTGTAACGTCTGAATTACTTAACCTCTTTAGGTAATATTCAAACATTATATTTCATAACTATGGTAGGATCCAATAGGTGGCTTTGTAGACAAGTTATTAACAATTTCTATATAATACTAGCTGACCCAGCAAACGTTCTTTTGCCATATACACTTAGCGATACGAAACGTGGCCCAAGCGCACTATGAGGGTTATTATCAAAATAAACCGCGATACTATTAGTTTTTGTCTTTGAAAAACTTTATTATTTATTCAAATATTAAATGCAAATGATTAATAAGCAAAAAATGTGGTAACTTTCTAATTTTTTTATTAAATACCAAAAAAGACATTAAGCACTAAATTTAACAAATGTTTATTAATTAATTTAACAAATTAAAGCTAACAGTAACTAACGTGAGTAGCGGGTTTTTCCACCTCTGGCCCTGATAAACGCCTCCATACAATCAGACATGCTGTGGGTGATGTTTTTGATATCCCTTTGGGGTATTTCTTCCCATGCGGCCACCAGAGCGGTTTTCATTGCACTGAAATTCTCTGGAGGGTTGAGATTGGATCGGGTGCGACGTTTAAGCATGTCCCAGGCATGTTCTATGGGATTCATGTCTGACTTCGTGCTGGCCACTCCAACTTAAAAATTCTCACCTCCGAAAGATAATCATTACGGCATTGTGCGGTGTCTGGTCGGGCATTATCTTGAATTATCTTAAATTCTTTGCCCCCAATGAATTCCACATAGGGTAAAACATGATCTTGGAGGATCTCTTCAATGTATTGCACAGCCGTTAAACGACCTTCAACTACCACTAACTCTGTACGTACATCTGCACTGATCCCTCCCTAAACCATTACGGATCCATCATGAAAACTTGCGGTTTGCCTGGTGGTGATTGGCAGAAACCTCTCTCCATGCTTTCTCCACACACGTTCACGGCCATCTGGAGCTCTTAAGGCTACTCTGCAGTCATTGGTCCACAGAACTTTACTCCAATACTCATGAGTCCAATTTGTATGCTCGGTAGCGTACCGAAGTCGAACTACGCGATGATGCCGGAGCAGTTCTGGACCTCGTGCTGGTCTTCGAGTACGCAGGTCCAATTCCACTATTCTCCTTCTTATCATCCGCTCACTAACGTTGACCCCTCTTGCCGTTTGCAGACACTGTCTTATTTCAACCGCAGTAAGGAACCGATTTCTCAAAATTGCGAGGGTGATAAATCGGTCATCCTGCGCTGATGTACGCCTGATTTTGTCACTTCTTGGTATCTTCGTGTACAGACCGATCTGATCGTACCTATTTAAGGCGTAATTAAGTGTTGTACGCGGTACATTTAAAAATTCCGCATATCTCTCGCTGCGTTCGCCCTTGACTCCAAAGTAACAGAGCTTGAGCAACTTGAGCTGGAGTTACAATCATTGTGTTCCGATTCTGAAAGCAAGAAAATACTACACATTAATAGAAAACTTAAACCAAAAGAAGATTCACCAACTATAAAATGAGCCATCATTTAAACATTACATTTTAACTTACCTGTGTTTCGTACGTTCTAGCGACAAACTAACGCTGAAAGTCACAGAAATTAAAGAAATTAACTTTTTTTCGTGCTAGATGAGCCATAAGCGTATCACCTCGATCCGTTCTACAGTAAACAGTCCGTTTTTCATTAAATATATTTACATTTTCCGTACGTACATGCTGTTTTAAAAAAATAAAACAGTCGGGATTGTTAATTCATTAATCAGCTTGAAAAGGTCGTGTAACGACAAAAACAAACGTGTTGACAATCTGCCACTTGAAACTCTTTTTCACTGCACCAAAATCGCCTGTTATCGGTTTGTTTATGTTTGGGCCACATCCCGTGCCGCTAAGATAGATTGTTTCTAGGAAATATTTTTTTGTTTTCAAAATCGCGATTAAAAAACAGGGGTTGACCGTAGAAGGGTGAAAATTTTAAGTTTTATGTATTTTTCAATGCTATATCATCATAATAAAATAAAAATTAAAATTTCTGTCAAAAATTAAAAAAAATTTTTAGGCGTGGGTCACCCTTATCATTTAGTGGTTTGAAAAATAGATATTGGCCGATTCTCAGACCTACCCGATATGCACACAAAATTTCATACAAAACGGTTCAGTCGATTCGGAAGAGTTTGGTAACAAACACCGCGACACGAGAATTTTATATATTAAGATTTATGCACGCTAGCAATCAGTTTTATCCTCGGTGTTGGCACCACCCATACTGCAGCGTTATTAAAGGCTGCAGCGTGGCTGCGAAAAAAGGCGAAGGCTGTATTATTTAAACCGTGATTTTTGAATGAACTTAGCAAGTTTTTCAAATAAATAAGGCGATGATAACTAAAATATTGTACCTTATATAATAAAATCAATAATTTATTGTCATTATATCGGTCTTACAATTCTTTTCACGTGTTGCGTTCATCACGTCACGTGTCGTCAACCGTCGCGTGGTATAACCCTGAACCTTATTGCATAATTCAAGACGATATAGTTTTTAATGCTTGATAAATAATATATAATGATAAATAATAGTCTTTACAACTTAAAAAAACCATGTCTATTTTGTGATACTGAGGATTTTTTCCTGTGTAGACGTAGTAGTCCACTATGTTCACTTGTTGTCAGTTAAACATGGTATAGTAGTTTCTAATCCCCGACGCAAGAAAAGGGGTGTTATAAGTTTAACCAGTTTAACCGCTATGTGTATGCCTGTCTGTGGGTCTATTTGTGGCACCGTAGCTCTTAGGTCCGCCGCATACATACGGAATTCCGTTTCGAGATTCCGTTTCGGAATTCCGAACGGGTCGGCCACACACATACGGAATCCCGTTTTGCCTGTAAAATTTCGAACGGAAAACTATCGTGCGTGTGTGACGGTTCACAGATTTTATATGAACTTGCTGCGGTCGGAATCTCGAATCGAAATATCGAAACGGAATCCCGAAACGGAATTCCGTATGTATGTGGCGGGCCTTAAACGGTTCAATCGATTTGGGTGAGGTTTTCTTATTTAAAAGCAGGTTTTCTACCGGTCGAACTTAGACATGTATTATCAAAATTGGTTCAGCCGTTTCAAGACCATCATCTGTTTTGTTAGCTGCAGTAGGGTTCTTTTCGGGGGTTTTTAAAGTTTTCAATTTAAGTTGTACAAATTTATTATGATGATGTATTTGTATGACATACATAAAATCTTTCCTGTTAATCTCATTCAAAATGTCAGGCGTCTCGGAAATAACGCTGCCGAATTACGGCTTCGACATCAACAGTTTGAAGACTGGGTTCCAGTCAATCGCTTTTCAATACGAGCTATGCATTTGGAGTTCTGTCTCTTCAGTTGCCTATATGCTATCATATATTGTGTTGAAGTCTCACAGAATACCAGCGTAAAATAGCAGCTACATGATGCTATGATTCGTTTGGTGAGTGTAGAGAACCGGAGATCCTTTTAACGAGGTATTCCATCTTAGTGCTCAGGGGTGGCAACGCATCTGAATTTATCTCGAGTATTGATAGTATCTATAGGCACATCATCTACTTATCATCAGGTGTGCAGAGTGCTCGATTGTCACCCTTATTCTATAAAATAAAAAACAAAATAAATTAAACAATACGTTTATATGAGATCATAATATTTGTCAAACAGAATAATTTATAGAGCATTTCCTCCTTAAAGAAAGAAAGAAAGAAACATTTTTGCATTTTGATTATAATTCGCGGATAATGTCTATGGGCCACAACATCGACTTACCATCAGGTGGGTTGTGTGTTCGCTTGTCACCTTTATTCTATAAAAAAAAAACTCATGTCCGAGGCTACGAGCTCATGATAATGATGAAGATGAGTTTATTCTCTAATATATATCTTAAGAAAGTGGTAGTTAAAATATATACCTACATCCCATAAAAATGTCGCACTTACTCTGAAACCAAATGCCGTATTAAAAGATGTGCGTTAAGAATGTTGCAAAGTTCAGATGAGTCTCACGTTGTATAATGTATTCAACACGTGCTAAGCTGGAATTCTTTTACGTATAGCCCTGACATACATAGCAAGCTCACGTTCATAGATTAATGAAGAAGAAGCGTCAGTAGCCTAATGGCAGGGCGCGGACCGCGAACTCGAAAGGTCGTGGGTTCGAATCCACCATTCGACTACTGTCGTGAACCACTTCTAACACAAGCATTTTAAGCTTACCAGAAGTGGTTTAATAGAATACGAGTAATGTTTAATAGCATTACTAGTATTTAAATTAAAAAAAAGACCTCTGCGCCCTTGCGTTTCATAAATTGAATTCCAGGCTGCTGAGATAGTTTTATATTTTCTACCGACTTTAAAAAGGAGACGGTACTCAATTCGACTGTAAGTTTTTTTAATGTGTGTTACCTCATAACCTTTTACTGGGTGAATCGATTTCGATGATTCTGTTTTTATTTGAAAGCTGGTGCTTTACATGTGGTTCCATATAAATTTGATTCAGGTCTGACGAATAGTTTTTGAGTTATACTTAATAATTTATATTAAAGTCGGTCGTACAAAATTTAAAATTTAAAATTAACAATTATTTATCTGAAAGTGGCGACAAGTGACTATATAGCCAATCCAATGGTGAGTAGTCACTGACGGCAGTGTCACGATGCATTTACTACACATAATAGGAAGAATGAGTCGTTTTCTGCCCCCTTTTACCTATTTCTACCGCTAAGCAGCAATGTATGTTCTACTGGGTTCCACTTTTGATGATATAGAGAAGCAGTATAATTATTTGTAATTAAATACTGCTTCACGTTTTAACCAAGTTTAAAAAATGAGAAGGATTTTTTTTAAATTATATGTTCACCGATTTCTTAGAAATTGCTGAACCGATTGTTGAATGTTTTTTAAATAAATCGTTTATACTTCAGGGATGGTCTTTTGGTGGTTGTTGTTCAGAATTTCGTTCCTAAGGAGGAAAATAGGGGAGAAGGTTTTGATGTAGGTACCTATTTAATTTATTTCTAGTTGTTGTTGGTGTACCGTGAACTTAAAGTATTCCTTATTAAAAAGGTAACACTTAACTTTGAAAAAAAAATCGACTTCAAAAACTTAAAAAAAAATAATTGCCACGTAATATCGTATGATGTCGGGTCTATACTCGTTATTCTTCGATGCACTGACACATGTCTTAGCACATGCACGTTTCCTACATTTGATTATCTTTCGTTACAGTGAGCTCGTATATCAGAAAATTTTAAGATGAGTAAGTAAACCTTTGAGCTACCACGTGGTAGAGCCATGCTCCAGCTATGAATGAATGAATGGGTCATGGTGAATGGGCGGGGAAGGACCACGCTCTCACAGAATACCAGCGTAAAATAGCAGCTTAACGCTGCTGTGTTTCGTATGGTGAGTGTGGAGAACTGGAGATCCATTTTGCTGGAAACGAGGCGTTCCATTTTAGCCCTCAGGGGTGACAACGCATCTTTTTGAATTTTATAGCCTACAGCAACAAAAATAGAACTTTCTATTAATAATCACATATTTACGGGAATGTTCGGTTCTAAGTTTAAATATAACACTACACTTAATATGATGTACGAATGTACGTTTTAAAAAAACATTAAAATATGTCCAACGGAAAATGTAAACTAAAGTACTTTAAATAACAAATATTCTTCTATGACTAAATAATGTTATATTCACTACAGTAAGTAGCAGGGTTATGAGTACAGACGGCGATACTATAAAGTCGTGGAATCGAATCTGCCACTCTACCACTGTATTGAACCACTCCTATCACTGTCATTTTATCTTATTTTGCAATGGTAAACGGGACTATTTTATCGGCGAATTTTATATAAAACAATACTAACTGTGCTATTAACACTACTGTTAATAGCACAGTTAGTATTGTTTTATATAAAATTCTTCCGCTAGTAAAATTTACATTACATTTACCTAAAGAAATATTTTATCATTGACATATCGATGGTTTAGAAGACAAACGTACAAAGTGCAAAATTAAAAAATACTAACTGTGCTATTAACACTACTGTTAATAGCACAGTCAGTATTGTTTTATATAAAATTCTTCCGCTAGTAAAATTTACATTACATTGACCTAAAGAAATATTTTATCATTAACATATCGATGGTTTAGAAGACAAACGTACAAAGTGCAAAATTTTGAGTTTGGGACATTTAATGCCAAATAAATTAATTGAGTTTCTTGCACTCAACAGGGCGTTAATATTTTTTTTTAATCTTTTACTGCTTAGATACTTGCTGGAAATTTAAATAAGAAAGATGGATTTCCGCAAAGTAACGCCTGATTCTATTAATTGATTTAATATAAGTATATTTTTGTAAATGGGTATACCGTTACCGTTACAGGCTATCGAATGTTCACTGCTGAACATAGGTCTCCCCTTTACATTGCTTCATAGGGGAATTTTGCTACAGTTGGCACGCTTGGCAGGCGGTTAGGAAATGGCAGTGTTTTTTATTTTTTTGTAATTATTAGGTCTTCTGCCGCCTCTAGCGATACCCACCACTACATGGTCAGTAAATGGGTATATGTATTCAAGATAGTATTGAAGGCGTATGAACTATAACAATTCACAAAGTTTCATGGCAACTTGTTAAACTTTACTGCTCTGAAAAATTACTAATCCTTTAACTAGCACCTTTGTCTTAGTAACCATCGACATGCTGCTAATACAATTTATTTCGTGTCAATTATATCTAATCTAAACATTTGCAGTAAACAAAGGCAACCCAACAAGAAGTTACTATTCAATATTTATTAATTGGTGCTTGAAAATACATACCTTCCTCACTTCTAATAGTATGTAAATCATATTTTATGTACTATAATTTTATAGCAATAGGTATTATATCAGCCTAAAAATTGAAAGCCTTTAACGGTACTTGAAATTATAGAAGTAAAAGGCGCGCTGCAGTAAGATGCATATTGGTGTCATGGGCTGCCCACACGTGTTTACGCCACGTGCTTCGCGACCTACTAACGCCAACGGCCAACTCAACCGTCGGGCTGACAGTGCACGTTTGTGTATTAAACATGAGACAATTATGAGAACGCGTGGCCAGTATTTTGTCTTAAAAAAATTATAGTGTTTATTTTTCTTTCAAATATTTTAATAAAATTAATCGAGTAAGGAATATACAAGATAAAGTTATTTAAAATATGTAGAAAATAACATTTTCTTTACAATGCTAACAGTTCTCTTTTAAGTCCACGTGTTGCAAAATGAAAGCTGCTACGGCTATCAAATTGTATAGTCAGAAACTCCAGGAAAATATTAAATATTTATCGTTTTCTTGCTTGGCTGTAGCGTATTGCTCGATTTTCGTAAATAATAGAGTTTCGGGTCAGCGTCTTTATTTGTTTTTGCTATCAATAAAATGAAAATATGTGATACGAGGTTAAAATTAGTAGCTATTATACAAATTATTACAGCACTGATCTAAAATAATTGAAACTATACACACAGATATTTATATGGTCATATATGCGCATACAATATGCTAAATCGCAAAACGAGAATTTCATCTTAAAATCTTTAAAAAGGGTATTTCTTAGTAAACAATCACAGCGCGAGTAGCTTAGGCCCTCATCCGCTGTCGGCATGCTTCGATAAGCTATCTTTCTCGTACTTATCTTTTGTCGTATTCATTATTGTAAACTTTATTTACGTCTGGGAATTGTTTAAAACAGCTAAATTCGTCTAGGGATTTGCAGTTATTATTAAAAATTATTCAATAAATACGTAATTAAAATTTGAGATTGCCAAAAGTATATTTTTGGGAATTGTAAAAGAATATTTTTGGAGAGGTCTAGTAATACTTTATAACCGACAAAAACATCTGGGATTATTTTTTTGGAATTATATAAAATCTAAATTAGAAGATAAAAAAGAAATCAAGTTTTTTTTTATAGGAGAGGGGGCAATCGAGCATGCGGCTCACCTGATGGTAAGTGACTACCGCCGCCCATGAACAACCGCAACACCAGGGGAATTGCAGATGCGTTGCCGGCCTTTTAAAAAGGAGTAGTTAGGCTCTTTTCTTGAAGGTCCCTAAGTCGTATCGGTCCGGAAAAATCGCTGGTGGTAAACTATTCCACAAGGAAGTTGTGCGAGGAAGAAAACATCTTCTAAATCGCACAGTGGTGGACCGCCAATCATCCAGATGGTGTGGATGGTATCGGGAGTTCTGCCGCGATGTGCGTTCGTGAAATTTGGCGGCTGGGATTAATCCGAACAATTCCTCAGAGCACTCCCCATGGTAAATGCGAAAGAAAATGCTAAGAGATGCAACATCTCTTCGCAGTGCCAATGAGTCGAGCCGATCGGAAAGGACTCAGTCGTCGACGATTCGAGCCGCTCTGCGCTCGAAGTTGCAAAAAAAAACATTTTTTTGGTAATGTAGTCTCTTTTTTTTTGCAAATGTTATATGCTGCGCAGTAACGAAATAACCGCAAACGCTCTGCCAGACTCGCGGGACTGGATTCGCAAATTGACGAAATAAAATTTTTTCTCAATTACAACTTGCCAAAAGAGTCTTCTCAAAATTCGTCGCCAGCTCTCGGACTATAGGAAGTCCAATAATATTTGTGACATTGAGTGCAGCTGATTTATATTGGCCAGAGCTGTATCGTATATGAGATTCTGATTATAAGTATGCTAATTTTAATCAAAACAGTGAATTTATTCGTAAATCTAAATTATTAAATTCAAATCCTAGTCTCTTACATTTTTCATGAGCGATTAGATATTTTTATGGAACATTTGTTAAAAAATTCTTTAAGGTCAAGTATTTTTGGTTCCGTATTGAATTTCAGCACCGAGGTAGTCCTCATATGCATGGTACTTTCTGGTTTTTCAAATCAAATCATATCGCAATCCAGATGCAAGAATTTAAGAAATCATAAATGATTTCAATTAATTCCTATCGACGTGGTACCCAGATCCTTCTCAAACTTATGACACTCTGTAATCTCTGTAAATCTGTAAATAATTCATACGACAAATCATGGATGTGATTTGTCGTATGCATTATTTACAGATACCCATGTTATTAACCCCTACATTAAAATTTAATTCTCTTAATAAAACTGCCTTCAAAATGACTAGGTAGAAAACTTCGCGGGCCCCTCCTAAAGCACCGCTTGTTGCTTGTTGGTTTAAAAAGATTTTGCAATAAATTTTCAAATATCAGTAATTTTGATATTACTCGCAAATAGTTCGAGGCTCACATGATCATGACGCGATGTCGTAAAAATAAACAGTCGAACTATCGCATGTGCGTGAATTAACTAGAGACGGCGTGTAGCGTGTAGAATGGTTTTATTATGTCAGCCAGCGGCACACGTGCGCCGTATGTCACGTTTTAAAGCTGAGATAATATGGCCGCGATCCCACTTAGCACGCGCAACGAACCAACGAAATAACGTGCTCAACAGTTATTTATTTTTAGCTAGTTACAAATACTGAGTAAATAGTTAATTTTGTTTACTTGTTTAATTTGTTGTGTTGCTTCAGTTTTATGGTCTTAAGTAACTTATGGATCTGAGACGTGGTCCTCCACTGCTGGCCGTATGAGGACGCTCAAGGTCGCTCAACGAGCTATGGAGAGGGCTATTATGCTCAGGGTTTCAGAAACATAGTGAGCAACATATCCAAATGGATTAGTATATGGCTCGAAGAACCGACAACCGACGGGGAAGAAAGGTTCTCGAGTGGCAGCCTCGTACCGGTAGGCGAAGTGTAGGGCGACCCCCACTAGATGGAGTGACGACCTGGTAAGACATGCAGGAAGTCGATGGATGCAGGTGGCTCAGGGCCGTGCTTTATGGCACTCCTTGGGGGAGGCCTATGTTCAGCAGTGGACTTGTGAAGGGCTATAATGATGATGGTGATGAAGTAAAATATTAAAGTATTTAATAGCCCACTTATGTCCGACAACTGTTTTGTTATCATTTCCGAGCCGAGTCCCGTGCTGCTCCAATGTATGTTGGTCGAAAAACGTCCGTATACGTCCGTGGCCGCCGCTTGGACAATCATGGTGATTGATTCTGTAGTCAGGGAACTTCTTACAGGTTGAAGATGGCGAATTCCCAATTTCACCTGTTTATTCTCATTTATTAATTTAAGTTTAGTAAATCATTTAATATATTCATCAGTAGAATAATCAAAGTACAAACATGTATATTGTTACTCTAATTCGTTTACATTACATTATATCACTCACCTTCGATTTGCCGACGATATAGTCCTTATGGCAGAATCGCTGAAGGACCTAAGCACTATGCTCAATGACCTCAATAGTGTCTCCCAACGGATAGGTCTTAAGATGAACATGGACGAAACAAAAATCATGTTTAACGTCCATGTCACACCTATGCCGGTAGTTGATGGGAGCACTAAGCTCGAAGTTGTTGACGAATATGTTTATCTGGGACAAATAGTCCGACTAGGTAAGTTCCAACTTCGACCGAGAGGTCAATCGACGAATTCAACTCGAATAGCCAGCGTTCGGGGGATTACGACACATCTTCTCGTTAGACAAACCTCAAAACTACATTGTTCAACCAGTGCGTGTTGCCAGTGATGACCGGTGCAACTAAGACGTGGTCCTTCACTGCTGGCCGTATGAGAAAGCTCAAAGTCACTCAGTGAGCTATATAAAGGGCTATGCTCGGCGTTTCTCTGCGTGATAGACTTAAAAACGAGGATATCCGCAGTAGAACCAGTGTTACCGACATAGCCCAAAGAATAAGTAGGTATGCTGAAGTGGCAATAGGCCAGCCGTATAGCTCGAAGAACCGACAACCGATGGGGAAGAAAGGTTTTCGGGTGGCAGCCTCGTACCGGCAGGTGAAGTCTAGGGCGTCCTCCACTAGATGGAGTGACGATCTGGTAAGACATGCAGGAAGTCGATGGATGCAGGTGGCTCGGGACCGTACATTGCGGCATTCTTTGGGGGAGGCCTATGTTCAGCAGTGGACTTCTGAAGGGCTGTAATGATGATGATGACGAATTAGTTTTGAGCAGTGTAACAGAATGTAACATAAACATAAACATTTCCGCCTGTCATCCAAAGGGGTAGGCAGAGACTACAGAGAGTTTGTCCATATGGCACGTTCCCGACACACCTCTCCCTCTCCCGCCTCCTTTACATTCAAATACGCATATAGGCTCGTCGATTAGTGTACTCCTAATCTAACCCATTTTCAATATATTGCCAATTTGGTCGATAAAACTTCGTCTAGGGCATCCCTTCCTGACTCTGCCGTTCACATCTGCAATATAAATTTGTTTTGTCACGCTTTCCTCGTTCATTCCTTTCTTAAAGCTGGTCACAATATCATCATGCAAACCACATTTTTATCTTATCAAACAATTTCTCACCCTGTCATTCAGATTTATTCCTAGCATACTCCTTAAATTAATACTTGTACCTTTTTTGCTATCCAAGTATTTACAAAGTGAGTTTCGTTTCGTATGTGATGTTTACGCCCTTGATTGTTCAGAATTTGACTTGTTCCTCCAGAACAAGAATATTACATATTGTTAAGACGGTGCCTGTTAACTGCCAATTTAACTTCATTATGTGCAGCGGGTTAGAAACGGCACGGTATAAATGAACCCATATTTGTTTATTTACATAACATACAATACTCATAACTATGAAAAACTAATAATTTAAATCATAATAATAATATAAAGCGTAAGGAAGTGACGACCCCATCGCCCGCTGACGTAACGGTTATGTGACAAAACTGCTACGTCAGCGCAGTCAGTCAGCACCTTGCCAAGAGGTGTTAGCGCCGTGCCTTGGCAAAATTGAAGGTGCAAAGGCCTGCTTGTGCACATGGCCTCACCATGAAACGGTGCCGGGTTTGAGCGTCTCCCGTTAACTGACGCGCATTAAATGGATGATGGAAAAAAGAAGATTGCGCAAAGGGCCGCTGCCTGGAGGTCGCCAGGGCGCGTCTGGAGCTGGCGTTGGACGCGACAGCATGTGAACCCCTAGCCGAGCGCGAGGTGCTGCACAACCACCCAGCAGCCCCTCGCATCTATCATCCCCACCAGCTGGCTTGGTGATTGCAGGGTCATCGCGGGCCCAACAATAAGCACCCGCTACTGGTGGAGTACGCCGCATGCGGTGGTCAATGCAGATGAACAGCCAACGCATTGCGGGCGTATTTTTGGGCGAAAGGGGGAAAAATTGGAGGTTTTGCGTATCGAGCTAGGTTGCATCGACTTATTGCTGAGCCTGGAGTCGTGTATAACCGTCACCGAGCAAAACCTGGCAGACCGATTTCGGTATATCTTGCGCTCAAACATATTTGATAGCACCCAACTCGAACAGCTACGACGTGAGGCTGTACCGTCATCGGATGAAAATGCTACGGCTGAGGATACAGTGCCACTAGTTGCAGAGTAACCAGCACACGTGGATGCCGCCGTGAATCTTTCAGTTATATAGATAAGCTTCAGGTTGGGCAATAATAGGCCGAAAATTGTGCGCACCGTCAGGATGGAGTTTGCTGCGACAAATATCAGTTTGTCCCAGCAAATATATAACGCAAAAACTGACGGAGCGCATAGACGATCTGAAGCAGAGAATCGCTGCATGGGGGAAGCGGATTCGGTGATATACCGAGAGGTCGACACGGTTCAACCAGAATCGTCTCTTCCAGAGTGATCAGAAGAGGCTCTATGAATCATTGGAGCGGCCAATGGTACGTGGAACAGGCCCAGCACCGAATCAGGCCGACACTCTTGCATTCTGGCACGGCCTGTGGTCAGAGCCCGTAAACCACAGCGAGGGCCCTTGGACGGAAGTAGTGGCGTGTCAGTGTGCGAATGTTACGCCCTTGGACCCCGTCATCATAACGCTGGATGACGTAGCTGATGCGGTCCGTAGGGCGCCGAACTGGAAAAATCCGGGACTTGACGGACTGCGTCACTACTGACTGAAGGGGTTCGTGTTGTGCCACGCTGTGCTCGCCCGACAGTTTCAAGCGGCTCTCTATCAAAAGTCGCTTCCGAGCCTCTTCATTACTGGGATCACTCATTTGGTTCCTAAAGACCGGGATTCCACAGACCCGAGCAAATACCGCCCCATTACGTGTCTACCCACCATATATAAGACACTGACAGCCATTTTGAGCGCGAGAATCACTTGTCACCTGAACTCAAATCAGGTGATGTCGCGTGCTCAAAATGGATGCCGGGGCATTGGTCGTGGAACCAAGGGACCACTCCTCAGTGACGCGGTAATTGGCAAAGTGGTTAAATGCAACCGTCGGAACTTCTCCACCGCCTGGATAGACTATAGAAAGGCATTCGACTCGGTGCCCCACACATGGCTAAAGAGGGTCAGCGAGCTGTACAAGGTTGACTGTACTAGTTAGAGACTTCCTCGGGCAGTGTATGGGGCAGTGGAGTACAATCCTTTGTCATCTAGGCGAGCGGATGATGGATGTGGAAAGCCGCATAAGGATAAGAAGGGGTATCTTCCAGGGCGATTGTTTGAGTCCAATCTGGTTTTGCCTCTCCCTGAACCCTCTCAGTACCTTACTGGAGGACTCCGGGAGAGAATTTCAGCTTCGGAATGGAGGGACAAAAGTGACCTTTTCTATATGGATGATCTCAAATTATTCGCCTCCAGTCGCTCTCATCTTATGGAATTGCTAAACATCACTTGTGACTTTAGTAATTCTATTACAATGGGGCTCGGGACGGATAAGTGTGCGGTTCTCCATGTTGAAAGGGGAAGGGTTGCTAACTCTGAGGGCATAGACTTATCTATGCCCATCAACATAAGGACCCTTTCCGAGGCTGACTTCGGTGTAGATGAGGCGGGTATGAAACGGTCAGTTTGCGATGTGTTTTATGCACGCTTGACCAAAGTGCTTAATAGCCTTTTGTCCGGTGTGAATAGGACGCAAGCATATAACGTTTGGATCATGCCTGTTCTCATGTATACCTTTGGCATACTCAGGTGGACTCAGACCGAACTGAACGCTCTGGACAGAAAAGGCCGCTCTATTATGACGTCCCACAGGATGCATCATCCGAGATTGTCAGTAATGAGGCTGTACTTTCCGCAGAAGCATGTTGAGCGCGGCTTCTTAAGTGCGCTTACCATGCATAATCGCGAAGTGTGCAGCGTCCGTAATTACTTTCTGACGAGAGCAGATGATCCATACTATAAGGACGTTATTTCTTGTGATAAAGGGCTAACCCCTCTATCCTCAGCCATCGAGCAATGGCAAGGCCCGGCAGTACAGATCATTTCCGACCGGGAGACCGTATGAAAGGAGAAGGAGCTCCACGGGAGGTTCTACAAGACTCGTCATGAACATTTCGTAGCCACAGTCGCCTCCATATACTGGCTAGCTTTCGGTGACCGCTTTGAGGAAACCGAGGGTTTTGTCTGTGCAATACAGGATCAGGTTATTAAGACCAACAATTATCGGAAATACATCCTAAAGGCCCCGTCGAAATCTGTCGAGCTTGTCGCCATCCCGGTGAGTCACTTAGGCATGTCATCTTCGGTTGTTCGGCGCTTTCTAACTCTGAGTATTTGCATAGCAAATACTCAGAGTTAGAAAGCGCGACACAACCTACGACTACAAGAATAATTTCAGCCGGCAGACCACCCCACATGTCGGTCACCTCGTGAGCCGGGTCCAGATATTTTGTCAGCTTATCTGTTTCGGCTTTCACGAGGGTCTCGTCATAAGGAATGGTAATGTCGACCAAAAATATCCTTGACTGTGCCCGGTCCATCAGCACCATATCAGGCTTATTCGCAAGGATAGTCCTGTCTGTGATGATGGCCCGGTCCCAGTAGAACCTGGCACGATCATTTTTGAGCACGGCTTCCGGCAAGTACTTATTATATGGCAGTTTCCGATCCACGAGACCGTATTTCAGAGCGAGCTCCTGGTGTAGAATCCTGGCTACTAGGTTGTGTCTGCGCAAATACTCAGAGTAAGAAAGCGCCGAACAACCGGAGATAACATGCCTAAGTATCTCACCGGGATGGCGACAAGCTTGACAGATATCGATGGCGCCTTCCTTTGGAATGTATTTCCGATAACTGTTGGTCTTAATTACATGATCCTATATCGCACAGACAAAACTCTCGGTTTCCCCAAAGATGTCACTGAAACGTAGCCAGTGGAGGGAGGCGACTGTGTCTACGAAAGGCTCGTGTAGAGCCTTGTAAAACCTCTTGTGGAGTTCTTTCTCCTTCCATACGGTCTCCCGGTCGGAAATGCATTGTACTGCTGGGTCTTACCATTGCTCGTTGGTTAAGGATAGAGGGGTTAGCCCTTTATCACACGAAATGACGTCCCTGTAGAATGGATTATCCGATTTCGTCAGGAAGTTATTACGGAGGCTGTCGCTAAAAAAGCCGCGCCCATCATGTTTTTCGCGGCAAGTACAGCCTCATTACTGACGATCTCGGAGGGTGCATCCTGTGGGACGTCATAATAGTGCGGAATTTTCTATCCAGAGTGTTCAGTTCGGTCTGAGTTCACCTGAGTATGTCGAAGGTATACATGAGAACAGGCATGATCCAACCGTTATATGCGTGTGTCTTATTAACCCCCGACAAAAGACTGTTAAGTACTTTTGTCAAGCGTGCATAAAACACATTGCAAATTGTTTCATGTCCGCCTCATCGATACTTATGTTCTGTGACATACTCAGGTATCGGTATGTTTTAACCTCGGATAGGGTCTTTATGTTGATGGTTTATAAGTCTATGCTCTCAAAGTTAGCAACCTTACTTTTTTCTTCAACTTCGCAGCCTGTTCTGGGCTGGACCAGCCAGGGCTGGACCCTGTTCAGCCATGTATGAGGCACCGAGTCGAATGCCTTTTTGTAGTCTATCCAGGCGGCGGAGAGGTTCCGACGGTTGCGTTTAACCACCTTGCCAATGACCGCGTCAATGAGGAATGGTTCCTTGGTTCCACGACCATCGACCCGACATCCATTTTGACGATTGATTCGCGTACTCAAAATGGATGTCAGTGTCTTATATATGGTGGGTAAACACGTAATGGGGCGGTATTTGCTCCGGTCTGTGGAATCCCGGTCTTTAGGAACCAGGTGAGTGATCTCAGTCCAGATCCAGAAGAGACGCGGGAGTGACTTTTGGTCGAGAACCTCTTGAAACTGTCGGGCGAGCACAGCGTGACACACCACGAATCCCTTCAACCAGTTCGGGATCCCACGAACCGCTTCAGCTACGTCATCCGGCGTTATGATGACGGGGTCCATGGGCGTAACGTTCGCACACTGACTCGCCACAACTTCCGTCCAAGGGCCCACGCTGTGGTTCACGGGCTCTGACCACAGGCTGCGCCAGAATGTGACAGTGTCGGCCTGATTCGGTGTTGGGCTCGTTCCACGTACCATCGGCCGCTCCAATAATTTATGGAGCCTCTTCTGTTCACCCTGGAAGAGACGACTCTGGTTGAACCGTGTCGACCTCTCGGTATATCGCCAAATCAGCTTGCCCCAAGCAGTTATTCTCTGGTTCAGGTCATCTATGAACTCCGTCAGTTTTTGCGTTATATTCGGCTGGGACAAATTAATATTTGTTCCAGCAAACGCCATGCTGACGTTGCGCACAATTCTCGACCTACTATTGCTCGACCTGAGGCTTATTAGTCTGACGAAAAGGGCCCTTGCCCTTACGTTACGGTCCTCAATCCTTCTTCTCCAGTTCGTCACAGTTTATAAGTTCGTGAGTTTGTAATTATTCTCATCGCTGGACGCGGTCAAGCGGAAGAAGTTAGCACTGGGGTGCCCCGGCCCAGAGATGAGAAAAGTATTCAATGTGAGATCGAAAACGGCCTGTAAAGGTGCAAGCGGTGCACCTGCACACATTTAACTTGCACTTGCACCTTGCACCTTTACATTATTAATTATCAATACGCTGTCTCATTGTGTTCATTTACGTGTATGATAATGTATTGCATATTTGCTAGAACACAACAGACAGTCGCTTTAGTCATTACCATCGTTTGGTTACAATATGCAATGCAGTCACCTGACTTTGTATAGTGTGGCGTCAGCTGGTGAATGAATGTTGATAAATTGATAAATAACGTGGTGGCAATGAGCGTGACTACCACAATTTTGTTCTTATTAGTTTTAAAGTTAAACTTCATCAAGCGCTACTATAGAATAACTCCGTCCTTTTTCGAACGGATGTAACGTTCTATTAAATCTGTAGTTTATAAAGGCATCGCTGATAGTATTTCGTAGGTATTGTGTTTGTAACTACACATTTTATTTAAAATTTCAGACATTATTGAGACTCAAGCAAGAAAATGAAAGAAAAAAAATGACTGAAATTGATTAATAGAAAAGGAGATATCTTTAATCATGATAACGCCAGACCACATACATCTTTGGCCACTCAGCAAAAAATTATGGAACCTTCCTGTCATAAATGCTGATTGATATTGAATTAAACGAGGCACGTCAATCATAATGTTGGTCACGTTATAGGGCGCCGCTGGTCAGTAAACAAAGCGTGCTACAATGCCCCCAATACAAAAACATGCGTGAGCGTCGTATAATACTCGGTTGGAACGAAGTTCCTTATTATTGATAAACTGATAAACGTATTATATTATTGATTAACAAATACAAATAAATGTATTACTATCGTCTATTAAAATGAAGCGTCATTTATAATAAAATACACTATGACACAAGGGGTAGTGACGCAAAAATCTTACACTTTTTGTCGCCTAGCTCCCATGTGCCTAACTCGTACCGTAAGGAACTTCGTTCCAAAAAATCTAACCCAACATTTGCATAAAAATTTTCAAACGTTATTCACTTATTTATCGATTTTTTTTTGTCCACATTGAGCTGATGAATTTTTTCATTCAAACAAAAGAAATAATATAATCAGAAATGAAGTAGTAATTTTTTTTAAATGTGCCCTTCCCAATAATTTGCCAAATGAATTAGTATCACCTCAAGTCCCAAGGGCGTTGGAAGAAACAGCTACGGGATTTCCAACGGAATGTGCGTATAAGGATTGTTCTCACCAATCCACCTGCACAGTGTTACGCGTACGGTAAACTTTTTCATGTAATTCATCTCTTGACGAATATTTTCCAAAACTCACAAACAACAAAATTAAAAAAAGCTGATACGATACGATTTTGAAAACTTTACGTTAATTATATGTACCTTTACATACGTACGAACATAGTACGAATGTAATTTTTTATAGAAGTAGTGACAAACAAGCACACAATCCACCTGATAATAAATGGAAGCCAGTTCAGTCCGCTACCAGAGTCTATGAGTCATGATACATTTATATTGATCAAAAGTACAGACACATTCTCACCGCTAAGGACTAAGATGGAATACCTTGTTGGATGTAAAAAAGTCTCCGGTTCTCTGCATGCATTAAATAACACGTTGATAGAGTTGGTTGAGGTTAGAAAAAAGAATTCCCCTCCCGGAACGGGTTCCTGCCTTGTCGTGACGAGGTGGCTTACTAGCCGTGGCTAGTAAGCGTGGCTATTAAGCCACCGCAAGAGAAACTCACTTGGCTAGCCCGAGGTGTGGGACAGAGTGGGCTAGCCTATCCCACTCCGTATGCTCGTTGATAGACTGTGGCGGGAGCGGTGTTCTCTCCCCCAACCGCTGCAGCCGAGGTGGAGCCACGGGGGAAGAGGAATGTTGGTATAGCAATGCGCTATTCACTCTATCCTCCGCGACTCTAGCGGAGCCGCACCACTGGCTACGATGGTGGTGGGGCCGCGGGGGGAGAAGAATGTTGAGATTGCGAAGCGCTGCTCTCCCTACCCTCCGCGACCGAAACTTGGTTGGCGGTGGAGCTCCAGACAGGAAAGTAGGTGCTTCTGACTGCTTGTTTTTTCCTGGGCCTATGGCTTCTGCGTATCGGACTCGGGGAGGGGGGGGGGGGTTACATTGCGCACGTGGAACTAGAGGTTGCGGAGACAGGCTTCTGTTACTGGAGCACCTTATCTGAAAAGGAAAAGGAGGGAGGAGAAGTCCTCTCCCGAGGAGAGGCTGCTATGGGTGCTCGTTTGTCACCTCATATTATTAAAATCACCGTAGGGTTTTAGTGATTGCGAGTCCCACATAACCGATCTTTGCCCCCGACTGGTTTCGGTGACGCTGGTGCTGTTCGCTTTTTGGCTTTTACAGCTTCATCGGTCACAGGGCTTGCGTTCTTTTTCAGTTACGTTGTTCATCTATATGCAAATTTGTGTAGTAGTTATTTGACCGCCGTCCGAGCAGAGGTGGTGGGCCCCGGTGGTGTGGAGGGAAGTGCGGCGCGACCGTCTCCGGACTCGCTGCGTCCCATTCGTTGTCCTAAATGTGACAGTACCCATATCACAGACTGGATAGTTAATACGAAATGCTTGCCAGAAGTTTTCACTACTGTGGGCAACAAGCGACCGAACACGGGGCTCCGCGGGTTACTGCTTCACCATAAATTCCTGAACAGCATACTGATCAAACTTTTCGATCGACCTCCTTACAGAAAGGTATACAGTTTTCATCGCCGGAAGGTGTGCAAACATCGTACGAGCAGGCCGTAATAAAGATAAAGATGTCTAAAGCGGACTGGAAAAAGTGTTTCGAAAATTGGTTCAAACTCAGGAAAATTTGATATAGACGCTGGTAGACAGTTCTGTGAAAAGACTTTACAATAAAAACTTCAACCAATTTTTTTTTAGTTTCGTAAAAATCAAAGTGTCTATGTATAATTGTATTATTGTGCCTTGTGACCTACTACGTTACAAAACACGTGACTTTAACTCACACAAATATATTTGCTCGTTTGTTTTCGTAGTAAACATTGTGAAGACGACATTTGTATTTGTAACCACAAACAATCGAATGTCAAATAATCACGTGGACAGGTGAAGGCAATGTAGAGCATTTTATTTTTTTAAATTTATTGACAAGTATGGCAGTAAGGCAATACACACAATAAATTATAGAGTAACATTTTTACAGAGTAACATTGTACATTATTTTTTTTAATAATTTCCTTCTTGTATTTTAAGCACTCAGGACCAAGGGAGCCGTGTTCTCCCCCGAGATGATGCCCGGGTAATGAGGGCTACCTCGAAACCCAAAGACCTCTTGTCCTCAGAAGGGTGACAAGAAGAAGAACACTAAAAGGTCCCACGGCTCAGAACGTGATATACGCGGGTGATAACGCGGGGAACAGCTAGTTCAGTAAAAAGTGTATTATCTCGGTTCCCTCTGTGGTAAAATAACGAATTAAAAATAATTTAAAACTATAAATTTTGTACATTTTTGGGTGTCAATATAAATTATTAAGAATAACTAAAAAGCTATTGGTCAAATCTTGATGAAATTTATTTGGGACGACGTGAGAAGCACCAGCTTTCAATAAAAAAAATCATTGAAACTGAACTGATCTGAACCCCCAGAAAAAGCGTTATGAGGTAACACACATAAAAAAAACATACAGTCGAATTGAGTACCGTCTCCTTTTTGCAGTCGGTAGAAAATACAAATTTACTATCAAATAATTAGATATATTGAATAAAATTATCATATCCACATCACATCACATCCTTCTTAACAATCCACGATTTAATATATTACCGATTTATATTAAATTAGCCGTGTTTAGGCCATCTAGTGTCTAGTTTACGGACCACCTTGAGAGTCAATCAATTTTTTTTCTATAAAATTATTTTACTTATAGAATGAAGAAGACGTCGCTATTTCAAAGCAATTTTAGTCGAAAGAAAATATTATTTTTAATTGAATACACTAAAATGTAGGATTTACATGTCTAAAAATAAGGATTGTAACATTTATTTGTTATAAAATTAAACTTTTATCTTTAAAAAAATTAAATATCCGAAAGGGTACTTCCTTTCGGATATTTAATGTTTCTAAAATGTCTTTGAAGAATTTGTTGCCTCCAGCTTATTTCTTCAAGAAGAGCATCAATAAATTGTCATTTCGTTGGCAAAAATACATCGATTGCATGGGTGATTACTTTGATTAATAGAATTTTCATAAGAATTTCATAGATAAATATCTAATTTTTTTTATAGGAGAGGTGGCAAACGAGTATGCGGCACCTGATGGTATGTGACTACCGCCGCCCATGAACAACTGCAACACCAGGGGAACCAACGGATTTGCAGATGCGTTGCCAGCCTTTTAAAAGGAGTTTCTTGAAGATCCCTAAGTCGTATCGGCCCGGAAAAATCGCTGGTGGTAATCGATTCCATAAAGAAGTTGTGCGAGGAAGAAAACATTTTCTGAATCGCACAGCGGTGGACCGCCAATCATCCAGATGGTGTGAATGGTATTGGGAGTTCTGCCGCGATATGTGTTCGTGAAATTACGCGGCTGGGATTAATCCGAACAATTCCTCAGAGCACTCCCCGTGGTAAATGCTAAAGAAAATGAAAACAACATCTCTTCGCAGCGCTAATGAATCTAGCCGATTGGAAAGGACTCTGTCGTCGAAGATGTGAGCCGTTCTGCGCTGGATGCGGTCAAGTGGAAGGAGTTGGCACTGACAAGCCCCAGCCCAGAAATGGGAACAGTATTCCATGTGAGGTCGAACCTGTGCCTTGTAAAGTTGCAGACGTTGCCGGCATGAAATACTGTCCCGCTCTGCTGAGCACGCCAAGCTTTTTAGAGGCCAATTTGGCCTTCTCTTCCAAGTGACCACGAAACTGCACGTCACTCGATATGCCTTGAAACTGAGGAGATACGACAAAGAGATTCTTTTTAGCGGTAAACGCTCAAACTTGTGTCTTATGGGAATTGAACTGGGTTAGATTTAGTCGCTCCCAATTCGAGACTTTGTTCAGCAAAGACTCGACTTCAGACACAAGTTTGTCCCGGTACTTGGCGACGTTTTCCCGAGAAATATTGGCACGGCCGGTGTATAGATCATCACCAGTGCTGTCATCTGCATAACAATGAATGTTACCTGTTTGCAACATCTCATTGATATGCAGAAGAAACGGCGTTGGTGATAGTACGCAGCCTTGTGGAACACCAGCGTTAATAGACTTGTAGTCGGAGCATGCACCGTCTACAACGACCTTGATGCTCCGATCTGCAAGAAAGCTGGTGATCCAATAGCACAATTTCTCGGGAAGCTCATAGGAAGGGAGCTTCGAAAGAAGCGGTTTGTGCCAAACCTGAACGAAGGCCTTCGCAATGTCCAAACTAACGGCCAATGCCACCCCCTTGGATACTTTATACAATACTTTATATATTAGCCACGCTGAAACTTATTAAGGCGGGATCCTGAATGGGTTTTACTTTTTGTTCAATTAGTTATTTCTTGTCTTTTATATAATAACTAAATGTTTGCTTAAATCTTGTGTTTTTATTTTTATTTTGTACTGTATTGTATACTCGTAATTTATGTACACCGTCCTTAGCGACATTGTTGTGTTCTTTGCTTAAAAAGGGTGCCAGGAAGAAATCGCTTCCAGAGGGATAAGAACGCATATTGTAAAGTACAATACTTTATAATATATTTGATTTCATTTTGTCTTGTAGTGTATTGGTGTACATTAGATAATACATAGATTAATTAATTGATTGAGTCATTACTGAACACGCAGATGGAAAATAATCTAACAAACGCTTTAACGTAATGCCTGTTCACGTGCGTTTCAAACTTTCAATTGAAAGATAGCAATAAATTCATCGTAAAACATTGAAGGCTTAATTTGTTAAGTTATGTAAGTATCAAGTGATTTAAAAAAGAATAGTATTAAAAAAAATGGAACTGACAAAAGAACTGACTGTGCACCTGATGGTAAGTTGGTACTGCAATCCAAAACTTAAAAAAAGGAGGCTACCGATAAGTTGTTACCTCTTAAAATTAAGATGGAATATTTCACAGTCTGTAACTATACTGCCTCTCTATAATACTTTATACCTTACATGCCCTGCTATTTGGCGGCACAAATAGGAAACTAGGTGGTACCACCTAGTTTCCTATTTGTGTAGTTTTTTATTTATTTAAATACTATATTTTATATTATTTTATAGCGCATGTAATTTAATTTATTAATAGCCGCGCTTGATTGAAAAAAGCAAATAAAATAATTCTTTTTTAATTTTTTTTAGTTTATGAATATAAACCTTCTTCATTGAAAACACACACACACACACTCATATATATATATATATATATATATATATATATATATATATATATATATATATAAATTTTGAGTTAAACGATTTCATATATATATACAAACATCCTCTTTTATATTTATTAGAGTAGAGTAGAGTATTATTAGAGTGGATGGAGTGTTACTAGCTTTCTTTATATAATTTTTCCTCGCAGTAACTTTTATTTTTTCCGGGGAACAAAAGTATTTCATTTATTAATACTGGATGATAAATGGAAAAGCAATCGCAGGGGTGGAAGAAGGAAGGGAAATGACTGTGTCCTGTAGTGGGATCAATTAAGAACCCAGGACATAGTTTCTCGGCGTTTAAAATTTTATCTAAATTTGTTCTTGAGTTTATGTATTATCATCATCATCATTGCAGCCAATTATAAGTCCAATATTTAAATCTGACGCATCGCCTTCCTATTCCGGCACGTGGGCGATAAACGTGATGCGCAAACGCACATGGCTGTCAGGGTAATGACCTTGTTAGCAGCACAACAAAGTCATGTTACGAGCTACATAACGCTTTAGAAAAGGACATTGTGTCGATACATAGTAATATTAATATTTCGCTTATTAAATGTGCATGAGATTAAAAAATAAAAAACTAGTAGTAGAAGTATGAATGAAAAAAATGTAAGGCGCTACTGCCGTATCTATTTCAGCATTAGAAGTGATGACGAAAAGAAGGCCGTTGCTAGTAAAATTTAAAGTGATTTTAATAGAAAGAGTGTAAGTATTCAGTTTAACGTTAAATAAGATTGGTGCCTGCATGTACGTGGTAGAGCCATACTGCGCGTAGTAGAGCTATATTACCGGTAACCTTTTTACTGGAAACGAGGCATTCCATCTTAAATACTCAAAGGTGATAAAGTATTTTAATTTTGATTCTTAATCGAGGATATACATATGTACGAGTAAATGTCTATGGGCCACAGAATCCATTTACCGTTACTGGAAACGAGGCATTCTATCTTAGTCCTCACGGGTGACAACGCATCTGCATTTTGATTCGTAATCGAAGATAAATGTAGAAGTCTCTGGGCCACAGCAACTACTTATCATCAGGTGGATTGTCTGCTCGTTTGTTACCCTTATCCTATAAAAAAATGTGAAATTATATCGAAACTAGCGGATATCCGGTATGTGCTACTACGCTAAAAAAGAAATATATTTTGTTTATTTCTTGGAAAAAAGGAAATATTTACTTATTAAGTTTTTATAAAGTGCCTAATGCATTGTTTTAGTGGTCTAAAACTATCTTCAAATTATTGCCTTTCCAATGAAACCGGCTTGGGCTTAAGTCTATAACAGACATAGGCAGAAACATTTTTTTTAGTTTTATAATAGATGGTTTAATTACAATATCATTTAGTATTCAAAGTAAGAATAATAGAAACGGGAGAAATAGAATTGAACAGAACACACCTGGTGGTAAGTGGCTACTAATGGACTGAAATAGACTATATAATAGGTATCTACTTAGACAGATTAAGGCAGAAATGGTGTCCCGCTACCTAGTAGAAGACTTAGTTAAAGCTTGCTCTATCAGCCAGTATCAGTTTGCTGCTGGATATGTGGCTGAATATAACTAGTAAGGACCATTTGCTCTAATCACCACGCTTGACAGGTAGAATAGCGATTACAGTAACAGGAGCGATGTTCTCATTAATCAGTTTACGTATATTACATGTGAGAAACAAAAGTGTAAACACTAAAGGGTACGTATATCAGTGTACAGAACCCTGCACCTGGACAGCCTTTTGTACTCAGAGGTTTCTTTACCGCAGATAGGTGTATGAAGGGGTAATGTTACATTCCAGAACTTAAACGCTGCATTGAAAGACGTTTTCGAGGTAATGACTGGAAAGAATGTGTGTGGTATTAACCGTAAAACGTTAACATAAAAGTGTACAATCAGGACGTGTTGCCAGTGATGACTTATGGAACCGAAACGTAGTTCTTCCCTGCTGACTGTATTAGCATCATCATCATCATTACATTTTATTACAAGTCTACTGCTCAATATAAGCCATCATCATCTATCAACTCCCTGCATGATTTATCACGTTATGAATCCATATAATGATTTTTTTTTATAGAATTAATGTGACAAACGAGCACACAGTCCACCTGATGTTAACTGGTTGCTGTGGCCCATAGACATCTACATCGATCCTCGTTTACGAATAAAAATGCAGATGCGTTGTCATCCGTGAGGACCAAGATGGAATGCTCGTTTCCAGTAAAAATAGGTCTCCGGTTCTCTACACTCATCATACGAAACACAGCAGCGTTATGCTGCTATTTTACGCTGGTATTCTGTGAGAGCGTGGTCCTTCCTCCGTCGAGCCGACCCATTCGTGCTACAACTATACCAGTAATATAGCTACAGCATGGCTCTGCCTTCACGACGATGATGATAATATACGAGATGGTCAAAGCATTATCTATTGGAGGCCATAAGATCTCACTAGCATTTTGCATTGCTGCTTCTTGCCGACGATATCAACGGGACGAGATGGAGTGATGGAAACTTTTACGCTGCTACCATATGGCCAATTAAATTAGAAGACTAAAATGTAACGCCAAGTTACCAGTAAAAGGATCTTTGGTTTTTGTTTTTTCCCATATCTTTCTATTTCACTCTAGTATTTTTGAGGGATTCTTTGTGTAGTAGGCGATGTAAGAGAATTCGTAAGTCCATTTTTCATGGCATGGGTGTCGTAGGAGGCGACTATGGGAACTGCCAGAAACATTTTATTGCTTTCGATAGATGACTATATATTTCTATTACGCCAGACATTATATTCTCGGATCAGGAATGAGCAGCAACATCGAAGTAGCATTAAAAAGAGGTCCATGTTCAGTGGACTTGCACAGGCTGATATTTTTTTAAGGGGAAATGTCTATCGCCACTCGTTAACAACTGTTTCACCAGAGGAATTGCAGGTGTGATGCCGGCCTTTTAAAAAGGATTAGGCTCTTTTCTTGAAGGTCTCTAAGTTTTATTGATCCGGAAAAATCTTTAGTGGTAGCCGATTCAAAAAAAACGTGCGAAGAAAAAACTTTTAATGAATAACACACTAGCGGAGCACCAATCATCCATTTAAATAATCCAGATGGTGTGGCTGATTTCGCGAATTTTGTCACGATGTGCGATGGTAGAATTTGGCGATTGAATTTAATCCGAACAATTTCTCTGAGCACTCTCACGGAGAAATAACAATAGAAAATGCAAAGGGATGCAACACCTCACCGTAACGCCAGTGAATCGAACCGATCTGCAAGCACTCGGTCTTCGATGATTTCGGTCGCTCTTCGCTGAATGCGTTGAAATAAAAGGGCGGAGTTCTACGTACTACTACGATGGCTGTTGTGCCCGGCCAGAGTTTCTTTGAGAATTCTGTGAGAGTGTAAATCTTTCTCTGTCGAGCCGAACCTTCGATACTGCAGCTGTAATAGCTGCAGTATCGACTGTTCGGCTGCTCCTCTACTCCTACAACTTCCGTTTGAAGATCAAGTTTTTTAAAACTAATAAATAGTTATCAAGCATGCGTGCGCATTCTTTGATATAATATTACAAGTTTAACCACTTACAAGTAAATCAATTAATCTCTATTTTTGTAGGCAGTCGATATAGAATTTCATTGATGGTCACATCACTACGGTGTCTCGCCCACTGTCCTATATTTTGGATGCACGTGCAGCACAAACGTGAGTATCGTGACGCGCACACGCATTTAGCGGGCTGTGCTCCGAACTAGTAATGTCACACCGTTTTATCAGTATAATATTGCTTATATATCCTATAAAAATATTTAATGAACAGTAGGTCGTATTTATACGTAAACAAATCACTGGTATACTGAGTAAGCTTTAGAGGTAGAAGACTTGTTTTTTATTTTTAAAAAAGTCCTAGAAAAATGATTCATAATTAAGATTTTTGAAGTAAGATAAATTAATCCTGATACTTTATTCCGACCATTGTGACTTTATGTACGAATTTTTAAAAATTTTAGCCGTACTTATAATCGTTGACTGACTCTTTCCATTATCATTTAATGAAAAGAGAGGGAGCAATCTTAAGCATCTCCTAAATTGACGTCGAGTTTCATGAGTAGCTCAACTGCACGCGAGCAACCCGGGTTCGATACCCGCCGGCACCAATGAAATTGTTAATTGCATTGGGGCAGCGCGGCGAACACTTCCTTGGCCTAATATCCTCTCAGAAGTCAGAGGAGGCCTCTGCCCAGCAATGGGACGTATATAGGCTGTAACTTTACTTTATTTTACTTGATGAGTGTGGACATTCATGTATAACAACACGCGTGTTGATCCAAAGAACATTGAGATTTACCAATGATAATGCATTTAGTCTCAAGTGTGTTGTCACTGGTCCCAGGGGTAAAGAAGGTGGTGGCATAATAGTCAATCATCTTGTCTTGATAAATGAAAATTAAAATTGAAAATTTACGATAATTGTCAGAAAAATGTCATGGCCGATAAATGACCACCACACGAGTATAACAATTTCGTTTACACCAGACATAAACATCTTGACACAACCAGACATAAACAATTTAGTTTACACCAGAGATAAACAAGGTCAGAGTTGAAGTCGTCTAGTAATACAATTGCTGATCCACCTGCCAAGCGTAACGTTTATAAAGCAGATATGGAAGGAACCCATACCAACATTGGACTTTTACGGACTTATGAAGTAGAAAAGGAAGAGATACAGTATATTCTAACCAAACTTAAATGAGACGTAGGTGTTTTAATGTTAATAATTCATAAAAATTGAAAATTTTTACCTGTATAATTATTTTTAGTATATTTCAGACGTTTTGAGTACTTTGCAGCAACCACGGACACAGGCAGCTGCGGTGTTTAACGCGCCAATGTCTCTGGCTTAAAAATATCAATTATCCGTCCGATCTACGCTGAAGTAACTTATGACATATTGTATTTTATTTTGCAGTCTTTAAGTGGCATTCTTAGGTAGAGATTTAATTTAGTAAATGTTGGGATCCCCAGCAGAATCCTTATTCTTCACGAGGATTTGTGTTCTATCAAATCTGAAGGGATGAAGGGGGGGATCCAGAACGTGTTCACAGACAGAATAAACATGTTAAGATGAGCTATTAAAAAAAAGCTTTAATTACAGAAGAAAAAGTTTAAGTTTAGTATCATTTTTCATTTTTTTAATTTCTTATTCCACACAAATCTAGATTTACGAGTATACAAGAATGAATTTAGATATTATGTTACTCGTATTTTGTTTTTGTCACCGTGTCCAACCTTTGACATTAAAGCGACAGATATGCAGTCTTGGTTTAAAAATATGTTAGGTTGAGTACATATTATGATTCCTAAGTGGGTTTCAGAGTAAGTTAAAGTGTCCTAACCTAGTGCATGTTGGCAGACATTACATGTTCTCGATTTTTTTTTAATTTTTAGACAGTTTTCCTCACGAAGTTAAAATAAGTAAATTTCAAGTAAATTTCTTAACAATTTGCCTATACTATTTATTTTGAACCTTCTCTGCAAATGTGGCCAGTTATTGAAAAATAACCCTGCATAGGAAGCGCTTTGTCTCTGAGCTATCACAGCTCCAATATTCACGGTTTAATAGTATGAATTAAACATTTTAGGTCTGGCCAGCAAGACAGCACCCTTATAATGTGGTCACGTTGCCAAAAGGAAGGCGGAAGATGCACGTGTCTCTCAATGCCGACGTCTTTGCTACGTGATCTTTATCGCGTGTTGTAACAAACAAGGTTAGGTAACTGTGAATCAACTTCAAAAATACATGTGAATAGATATGGCTCCTGTATTCAATTCAATTTAAGATTAATCATTATTCCAAATTAATGTCCAATGATATCTCAAAAAAAATGTAAAATATACACGGTAAGGAAAATAGAAAAAAAATTAGATTAAAGGAATTTTATAAAAAAAATCTTTCATTTTTAATAACGCCTTTCTTCTTATATTATTGAAAAAAAAAAACATGTAAAAATATTATCCACTATTCTTATTATCAAGAGGATCGATTAGAAACTTAAACAATATGCATTGACCAAGAGCTGTGATTTAGCAGACGTAATAATAATGTTCTCTCGACCGAATTTCAGTCAGGGCAGCCAGTCTCAATGGAGACAGCCACTTGCGCAGGACAGGATTATAGTGCACCCATGTACAGGTACACTCTCTTTTCCCTCACTGACGATAATCAGACACGACCGGAGAAACATCAGGCTCAGGACGTACGGCTTTTCGTTCTTTCCGAGGCAAGGGGGTGAAACACCGCTAACTACTTGATTCCGGCCTGCTACAGATAATTTCTTTACAGAAAAACCTAAAATTATTGATTTTGGCACCTGGGATTCGAACACAGAACCCCATGATCTTATTTACGACCATTAGTCCAACGAGGCAGGCTTATTATGTCGTTACTGACGTATTTAGGAAGCGATGACAATACAATAATTTCATGACTATGACCGGATCGCCACGGCTCATGATCCATGCGAGCTGTTTATTTTTTTACACACTATAAGGATGACAAGCTTACTCCCGAAATGGAAATCGTCAAATCTTATTAAAAAAGCATTCTCTTAGCTTGCGATTACGAACGCCATCTAGCGTCGAACAGCTGAAGAGTTCAGTTTAGATAATTCCAATTTAAACAATTCGATTGTGCGCTGTCTACGGTTTCGAGAGTACAAAATAACGTTGAGTTCCGATAAGCTCGATTGTTTTATAACTGGAATTTGTCGGGAGTAAGAGCAGGATTTTTAATTCAGTTTTGACCAACTTCCGGACGCTTAAATTATTTGAAAATTTGTAGTTTTACAACAAACACAACAAGTTCATCATGATGCTGAGATGATCGTAGTTAGAATACCAAAGCGTAGTTATGAAATTATTGAATTGTTTTCGGGTCTTAATAAGTCTGCAACTATTGCTGCTACAGCCTATTAGAAGTCCACTGCTGAACATAGGCCTCCCCCACAGATTGCTTCATAGGGGGGATTTTACTTCAGTTGCCTCACATTAGGAAAATGTTGCTGCCTATCTCCTGGCTTATTTCCCTCTGTCCCCTCTTATGATATTCTTACACCGCCACTAAACTTTATTTTATACGAATTACATTTACTTATTTACATTTTTTATTACGGTCGTACAGACATGGTGTGGTCGTACAGACATGGTGTTTCGGTTAACCCTTCCGAATGTAAGGTAATGGTTATAGGTAGTAGCAGAATATTAGCCAAGATTAATAACAATGATCTTTCTCCCGTATTTTACAATGGAACATTGCTGCCATTTTGTAAATCTGTTAAAAATCTTGGCTTACATATAGACCATACCTTGAGCTGGGGAGTTCAAGTTGCTGAAATAAGCCGTAAAGTTACTGCCACCTTACGATCTCTTTGCCGTCTCAAAAACTTTCTGCCTTTTAAAACTAAACTTCTACTTGTCCAGACTTTGATATTACCCATTATTGATTATGCGGATGTGTGTTACCCAGATCTATCTCAATATCTTCTCGATAAGTTGGAGCGCCTTCTCAACAATTGCATTAGGTTCATTTTCGGCTTACGTAAGTATGACCATGTTTCTCAGTACCGTTCTAAGCTTAAATGGCTTTCTATTCGTCAAAGGCGTAGCTCCCGAATTTTACAAGTACTATATTCAATTTTAAATGACCCAAATTCTCCTTCTTATCTTAAGGATAACTTTCAGTACCAATATTCTACTCATGATAGAGTTCCCCGTTCCCAAAACAGTCTTAAAATTCGTATTCCACCACATAAGAGTGGTTTCTTTAATTCCTCTTTTACTGTGCAGTCCATACTGCTCTGGAATGCCTTGCCTGTTCATATAAAAAAACCCAGTAACAAACAATATTTTAAAAGACTTGTTCGAGAATTCTTTAACAATAATAATACCACCTGATTTATCCGATTTTTGTTTTTCTCACTCTTTCGCTTTGTAATTGATATTTTGTATAATATGTATTTTAATATGCATCATGTTATTTTATTTTTGTGTTATATTATTTTATATTTATTTAGAGATTTTGTATATATATGTATATTATATCCGTTTATATATTTTGTTTATATACATAAGTATATTATATCCGTTTATATTTTGTATATATAAGTATAATTTATCCGTTTATATATTTACTATTAATTTTTTTTCTGTTTATTACTAAGTAGATAATATTAAGTTTGTATAATTTAAAAATATTTTATTTATTTGCTTTTTGTTATAAGATATAATGTTTTTACTTATTTATTAATTAATGAGTGGTGTTGCACCTACCACAGCTTCTCAAATCATCCAGGGTTGACTGGTAGAGAATGCCACAAGGCATTAAGTCCGCCCTTTATATCCCTTATTATAAGGTAGATGTAAAAAAGAATAAATAAATAAAAAAAAATATAAGAATACATTTTTTTAATCGGTAAGTGAGTTTTTAAATGGTAAGTGGTTGCTGTAGCTCATAGACATCTACATCTGTCCTCGATTACAAATCAAAATGCAGATGCGTCGTCACCCGTGAAGACTAAGATGGAATGCCTCGGTTCCAGTAAAAAAGGTCTCCGGTTCTCTACATTCACCATACGAAACACAGCAGTGTTAAGCTGCTATTTTACGCTGGTTTTCTGTGAGAGCGTGGTCCTTCCCCGGTCGACCCATTCGTGCTACAACTATACTACTAATACCTTATATACCGCTCTACCACGTGGTGCAATCATTTAGAAATAGCATGGTAGCGATTACTTCTACCTCACGGGTTATCTATCATATAATTTAAAAAAATGTAAAAATGAAATTGCATAATTACTGTCAAAAGTCAATTTTCACTATTTTTTGTAAAAGCGAAATACATTGCCCCATAAAGGTTACTGAATCTTTGGACTCCATTACAACTATTATTACTGGCTTTTGCTTGTTATATGATAAAATTATGTTTGTTTTTGTATACATAAATTTTTCTCTAAGAGATTCCTTCGGATTTAGATATAAATTGCTCTTATGGTTGGTTCTCTTCTGCGGAGCAAACAGTTTCGATGTTAGTTGCATTACCTCATAGCAAGATTTCATAAGTAAAATATACTATGGATAAAACTAAATCTAGCTGTTCCAATACATGTAAGATTTCTAATAATTTTCAAAGCATGTGCTGCAGAAATGGATGAATGAATGAAGTCTGAAAATTAGAAACAACAATATTATACTAGGTACTACTTATTCAAGACTTTTTTTATTAAAAAAAAATCATAGATATATAGATAATTTCATATTTAGAACTCCATAACGATAAATGTTGTCATTAAGTTTGCTTAGGTACGTCTGTGCTGCTGCTCCTTAAAATAATTACGCAAATTATTTTCTAAGTGTTGCTGTTTGATCTACAATCTACAATTTAAAAAATAAAAAATTGGGATATTGTTCTGTTAGTCCAATAGAGACATCTATTGTATCTTTCATCTAACTATGAAACCTTAATAAGAAATTTTTTGATGCAATAATTGCGATTGTAGTTTGACTACTGGCCGTTAGATGACGGGTGCGACGTTTTCAGATAGGTTTCACATTAACTGTTTTTAACATATTATTGAGATGAACTTATGAAAAAGTAAGATTTATCTAATTAGTTATCCATTTTTATTAAATATTTTAAATTTAAAATTAATTAGTTAACTTAATAATTTACCTTTTACTTACATGCTCTATATCAGTATCTAAAAATCTGTTATACGCTGAAAGGAAAGTAATATATTGGAAAGTTATACGGTTTGAAACTGTAAGTTGAAGTGTTTATTCATTAAAATATTTTATTTCAGATTAAAATATTTAGCTGTAAGCGACATCTATGAAGTAAGTAACAGATTTTAATTTCAAGTGTCTATCGTGTCTATAAATTTATGAGATATTTTAGCATTAGATGGCAGTGTAAGCTTGCTACTCTTTATTACCTACAGTCTTGAACTTTTGATACGGTTATCCTTCGCTGTTGCCATGCTATTCCGTGTAGTGGCGGTGTAAGTATATTCACTACCTCATATCGTCCGGTGGGTGGCGTAAGACACAGAGGGAAACTGAAACGAAAGATAGGCAGCAGCATCTTCCTGATAACAACACGAAATAAAAAAAATACTGTGGTTGCCAATCCGCCTGTCAAGCGTAGCAACTATGGCAAAATCCTCCGTATGAGACAATCTATGGGAGTGGCCTATAGATGCATGGAATGGATCCTTCGCTATTTGGTCGTTTTACAAAGATGTTGACGAGATGCTTTTGGTGTTTATCCTTGATCCCATAGCTGCTTATTACGACATCCACGGGACGAAAAGGATCATGATACTCTTAAGACGTCTCCGCACCCTATTATTAATCCATCAATTCATTGGTGCCGGTGGGGATCGAACCCAGGTTGCAGTCGTACTGTGAAATTTACAGCAAGCTACAGCCCTTAAATTACCGCGGCTCTTTTTAAATACCTTATATTTCGACTAGTTTCAATAAATTGACTCTTACTTGCATAGTTCACACAATTCCTAAAATCACTCTGAATTTAATGTAAAGTTTGTGGTTAAGTTTTGGGTTTGTTGCAAGTGCGAGTGTCCGTGAGCTGTAGTTGTCACTTACCATCCGGTGGAATGTAAGCTCGTTTGTCACTTCAGTTTTATAAAAAAGCGATGAAGAATACATCCATTTTTGTGCGAAATTGGTGCTAAAATGTAGTGTATTGAAGAATTACAGCCCGAGCCTCAGAGACTAATTAATTTGCTTTATTTTTTCAAAGACGTATTAAAAAGATTACACACTAACATTATTGTATTTTAAAGTGGCGCAGGTAGTACTATATATTATGTACAGTTATTTGTTATAACACGTTGCGCTAACAAAAAGAGTCAAATGATAGGGCATACCTTTCGTTAGAAAAAGACATATAAATCATTACTTGCGTGTTGATTGCTGCCGAGCGCTCATTGGCGCGAGCGCGTGACAATGAACACACTAGCTAGCGTCAAAGTTTACACTAGCGGTTAGTGTTGAAATAATAAAACCAATTATGAACAAAACATCTATATTTAAAATATTAGTGAGACGTTTTTCTTGTCTCTAACAGTTGCCATGTAATTTGTGCATCACTAAAAACACAGGAAGGCATTTTTGCCACGAATAACTAGAAGATTTACGCGCTGTAGCGAAGGTATAGTCGCGACGCGAGTGCGTGCCCGACTGAATGCGAGTCAGGCAATTACCTTACTTTCGTATTGCCATTTTAGAGCGAGTATGACGTATCTATACCTTTAAAAACATCTTAGTATTTTTTAATAATACTTAAGTGACAGATGAACTTATAGTTCACCTGATAGAAAGTGGCTATTGCAGTCCATGGACACCTGCAACCAAATTCATACAAAGAAGGCTACAGACGCGTTGTCACCCCTGAGGATTAACATTACCCTTCAGACAGGAACAAATAATAATAATAATAATAATTTTATTTCAGACCATGGTCCATATATTGTTAGTAATGTTGTTAGTAACAATATTGGCTTAAAACTATGTTAGTATTGTAAGTAATTACATATTATTTTAATCCTATGACTACGCCCACCCAGTGCTTCTGTATGGGACAGTCATATCTTACAGATATCGCTCTCAGGATGCTGTTATTACTGTTTCGTAAGCGTTGCAAGAGTGAGGCTGTCTTCTTCCGAATGATCGCTGAAAAAGTGTCAGCACGCGCTTGTGCAAACATACCTGATGCACTGCAATGCCACGGCAGCCGCAACAACATCCTGAAAGCGTTATTATACTGTACACGCAGAACATTGTAAGCTCGACGCGTATATGTCACCCACAGGGCACTAGAGTAAAATGATTGACAAAACGCTTTGAAAAGCGTTATTTTAACTGTATCTGTACATCTAGTGAACCTGCGAGCAAGCATTTTGGCTCTCACTGTCAACGCCCTGCGCTCCCTTTCTATGTCCTCGTCATCCCGGAGGTCTGCTGTCACAATGTGACCTAAATATTTAAAACTATCCACCAGCTTTAGAGGCACCCCATCGAGGACTACTGGAGGCACACGGGAGGGCTGATGTTTGCCTGCTTTGAACATAAGAAGTTGGCTTTTGTTAGCGTTATATTTAAGCCCATGTGCCTCCGCATATGTCTCACATATTGACAATAAAGTCCTCAGTGCATTGATTGAGGGACTCAGCAGCACCATGTCGTCAGCATAGCTTATATTATTGAAGCAGATATCGTCAATATGACAGCCAACATGAGTACTACTGAGTCGCTCAATAAGCTGATTGACAAAGCAAGCAAACATTGCTATTTGGCGGCAAAATAGGTATGAGGGTAGTCCACGACCTAGAATGTGAAATTATGTGGCATGTGGAAATTATTTTATTATTTTTAATCTGTTGAAGTCGGTTTTAACTTATTTTTAAGTTGTGTCATCTATAATACTTTTAAATATAAAAGTATTATAGATGACACAACATGGAACGATTTCCCTCAGAAAAAAGCACCCATACTAAGCCTCCTCGGCTTAGTGTGAGTGGCTTGGTCGCTCTGATCGTGGTGGCTCTTCATCGAGACTTTCAAGTGGACGTGGTGTAGGAAGTCGTGCTAGAACCTAAAATACTAGATGTCTAGCTACGAGGAATGGAAAACAAGTTACATCTATCAAAGAAAAATTGTCAATGGTGAACGGGCACAGGTGAGTTATATCGTGTTTATGTATTAGAAAGCATCCATGTAGCACTACAAATTTAGTGGAACACTAGAAATCGGTGGAAGGTTTTCTGGTCTAACATAACTTTCTGACCTTTGACCCCTCGAGGCAATTTTTTATATAGGAGAGGGAAAACCAAAACCAAACCAAACGAGCATGCGGCGCACCTGATGGTTAGTGACTACCACCGTCCATGAACAACTGCATCACCAGGGGAATCGTAGATGCATTGCCGGCCTTTTAAAAAGGAGTAGGGTCTTGTTTTGAAGGTCCCTAAGTCGTATCAGTTCGGACAAATCGCTGGTGGTAATCGATTACACAAGGAAGTTATGTCAGGAAGAAAACTTCTTCTAAATCCCATAATGGTGGACCGCCAAACATCCAGGTGGTATAGATCGCGACTTTTGTCGCGATGTACGATGGTGAAATTGAGCGGCTGGAATTAGTCCGTACAATTTCTCAGAGCACTCTCTGTGGCTGATGCGATAAAATACGCAAAGAGATGCAACATCTCTATGCAGTGCCAATAAGTCAAGCCGATCGGAAAGAACTCAGTCGTTGACGATTCGAACCGCTCTGCGCTGGATGCGGTCAAGTGGAAAGAGCTGGCACTTGGGAGCCCCTGCCCAGAGATGGGAACAGTATACCATTGTGTAAAGTTGCAAGCGGTGTGCTGGCATGAAATACTGTCCCGCTCTGCTGAGCACGCCAAGTTTTTTAGAGGCCAATTTGACCTTCTCTTCCAAATCACCACGAAACTGCATATCATTCGATATGTCGACACAGATGATTCCAATACTGGCCGAAGCAACAAGGGAAGTGCCTTGAAACTGAGGAGATACGACAAAGAGGTTCTTTTTAACGGTAAACGCGAAGTCTTGTCTTAAACTGGACTAGATTTAGTCGCCCCCAGTCCGAGACTTTGTTCAACACCACAAGTTTGTTCCGGTACGCGGCGACGTTTTCCCGAAAAACATTGGCACAGCCGGTGTATAAAGTATCACCAGTGCTGTCGTCTGCATGGCAATGAATGTTACCAGTTTGTAACATATCATTGATATGCAGAAGAAACAGCGTTGGTGATAGCACGCAGCCTTGCTGAACACCAGCATTAATAGGTTTGTAATTGGAGCATGCACCATCTACTACTGATTACTTACTGATGCTCCGATCTGCAAGAAAACTGGTGATCCCATTGCATAATTTCTCAGGAAGCCCATAGGAAGGAAGCTTCGATAAAAGCGCTTTGTGTCAAACCCGATCGAAGGCCTTCGCTATGTCCAAACTAACCGCCAACGCCTTGGATTCCACTGCCTCCGCCCATCTATGAGTTAGGTAAAGATAACCAGCCGAGCGACCTCGATGGAAACCGTACTGGCGGTCACTAATCAGCTTGGCATCCTCAAAGTACCGCATGAGCTGGCAGTTAATAATAGTTTCCATTACTTAGGAGAGCAAGGAGGTGATAGCGATAGGCCTGTAGTTGGACGGATCTGAGCTGTCGCCTATTTTTAGGGATCGGGTGCACCAAAGCTGTCTTCCATGATTTCAGGACTACGCCTAAAGAGTAGGAGTACCGGAAAAGACGCGTTAGAACCGGTGCCAACTCCGGAGCACACGTCTTCAGCACAATAGGTGTCCAACAGGCCCTGTCGACTTGTTGTCGGCCAGGGAGAGGAATGCTTTGCGCACCGAGCGCTGTGTAAACAGCACTTCCTGCATGGAGAACTCACACCGCGGGATGGTCGGCAGTGTGTTCCCCCTGTTATCGCGATTCAAGTTGGTAGCAAAAAGAGCGCCTAGCATATCGGCTTTCTCCTTTGCGTCATGGGCCGGTGAGTCGTCCACCCTATGCAGAGATGGCAGATATGGATGACAGAAGTTCCCTTGGACAGCCTTGGTAAGAGACCAGAATGCACGTGTTCCCGAAGGAAGGCGAACAAGTTTCTCTCGAATTCACCCGATGTGCTCTGATTTTGCATTGGCAATGACACTTTTGAAGGACCTGGAGGCGGAATTATACTTATTTTTAAGAGCGCTGGCGTTTAAATCCCTGGAAGTTGATGCGTCAGGCCCGGTGGCACTTCTGTTTATAGCGTGATGCAATTTTACAGGAGCGACCAAACCATGGCAGAGTTCTGCCTCCGATAGGCACCACAGATGAATACAGGATAAAGATAATAAGATAAAACCAACAGGAATAAATAATTCCATTCCCTGAAACACCACATCAGCGACAGAATCAGCAACAACTTTGGGATCATCCGGCGAGAAGCAAACCCGCCCCCAAGGGTAGGATGCAAAAAAAGACCGCATTCCGTCTCAATCGGCCGACCTATAGTGCTAAACACGGCAGCAAGCTGCAGAACGCAACTGAGATGGGTGCGTGAGTGGCACCGTACTCCGGATCAGACAATGGTCCGGAGAGCCAAGAGGGGCATCCACGGAGATCAGATATCCGTCCGGATGAGAGGTCAGCAGAAGGTCCATCAGGGAAGGTACATGATCCTCCACATCTGGGATCCGCGTAGGCGAATTAACCAGTTGTGTTAGACCATATGTCAAGACAAAGTTATAAATAGATCTATCCGCATGATCGGTTAAACGGGACCAAGCCATTCAGCGTGGTGGTCGTTAAAATCACCGACCATCACGATCTCTGCGGATGGGACCTGTTGTAGCACGGAGTCTGCAGCCATTTGGACGTGGTCGATGCGTCGGTCTGTGTCGGAATTACCGCTACGGGACCTATAGTGGCATCCGTTGACGCGGGGATGGTCGTCGCCGTCTACGCGCAGCCATAGGATGGACTGGTCCGAATCTTCAAAACTGCCTCAAAAACAGATATCCTTTCTGACGTACACGCAAAGCCCAGCCCGGGGCGCAAAGGAGTGTTCTCATTTGTACCTCGGGTAGGAGAGATACAAAGTATCCGCAGGAGAGTACACCTGTGTCTCAGTTAGAAAGAGCAAGGCCTGCTTTGCCGTCTCCAGATGGTAGTGGACGTTGTCAAGGTTTGAATGAAGTCCTCTGATATTGCAGGAAGTCACTGAAAGCGTGTCAGGGGTTGCCTTTTTTTATTGCTCCGGTTGCCCAAAGCAGGTTTCGTCTTGAGCGGAATTTCGTCCCCCATAGAATACGCGGCGCAGTCTGAGCACCCACGCTCAGAAAAAGTAGGGTAGCTTGGGCTTGGATGCTCAGCGAAGGATTCTCCGTCACCAGGGGTGCTGGTACCCTCTTGGGGTAGTTTTCTATTTAACTCCGCTACCATGTTAAGGGGGGGGGGGGTAAATGCAGAAGTAATCGAGCCGGCCCATCCGTGCGACAACAAAAGCTGCCGCGTGGCTCTACCACTGTTAGAAAAAATGCATTGATTGAAAAAAAAAGTGTCATAGACTAAGTAATTATTAAGTTGAAATTGGTAACTTTACAGTTTGGTAAAGTAACAAAAACGTCTTGAATTTGTATACAATATATTGTATACAAATTCAAGACGTTCGTATACTAAGAAACTTTTTTCTTCTTTGGTCTTATATACTAACTAAAGGTGTAACAAAATAGTACTTAATAACTTAGGGAATGATTCTGCCCGTCAACATGACTATTTTTTTTTATGGGATCATCTTCGAAATTTTCAATTTATACGTAATAGACCCATACTGCAGCTATATTACTGGTATATTATTATGATTGTAACCGTGTTATTGGGACAGAAAGGTATTATGTTATGTATTGATAATGTCTTACCTGGTAGAGCCATGCTGCAGCTATATTACTGTTATAATTGTAGCACGAATGGGTCAGCTCGACCGGGGAAGGACTCACGGCCTTATCATTTATATGTCATTTATTCAGAAGAAAAACCTATACATAATATACACAAATATATTGATACATTCGTTATTAATAAACTATTCATTTTTAAGTATTTCTGGAATACATTCATAACTATGAACTTAACTACTAAGCCATAGTTAAGCTGCAAAAATTGTATATGCCATACAATTTTTCACGCACACTAGCATCATGCAAATTGTCTTATACACACTACAATATTAAGATTCATGGAGCTGATACTTGCAGGGAGCGCGGTATCTAGTCAGAGCGCGCGATAACTTATCATTAATCTATGATTGTAGATATAATATTGTAGATATTTTGTAGTGCTTCATTTCATTTCCTTATCTACCGTAAAAGTGCTTTAAAATTGAAGTATCCCAACTTACCACCTACACGTCTATTAAGATATGATTGCAAAAAACTTATCAGATTTCCATTTATGTAAGTAATGTGGGATTTCATGGTCTAAGTTTGATCATGCTTGCTGACGATATTTGATCTATATTATTGACTTTTTTGATTGACACAATAAAATACAGGCTTTAATTTTTTCACATTTAAGTCGGTTCGATTTCTGACTCTGACAAACGACCACAAATTTTCATGACTGAATGTCTCTATCTTTGCAATAAACACAAGCTTTCCCCTTCAAGCTAAATTTCCTGTTTTTAATAATAACCGAAGCCCCATAGCTTCGGTAATTATTAAAAACAGAAAATAATGCTTAGTAATTTAAAAATTATTTAATAATATCATTAAAAGCGGCGCACAGATTCATTGCTCGAAGTGTTTTGGGGCAGAGAAGAGTGCGCCGCGCTATACGATGTTGGTATTCCAGTGTCCTCGCAATATTTTTTAACTTCTCAGTCATCCAGATTTCCTCACGATGTTCTTTCTCATTCACCGCCAAGCAAAACAGCAATTACTTTGCCTCTACGATATGGGATTGCAAATATTCTTATCCCGCCGTTAAACGGTAAAACACCGTTTTTAGTGACGGCATTTATACTACAAATAATTTGGAAAGTTTTTTTATAGTATAAGGGTGACAAACACAGTCCACCTGATGGTAAGTAGTTGCTGTAGCCCATAGACATCTACATCTATCCTCGATTATGATTCAAACAAAATGCGTTGTCAGCCGTGAGGACTAAGATGGAATGCCTCTTTTGCAGTAAAAAGGGTCTCCGGTTCTCTACACTCACCATACGAAACACAGCAGAATTAAGCTGCTATCTTATATTGGTATTCGGTGAGAGCGTGGTCGAGCTGACCCATTCATGCTACAACTAATCTGTGCGTCTCGAAGGAAAAAATGAATAGGCTTTTATTATGCTAAGACAGTACGATTTACCATCTAGGTCTTCATCACTAATTACCACCAGGTGGGATTTTTAGTCAAGCACTGGCTTATAATAAATACAAAAATATACTATAACTAGCTGTTACCTGCAACTTCGCCCGCGTTACTATTGGATTTCATGGATTTTAATATTTTTTGCGCGGAACCCTAATTTTTTTACTTAAATAAAAGTACTATACTCTACTACTACGCTACTCATTATAACATCAGCTATCTGCCAGTGAAAATCCCGTCAAAATCGGTCAAGCCGTTGCGGAGATTAGCCGGAAAAAACAGACAGACAGACAGCAGACAAACATTTTTAAAATTGTTTTTTTTGTAACCGTAAAGTACCGTAAATACTTTCATATGCATTTAGTAAAAAGCTGTTATTTTGACATTACAAACAGACACTTTATTTTTATTTATTTGTATAGAAGTATAATGTTTTCGGTACCTATCATACTTTATTATCTCGTCTTTATTTAATGACTTTGTTACATAAACACATAATTTTTTTGAACTTTAATGAGCCGACAAACATGTATTTTTTTTATAGTATAGGGTGCCAAACGAGCACACAGTCCACCTGATGGTAAGTGGTTACTGTGACCCATAGACATCTACATTTATCCTCGTTTCCGAATCAAAATGCAGATGCGTTGCCACCCGTGAGGACTAAGATGGAATGCCTCGTTTCCAGTAAAAAGAGGTCTCCGGTTCTCTGCACTCACCATACGAAACACAGCAGTGGTAAGCTGCTATTTGACGCTGGTATTCTGTGAGAGCGTGGTCCTTCCCCGGTCGAGCCGTCCCATTCGTGCTACAACTATACTACTAATATAGCTGCAGCATGGCTCTACCACTTATAAAATGTATGTTACTGTATTAATCATTATTTATATTGCCAAATTGTTATAACATATGTTTCAACAGGTAATATTATCGCCGCCTACGTTGTCAGAAATTGATTTAATAATTTGCACATGCGCGTATAATAAGTTTGAATTTCACGATTGAAGCAAATTAGAAATAAATTACATGTTCATCGATATGAACATAACGACCTTATGTGGTACCTCCGTACAAAATGACGGCTGTTCATTAGGAATATGCAGCGGTGTGGCCGTGTATCAGTCCCATCCAACGTGTGATGTAAGTCGATCGCGCGACTGGAAAAATTCGAAACCAACTGGATCAAATCAGAACGGGATAATTTCGCGGTATCGCATTAATTACGGGAACAATTATTATAAACGGACATAGTACGGTGTCAGTGAGATTATTCAATAGATTGAGTGTTTAAAAATATTTACCGTGGACTTAAAAAACTAACTTAAGTGCTTCTATTTCCGTAACATTTTTTTTAATAATATATTAAAATTTTCCATACCTAATATATATATTTTTGATTATTAAAAATAAAAACTTAAAAAAGGTACAGTATTAAAGTTGAAATCATGGCAACGGACTATATTAATAAAAAATCGTTACGTTTCAAATTTAACAATTACACAAAATTTCATAATTTATGCCTAGAACAGCTTCTTTGATGAGGTGATTCTGATTTTGAGGTGATGCTAATTATCTAATATTAAAAGTTTATCTGTGATGAGGATGGGAGATAAAATAGTATGTTAGTAAAATAGTTAGTGTTTTCCATAAGTCATATGCAATTTCAGATAATTTCAAATAAAGTCTAATTTACTCGTATTTTCAAAAATTGCTTATACGGTATATCATTATTTATATCTTTGGACTACAGTTGAAAATTTGGGTACTCTTTGAAAAATAACCCTGTATTTTACATTATTCGGTATTTTATATTATTGTATTTTATATTATATATTATTCGAATAAAACTATTTTTACGGATTTTATCGCGTTTAATTAACTTATTTTATATTTCCGACGTTTCGGTTGCTTTCCAGCAACCGTGGTCACGGGGGACTGAGGTGATTGACGTCCCGATGTCAAAGTTAACCCGGAGTACCTTCAGCTTTTTAATTATTAATTTTGGTCTGATCTACGCAGAATGAACTAACTGTGTCTTGAAGTCTTGCAGTGGTATGCTTGGGCTTAGTTTTAATTTTATGAATTACAGGATCCCAAGCAGGTGGTAGTACCCAGCCTCCCTCTCTATTGAAATTAGGATGTTTTTTAATTTCAATAGCCTCACGTATCATCCTTGGCAGGAATCGATGTTCTTTCGCGAGGACTTGTGGTTTATCAAATCTAATGTAATGGCGGGGGCCGTTTAGGATATGATTACAAACTGCACGTGACCACGGTTGCTGGAAAGCAACCGAAACGTAGGAAATATAAAATAAGTTAATTAAACGCGATAAAATCCGTAAAAATAGTTTTATTCAATGTGTAGTGTTCGCATAAATATAAGAAATCATTATATATTACTCGGTTAAAGACTAAAAAAAATTGCAGATGGACATTATTTCAAACAATAGCAAACGTACAAAACTAAACCAAAATTCTTCTTTAAAAAGTCTACTTATCATATCAGGATAGATTAAGATTACGGTAAAATAGAGACACTTTTTACATCTAGTAAATAAGCGTGGGAAATAGCAGAGTATATATGTATATCGCCAGTGTTGCTGCTACCTGACTAAAATAAAAGTAGCTGGATTATTTCCTAAACTATTAAGCTAAATTCATCTAAGAAAAAAGTCGGCATAAATCGCTACATGTAAGTTACTTCAGTAAAAATATAATCTGTAATTTATTTTTCTAAGTATATATAATGGGAAGTAAACAATTAAATTAAAAATTAAGTATTCAAAGACAAAAACCTTCTTTACTCTGAGAAAGTGTTCCAGCAGTTCACCTGATGGTAAGTGGCTGCTACAAACCATGGACACCAGCAGCCAAGTTCAAACAAAGAAGGCTGCAGATGCGTTGTCACCTGTGAGAACTAAGATGGAATTCCTCAACTTATAGTCTGTAATTACACTGTCTCTTTATAACTAGAACCACGGTCTAGAACACAGCAGTGCAGCATAGTATTTGGCGGCAGAAATAGGTAATGGAGTTGTTATAAATTAATATGCTTAATTCCGCGTAAAAAAAGAAAATGTTGTCATGAAATGATAGAATAGAATAGAATAGAATGATTTTTATTCAATATGGATTATTACATAATACTTATTGAAAGTCATTATTTTATTTACCACTGGTTCGGAAAATACCTCTGTCCTGGGAAGAACCAGCAAGAAACCCAGCGGGACTTTTTTTTTAAACATAATTTCACTTAACAATAATTTTGTTTATACAATTTTAAATGAATTTTCATAGAACCAGCATGGTGGCGATTACCTTATTCCCAGGGGTTATTTTCATTCATGTATTCCTTGATATTATAATAACCCTTTTTGAACAGTTTTTCTTTAATAAAACTTTTAAACTTGTTTATTGACAAACTTTGAACATGTTCTGGGATTTTGTTGTAAAAGCGTATACATTGCCCCATAAATGAATTACTAATTCTGTGGAGTCTAGTAAGTGGCATTACAAGCTTATGTTTGTTCCTAGTGTTTAAGGTATGAACATCCTTATTCTTATTAAAGCTATTTTTGTTTTTATGTAGATACATTACATTTTCATAAATATATTGCGATGCCAAAGTTAATATGTTTATTTCTTTAAATTTTTCTCTGAGGGACTCTTTACAATTTAGATTATAAATCGCCCGTACGGCTCTCTTTTGCAAAACAAATATAGCTTCAATATCAGTCGCATTACCCCATAGCAAAATTCCATAAGACATTACGCTATGAAAGTAACTAAAATACACTAATCTAGCTGTTTCAACATCTGTGAGACTTTTAATCTTTCTTACAGCATATGCTGCAGAACTAAGTCTGCTTGCTAATTTAGATATAAGGGGGCCCCATTGAAGTTTCGCGTCAATAGTAATACCGAGAAAAACAGTGGTATCCACAAGACTCAACTCCTCCCTATTTAAGAGCACATTGGTTTTCGAATGTTTTACATTAGGTATTGTAAATTTAATACATTTTGTCTTATTGCCGTTTAAGAGCAAATTGTTGGCGTTAAACCAATGTAAAAGTTTCGATAGAGCATTATTTACATCGTCATATTTAATTAACTGCCGTTTCAGTTTGAAAATTAAAGATGTATCGTCAGCAAATAATACTATATCGTGATTGTCCCCTACAAGATAAGGTAAGTCATTAATATAGATTAAGAACAGGAATGGGCCAAGAATCGAGCCCTGAGGAACGCCCATTGATACTACCGATCCGGAGGAACATTTACCATTGATGACGACTTTTTGAGTTCTGTTACTTAAATATGAAGTAATAAGTCTAAGCGCCAAATTTTTTACACCGTAATGTTGTAGTTTCCTGATTAATGTATCATGATGAACACAATCGAAAGCCTTGGAAACGGCACAGAAAATACCTAAGGCATCTTGTGAATTCTCCCAGGCATTAAAAATATATTTCATAACCTCAACACCGGCGTCAGACGTCGAGCGAGCCCTTGTAAAACCAAATTGATTTTTATGAAGTAATTTATTTGTATTAAAAAAAAATTAACAACTGATCCAAAATTATTTTTTCAAAAATTTTACTGAGAATTGGTAGTACAGAAATAGGTCTATAATTAGCGGGGTCCAATGTACTACCAGATTTAAATAAAGATATTACTTTACTATACTTCATTAAATCAGGAAACACACCAGAATCGATACAAGTATTAAAAATAATAGCAAGATGAAGTGCAATTAAATCTATTATGGACGCAATCACTGTAACGGAAATCCCCCACAAATCTGCGGTTTTCTTTACATCAATGGTTTTGAAGTATTTTACAATATTATGCGGTAATACTTTTTCAAATCTAAATTCTTTTAAACAGGTATTAACATTCTGTTTAAGTAATAACTCGGCGACAGTTGGAGAAGTATTCAATGACTCTGTTGTTAAGATAAGAACATCAGTGAAATATTTCTCAAACACCGCTGCAACTTCTTGATTTGATTTATTCAATTCATTATTAATTTTTAATTGATAGTTTGAGTTACGAGGTTTCTCTTTACCGGTTTCGCTGTTAATTATACTCTACGTCATTTTAATTTTATTATTAGCCGTTTTAATTTTGTTACTAATATGTAATGATTTGGCTGTGGAGCAAACTCTTTTAAACATTTTAGAATAATTTTTTACATATACTTTAGAAACATCGGAAATATTATACGATCTTTCATGGCAAAGGTCATATAACCTTCATCTGCTTTTATGAATTCCTACTGTCTCCCACTCATTAAATGCCTTGCGACTGTTTCTGGAGAATGTTTTAGAAGTGAATGTTTTATTAAATTCATTGTTTATAAAGGTAAATAATTCTCTATATAAATAGTCTGCATTGTTCTTATAAGAAAGGGATGGAAGGTTTTTTACCATATTACTTCTAAATCTCTCCAGGCGTTTTGCATTAATAGGAACAAACACAATTTTCTCAATTACCTGTTTATTGTGCATATAAGGTAACGAAACCAGTTGTCCACAGTGATCCGAACTAAGTTTTTGAATTATTGATTTCTTGATTGGTACAACACCTGTAAAAATATTATCAATAAAAGTTGCACTACACCCTGCAATACGTGTAGCTTCAAAGAATAAATTATTAAGATTATAGGATTTGAACAAAGAACAAAATTTAATACTGATGGAAGAAGTTTCCAGGAGATTGATATTAAAGTCTCCACACACTACAAGAGATTTATTCTGTTTATTAAGCTTAACTAAAACTTCTTCCATAATTTTTTTAAAAGTATCATAACTTGAACATGGGGGTCTGTAAACACTGACAACAATAAGGTGCTCAAGCTCCTCAACACATGCCATTTCTACAGTACGCTCAACAGAGAGGCTCACAATGTCTTTACGTTCTTTACATGATAAGGACTTATTAGCTAATATTAAGGAGCCACCACGTAATTTAGTATCTCTATTGAACGAACTGACCACCTGATGATTACTGAAATTAAATATGGAGTTGTAATCTTTCAACCAATGTTCTGTAATACATAAAATATGTATACTGTTTACTATTTAAAAATAATTCAATTTCTAATTCTTTGCCTAACATACCTTGTATGAATGACTCTTACAGACTAAGACTCTTAGCGGCCAGCCTCCGCAGAGTCTACTTCACCTGAGGATGCCTCGTGTAGAGGCGAAACAATTGTCGTATTTTCGAGAGTGGTATGGCGTACCTAGTGTGGTACGTGCGATTGAGGGAGGGTGGGAGGTTCCCTTAAAACTGGGCAGGACACATCATTTTCTTTCTTTACGCGGAATTAAGCAAATTAATTTATAACAACTCCATTATAATGGATTTCCGCAAAGTAACGCCTGATTCTATCAAGAAATAGGTAACCTATGACCGTTATGGTAAATTCTACAATGTTTTGTGGTTTAAAATAGCTACTTATGATTTCTACCAACAATAACCACCACTTCATTTGGCAAATTATAATTATATTATCACGCAAGCTTAGTAGTTTTCAAAATTTTCTATGGTTTTTATGAAAATAATCACATTGATTAAGTAGCATTTATCATTAAAAATATGTACAGTCAAGTACTTAATTGATATAACATAAAAACTTAATATGATAGAAGGTTAGGATAAAATGTCGCTAGAAATCGTTAAAAATAAAAATTCTCTAAATGACAAAAAATCGCTGAAAGTGGTGAAGTAAAAGTTACCAGATCTAGTAGACATAATCGCTGATGTATCAAAACTGGATATCGTGCTGAATAATGTTAGAAGTGCATTACCTCTCCCTCTAACTGTATTATTTGTAAAGCTGTGGAATCTTTTGTCAAAGATTGGGTTCGAGAAAACTTACAGTTATATTTTATTTCATTTTATAATTCTATAATTCTTCCTCTAATAACAAGATTTATATTCCTACTCATCTCACCGGGTTCTATGGTGACTCCTTCACTGTACAGGCTCCACGTCTTTGGAATTCCTTGCCTGATGATATCAGAAAAGCACCCAACAAATACTCCTTTAAAAAGAAGGTACGCGAGCATTTACTGAATAATTATTAGAACAAAATTGTTAATTAATCATATTTATATATAGGTATTAACTTTGTATTTATGTATATAAATTATGTATGTTTATGTAAATGTGCGATATATATATATATATATATATATATATATATATATGCATTTACTTATAATGTATATATTATAAGTAAATGCATATAGTTTACATTATAGTTTAAATTTTTTTTTGATTGCTACACCTACGACAAAAACCTTTTTTTTTTCTAAAGGAACACTATAAGGTTTTTAAATAAATAAATAAAATAAAATAATTTTCTGCCGACGTTAAACAACAATGATGGTGTTGCCGTAGCTTTAACTTATTTCAGTAAATATGTTCTCTTTATGATTAGAAATGAATACACAGAATCTCAAAAGACGTATAACTTGTTTCGGGATGTGTCAGGATTTCGACAATTCCGGTTTTTACAACGTCCAATACATAAAAAATTCTTTGATAACCCTTTTATTACGTGCGGTGGAAGTGGTCGATGTTCTTCTTAAAAAAGAATTCTAATGGTCTACAGTGTTTGAGGATTCTTAAATTTGTGTATAAATTAACCACTTTTAAATTATTTTAATCTAATTGATAATTTTAAGATTTGCCCCAATAAAATAATTTATTTAGTAAATAGAGATTCGAATAGAATTCACCACCTTGCATAATGAAGCTTGTTGTTTCTACAAGTTGTTTATTGAAATGTAATTTGAATAATATATTTCATATTTTCGTTACAACTTCGTAGCGTTTGTTATAACAAAACAATTTGATACCAAGAAATAATAGACTTTATAAGAACCCATAATACAAAACTTATCTAAACTGAACTGAAGTAATCTTTCTCAACTTTTACAACAAAATATATTTAAGTACGGGGTTAAAAAAATGATTTGCTATCTATTGTGTTCTATCTATTGACTGCTATCTATTGACGTCAGACGAAAAGTAAGTCTTTGCTGATGTTAGAATTAATATCAATATTTATATAATGTAAAATTAACTTTAAGCACGATTTAGTTCGGTGAAAGTAGTTGTAACTAATTTCTCTTTAGCACCTTACTAACATTAACATGTTCGTATGACTTAGAATATAATTATCATAATAACCAAAATTATATATCAAGTCAATGGATGCAGTTGGCTCAAGACCGTGTTTTGCGACATTCCTTGGGGTAGGCCTGTGAAGGGGTGTAATTATAATAATGATGATCATATATCAGGTAAAATAAAAATGAAACTGAGACAGAAGATGGGCAGCAGCATCTTTCTGATAACAGCAAACCGACAATAAAAAAGCTGCGGTTGCCAACCCTCTCGCCAAATTTTATCCAACACTATTCCGATGATATTCCGGACATCAGTCTGAGCGAGATTAGAATGGCATTCCAGCACCTTCAAAACGACTAGGCCCCAGGCGAAGATAGCATTACAGCAGAGCTTTTGAAAGCGCGTAGAAAACCGGTACTTGAAGTCCTACATACATACATACACACCCTTCAGCAAATTGTACAGAAGTCAGAGGAGTACAATTTGCCACTATGTCTGGCGTATGTGGACTATGAGAAAGCCTTTGATTCCGTCGAAATTTGGGCAGTGCTGCAGTCCCTTTAAGTTGACTGTAGGTATATCGAAGTGCTGAAGTGCTTATTCAGTAGAGCTACGATGGCTTTCCGAGTACAGAACCAGAGTATGAAACCTATCCAACTGCAGAGAGGTGTAAGACAGGGTGACGTTATATCCCCGATACTCTTCACCGCTGCATTGGAAGAAGTTTTCAAGCTACTGAACTATAAAGGATACGATATTAACATCAACCGCGACTACATCATTCACCTTCGATTTGCCGACGATATAGTCTTTATGGCAGAATCGCTGGAGGACCTAAGCACTGTGCTCAATGACCTCAATAGTGCCTCCCACCGGATAGTCTTAAGATGAACTTGTATAACGTCCATGTCACACCTATGCCGGTGTTTGTTGGGAGCACTTAGCTTGAAGTTGTTGACTCGTATTCTTTCCTGGGACAAACAGTCCGACTAGGTAAGTTCAACTTCGACTGAGATGTCAATCGATGGGTTCGACTTGAAACGGAAAAACTTGAAAACGAGACTGTACAACCAGAGCGTGTTGCCAGTGATGACTTCTGCAACTGAGACGTGGTCCTTCACTGCTGGCCGTATGAGGAAGCTCAAGATCGCTCAGTGAGCTATGGAGAGGGCTATGCTCGGGGTTTTTCTGCGTGATAAACTTAGAAATGAGGATATCCGCAGTAGAACCAGAGTAACCGACATAGCCCAACGGATTAGTAAGCTGAAGTGGCAATGGGCTCGCCATATAGCTCGAAGAACCGACAACCGATGGGGAAAAAAAGGTTCTCGAGTGGCAGCCTCCAGCGCAGATGGAATGACGCCCTACTAAGACATGCAGAAATTCGATGTATACACGTGGCTTAGGACTGTTCTTTGTGGCATACAAATGCGTTTTCACATGGAAACTTCTAAGTAAGAAACTTAAAAAAAAGAAACGTAAACTGTAAGTTTCGTTTTAATTTCTCAAAATTTTCCTCACGATGTTTGTCCTTCACAGCCGTGCACGTGGTAAACTCAGTTCAATAAAGAAAAAAAGATTAAGCGTTGCGTACATTTCAAGTGATGCAAAACTAAAGGCAAAACCATGCTCAACTTATTGTGAGAACCCGAACTCATTATGTACACATATGCAGTTAAAATTATTTGCAACCATTTACAAACTTCAAATTGCACACGTGTGCGTTAAGTAGTGAACTTTTATGGGCTGATAAAGAAAAAAGGAGAAAAATGTGTGAGTGATTGGGCATCAAGAAGAACAGCATGGTTTTGGTATCTGGTATTTGGTATTTGGTATGTAGTCAAAAAAGAAAGAAAGACGGAGTGCCTTTATTTCTTCGTTGGTCTAAAGTGGTAAATCAACGATTAAAACTGCGATTTTCTTCTTGCCTACGGGGATCAAACCCAGGTTGTCACGTACTTAATCCCTGAGCTACCACGGTTACAAAATTTTGTAGATCCAGTATCATTACAGGCTTAAAGACATTCTATTTCAGTCCTAAGAACCGTCAGTGTATTCTGTGTGCCTGTTACCGTCTTTGTTGGTTACAAGTGTCCTTTGCATGGCACTCCAAGTTACATAAAGTCTCACTTTTCAGTTTATTCATTGCGTTCCTATGATTAATCCATTCCTTCCTCGACGTTTCCTTGGCGCAGTGGCTTAGCAATGAGTTGCTGCGCTGGGGGCTGCGGGTTCGAATCCCGCAGGGAAAAAGTATTTGTATGGCGTACAAATAACTGTTCCGGGTCTGGATGTTTGTCCTCGTGCGATCTACGTTTGTAAACTGCCTCCACGATACAGGAAAATATCCTAGTGTGGGAGTAACGTTTTAATAAAAAGACTAAAAAAAGACTATACTATAAGTGATATAATGTAGAAAGGACAATAGTAAGGGCTTGTGTTTCAAGTCAATATACTTTGTACAACCATTAGCTTCAACTGACATTTAAATCCAGGGCAACGACTCGTTAAATACACTGGTAGCTCAGCCACACTGTCGTAATATGCATAATAGGATTGAAAAAGCCCATAGAAAACGAAGCATTTAGGTGTGATACGGCACACATCGGCTACTGTATTAAAATTCTATATGATTCGGGCTTTGTAGGTCTTTAAATTTTTTAAACACACATGAATAGTGAACAATGAGCACACATGCCACGTGATGGTGAATGAATCTATCCAGGAATAAGGATCAAAATGCAGATTTGTTCCCAGTCTCAGGAGTTACCAGCAAAAAAGTATCTTTGGTAATATATATACCCCATTTGAAATAAAACTGCCTTATACTGCTACTAGTCGATGTTATTTTGTGAGGACGCGTATTTGTTCCACGGTGGAGCTATAGAGATACAGCTGTAACATGACTCTGCCACGTATAAAATACTTAATAGAAGATCTTTTGGGTAAGGACATGCGACTTTATTTTTCAAGTGCCATCCTTACTTGTCATCTGGTGTATTATAATAATTAACGAACGAGACTATGGCGACTGAATGTTACCACGAAGAAACACAACACGTGAAGGTGACCAAATGTCAATGATTTTCAACTTGAAATCCCACATATTTGTGACGAGAAACAGTAAAACGGATGTGGGTAGTATTGGGCACAACTAATCTGAAATACTCGACAAAAAGTATAATATTTTTTTATTAATAAATACAGTTCTCATGATCCTTTTAAATCAGACAAGACCAGTGTCGTGCAGAATACGACTATAAAAATCATCCCTGCTCATATGTGTCATAAAAATCATAAAAATCGATTAAGAATAAACATTAAAATATGCAAAAGAGTAAATAAATGGTAACTGATGTAGTTAAACCCGTGATATAGTTGTATCCCTATACATACATATCAGCTATACACCGGTTCATAACTGTCTTACCAGACTAATCTAGTGAAATAATTATAATTTTAAATTGAATGTACAGGAGTAACAAATTTCGCGACATTGACGTTCCTGTTGTGTTGTTATTCATGTTCATTCACACTCTTTTAAGGTTTCCTATCCGCTTAGGAATCCTTATGATCGCCACATCCGTGCTTCCGCCTCGTTGATAAAATAGTTTTGTAATTACGTTATTTACTATAGATTTTTATAGATTATATTTTTTGAAACTATTATATGAAGTTTAATCACTTGTATTAAATGTTGTGTATCCTCCACCATTTTTTACCTGAAATTTATCATTACTTTATTTTTTTTATAGGAGAGGGGGCAAACGAGCATGCGGCTCACCTGATGGTAAGTGACTACCGCCGCCCATGAACAACTGCAACACCAGGGGAACCAGAGAAGTTGCAGATGCGTTGCCGGCCTTTTAAATAGGAGTAGGCTCTTTTTTTGAAGATCCCTAAGTCGTATCGGTCCGGAAAATTCGCTGATAGTAATCGATTCCACAAGGAAGTTGTGCGAGGAAGAAAACTTTTTCTAAATCGCACAGTGGGGGACTGCCAATCATCCAGATGGTGTGGATGGTATGGGGAGTTCTGCCTTGATGTGCGTTCGTGAAATTTGGCGGCTGGGATTAATCCGAACAATTCCTCAGAGCACTCCCAGTTGTTAATGCGAAAGAAAATGCAAAGGGATGCAACATCTCTTCGCAGGACCAATGAATCGAGACGATCAGAAAGGACTCGGTCGTCGACGATACGAGCCGCTCTGCGCTGGATGCGGTTAAGTTGAAGGAGTTGGCACTGGGGAGCCCCAGCCCAGAGATGGGAACAGTATTCCATGTGAGGCCGAACCTGCGCCTTGTAAAGTTGCTGGCGTTGTGCCGGCATGAAACAATGTCCCGTTCTGCTGAGCACGTCAAGCTTTTGAGAGGCTAATTTGGCCTTCTCTTCCAAGTGACCACGAAATTGCACTTCACTCGATATATCGACGCCGAGGATTCCGGTACTGGCTGAGGCAACAAAGGGAGTGCCTTGAAACTGAGAAGATATGACAAAAGGGTTCTTTTTAGCGGTAAACGCGCAAGCTTGTGTCTTCTGAGGACGTTTTCCCGAGAAATATTGGCACGGCCGGTTTATAGAGCATCACCAATGCTGTCATCCACATAGAAATGAATCTTACCGGTTTGCAACATATCATTGATATGCAGAAGAAACAGCGTTGGTGATAGCACGCAGCCTAGTGGAACACCAGCGTTAATAGGCTTGTAGTCAGAGCATGCACCGTCTACAACGACCTTGATGCTCCGATCTGCAAGGAAGCTGGGGATCCAATTGCACAATTTCTCGGGAAGCCCATAGGAAGGAAGGTTCGAAAGAATCGCTTTGTGCCAAACCCAATCGAAGGCCTTCGCAATGTCCAAACTAACGGCCAATGCCTCCCCCTTGGACTCTACTGCCTCCACCCATCTATGAGTCAGGTAGACCAGAAGATCACCAGCTGATCGACCCCTACAAAAACCGTATTGGTGGTCACTAATCAGCTAGTGATCCTCAAGGTACCGCATGAGCTGGCAGTTTATAATGGATTCCATTATCTTGGAGAACAAAGAGGTGATGGCAATAGGCCTAGAGTAGGACGGGTCTGAACAATTGCCTCTTTTAGGGGTCGGGTGGAAAAAGGCTGTCTTCCATGATTTCGAGACTACGCCTACGGAGGAGGAGTACCGGAAAAGCCGGGTTAAAATCGGTGCTAACTCCGGAGCACACGTCCTCAGCAGAATTGGGGGATTCCGTCAGGCCCACTTGACTTGTGGATGTCCAGACAGAGGAGTGCTTTGCGAACAGAGTGCTGTGAGAATCGCACATCCGGCATGGAGCACTCACACTGCGGGATGGTAGGCGGTGTGTTTCCCCCGTCATCAAGAGTCGAGTTGGACGCAAAGAGGGAGCCTAAAATGTCTTTTGTAGCGTGGGCCAGTGAGTCGTCCTCCCTGTGTAGAGATGGTAGTGATGGCTTACAGAAATTCCCTTGGACCGCCTTGGCGAGAGACCAGAATGCACGGGTTCCCGAAAGAAGGCGATCTAGTTTATCGCCAAGTCTGCCCATGTGCTCTGACTTTGCCTTGGCAATAATTCTTTTGAAGGACCTGGAGGCGAAGTTATAATTCTTTTTAAGCATGCTGTTGTTTACATCCCGAGCCGCCGAAGCCTCAGCTCAGGCCTGATAACACTCCTGCTTACTGCGTAAAGCAGTCTTACAGGTGCGACCAACCCAATGCTGAGATCTGCCTCCGATAGGTACTACAGATGATGGAATAACTAGTTTCATTTCCTGTAGCACCACATCAGTGACAGAGTCAGCAAAAGCGCTGGCTGGGATCATCCGGCGATAAGCAAACCCGCCCAAATTGGTAGGATCCGTCGACTTGTAATGTCATACAGTGCAGAGGCACAAAGGAGTGCTTCAATTTGTACCCCGGGTAGGAGAGATACGAAGTATCATCCGGAGAGGACACCTGCGTCTCGGTCAGAAAGAGCAAGACTGGCTTCACCATCTTGAGATGGTAGGGGATCATTACTTTTCAATAAAATAAAATATTTTAAGAAGATAAAACAATCAAAAATACAGCGTGCTATGACTAAAGCAGGAATAAGTCGATTCTACTGGGGAAGGACCACGCTCGCACATAATACCAGCGTGAAATAGCTGCCAAATATGGCTGTATTTCGTATGGTGAGAGACGGGAAAATAAGACTCTTTTCAGTGACATTCTATTTTAGACCTTAGATGTGACAACGCCTCTACATTTTGATTCTTAATCGAGGACAAAAAATTTAGGTATCTGTGTATGTGCCACATCCATTTATCATAAGGTAAATTTTTGGATGTTCGTTTATCACCTCACATAAATAACAGGTCCAAGGCTCGAGTATCAAGAAGTAGTGTATGAAAGAATTCAAGCCCCAATTTTAGAATTTGAAATTATTTTGTTTTTTGGTTCTTTAAATGCGACTTTTACTTTTTATTAAATAATTTTTTTTACACTTTTGAGTGGTAAAAAATATCACTACTTCAATGTTCGCTAAACAGTTACATTAAAACTTTATCCCCTATTTTGTCATTCTTAGGGGTTGAATTTTTTCTCCAAATTTATATTGACTATCACATATTAAAAAAAAACATCAAAACTGGTTCACAGTTGACGAAAATACCGTAACATACCTACAACAAAAACATACCTACAGTTGGATTAAATTTACACGTGCCATGCTGCAGCACGAATGGGTCGGCTCGACTGGGGAAGGACCACGCTCTCACAGAATACCAGCGTAAAATAGCAGCTTAACACTGCTGTGTTTCGTATGGTGAGTGTAGAGAACCGGAGACCCTTTTTACTGGAAAAGAGGCATTCCATCTTAGTCCTCACGGGTGACAACGCATCTGCATTTTGATTCGTAATTGAGGATAGATGTAAATGTCTATGGGCCACAGTAACCACTTACCATCAGGTGGACTGTGTGCTCGTTTGTCATCCTAACATATAAAAAAACCTTCTATTTTAAAGTCGGCAAAAAATACGCAACTTTTAAAACACTGTATATTATAATTATTTCATTAATACCGGCTTTATATTTTACGTAAGACACATATTTAAGCTATATATTTTTCCTAGGTTTTTATTAAACAAATAATAGTTAAAAGAATGAAATATTTTAACCATAAATATTTGGGAAACGATAGTTGGTGGAAAATCCATAAAGATGCCGAACCTTAAAAATTAGGTTGAAACGGGCATCAGCATTACTTGAGCTGATTGCGCTCATTTACCTGCTTGACAACTTTTCTAGAAAATGCTAGTCGGCTGGTGGCTGCCGCATTCATGGACATCTGTGCTTTGATATTGACTTTTACTTGAAAATGATGATGAACGCATTAAAATGGTTTATCTTTATTAAACATTGACTGTTAGATATGGGTAGTTTAAAACTTTTTAGATTTTTATTATTTTTTTCATTTTTATAAACTTATGATGCGCTTATAATAAACGTGTTCATATAATATTGCAACGTATCCATCACTACAAAAAGCGGTAATGCGCAAGTGTATCATGTATTAATGCAAACTTATATTATGTCGGCAAACATTGTTCTGCACTTAAAACATCTACGCGTCTAATAAACAAACTCTTTACGGCGTTCCTTATTTTGTACAAACAAACCTAATCTAACATATTATAAGTTGCATAATCACTAACTAGTGTCTTCTGTTTTTCTATGAGTGAGGTAAGGTAATCTTCTTGAATGTGCAGATAAAACTATTGTTGGTTATAGTTCATTGTGTGTCAGTCAGGTCAGGCAGGTAATCAAGGCTTAGTTTTAGATTTTTGTATGCTTATTTTTTTATTAGATTTCCGTATGATAATAAGTCATCGTCATCGTCATCAATACAATTTTTTATTTTGTGATCTTTTTATATCCTATCATGGGGTAAGGGTGACAAACGGACACACAGTCGATTTGACAGTAAGTGGAAGTTGATGCTGTGGCCCATATCTACTAAATTGAGAGTCTGAGGTGGTATGTCTCCTTTCTAGTAAAAAGGGTCTCCTATTCTGTACTCTCACCATATGAAACACAGGAACATTAAGTTACTATTTCACGCTAGTATTCTGTGAAAGCGTAGTCCTTCCCCGGTCAACTAAAAAGTTAAACTATCTGTAGTCAAAGTGCAGAATGAATGGGTCGGTTGACCGACCCATTCATTTTGCAACCAAAGTATAGCTGCGAGCAAGGCTCTACCACGGAAAAAACGTTTTGTGTAGTTTTACAAAATATTGTGTAATAAATATCTTACGCCGTTATTACTATTTCATAACATAAACTACGATCATTTTCCTTAAGATATAAATACGTCATACCTTGAACTTGCATGATGTAAGATGTAAGAAAACTGAATGAGATATCTGAGATTTCATTTATTTTTATTTTATTTATAAATAAATACTATTGACAAATCTAATTGTGCAAACCTTAAGCACATTACGAAAATTACGTATAACATGATTATAGTTTTTTTTAAGTAGTTTAAATATACACAAGTTTTAAATAATAACTTTATAACTATACTTCCAATTTTCTGATATCTTTATATCAAACTTCAATTTAAATAATAAAACTTTGGAAAATCCGAAAGTCCGACTCACAATGCCCAATGATTGTGAAAAAAAAATTGTAAATGGTAGTTCTATCCCTCAATGAGTTCCAGTAGCAGTCAACGAAGTACACCTTGAAGTCAGTCCGTCAAGTCCGGAGGTAACGTCTATTCTATATATCTATTATATTCTATAACTAACAAAATGAGGGTAAATTCGGCACATCTAACAGTGGTAGAGCCAAGCGGTAGCTTTTGCTGTTGCACGGATGGGCCAGCTCGAACCGGGGTGGTACCACGACCTCACAGAATACCAGCGTGAAGTAGAGGTTTACCTCTGCGTTGCGCTTGGTGAGTGCAGGTGGCCGGAGGCCAAATTCCCCCCCCCCCCCATCAACATGGTAGTGGAATTAAATAAAAGACTACCCCAGGAGGGTACCAGCACTCCTGGAGAATCCCTCGCTGAGCATCCACGACCAAACTACTTCACTCCTGAGCGTGGGTGCTCAGGCTGCCCCGCGTATTCTAGGGGGGGCAAAATTCCACTCGCGACTAATGCTGCTCGGGGCAAGCGGAGCAATACAACCAAGGCGACCCCTGTCACGCTATCCGTGAATTTTTGCAACATCAGGGGACTTCATTCCAACCTTAACGCTGTCCATTACCATCTAGAGACGGCTAAGCCGGCCTTGCTCTTTTTAACCGAGACTCAGGTGTCCTCTCCGGCTGATACTTCATATCTCTCCTACCCGCGATACAAATTGAAACACTCCTTTGTGCCCCGGGCTGGAGTTTGTGTTTACGTCAGAGAGGACATCTGTTTTCGACGCCTCGGCAGCCTTGAAGGTACGGACCTGTCCATCCTATGGCTGCGCGTAGACAGCGACGACCATCCCCGCGTCTACGGGTGCCTCTATAGGTCCCATAGCGGTAATGCCGACACAGACCGACTCATCGACCACGTCCAAATGGCTGCAGACTCCGTGCTACAACAGGTCCCATCTGCAGAGATCGTGATACTCGGTGATTTCAACGCCCACCACGGTGAATGGCTTGGTTCTCGTTTAACCGATCATGCGGGTAGATCTGTCTACGACTTTGCTTTGGCATATGGTCTAACACAACTGGTTACTTCGCCTACGCGGATCCCAGATGTGGAAGACCATGTACCTTCCCTGTTGGACCTTCTGCTGACCTCTCATCCGGACGGATATCAGGTCTCCGTCGATGCCCCTCTGGGCTCTTCGGACCATTGTCTGATCCGAAGCACGGTGCCACTCACGCTCCAATCGCAGTTGCGATCTGCAGCTTGCCGCCGTGTTTAGCACTATAGGTCAGCTGATTGGGACGGGATGCGGTCTTTTTTTGCATCCTACCCTTGGGGGCGGGTTTGCTTCTCGCCGAAAGATCCCAGCGTTGTTGCCGATTCTGTTGCTGATGTGGTACTTCAGGGTATGGAACTTTTTATTCCATCCTCTGTGGTGCCCATCGGAGGCAGAACTCTGCCATGGTTTGGTCGCTCCTGTAAAATAGCATTACGCTATAAGCAGGAGTGCTACCGGGCCTGGGCTGACGCATCAACGTCTCAGGATTTAAACACCAGCGCACTTAAAAAGAAGTATAATTCCACCTCCAGGTCCTTCAAAAGCGTCATTGCCAAGGCAAGGTCTGAGCACATCGGCAGAATTGGCGAGAAGCTAGTTCGCCTTCCTTCGGGAACCCGTGCATTCTGGTCTCTCGCCAAGGCTATCCAAGGGAATTTCTGTCAGCCATCCCTTACATCTCTGCACTGAGAGGACGACTCACTGGCCCATGCCGCAAAAGAGAAAGCTGATCTGTTGTGCTCTCTTTTTGCGTCTAACTTGACTCTAGATGACGGGGGGAACACACCGCCGACCATCCCGCGATGTGAGCACTCTTCTCCCTGGACGTCAGCAAGTCGAGTGGGCCCGATGGAGTCCCTCCCATTGTGCTGAAGACGTGTGCTTCGGAGTTGGCACCGGTTTTAACGCGTCTTTTCCGGTACTCCTACTCCCAAGGCGTAGTACCGAATTCATGGAAGACACACCCGATCCCTAAAAAAGGCGACCGCTCAGACCCGTCCAACTACAGGCCTATCGCCATCACCTCCTTGTTCTCCAAAATAATGGAATCCATTATAAACTGCCAGCTCATGAGGTACCTTGAGGATCACCAGCTGATCAGTGACCGTCAGTACGGTTTTCGTCGGGGTCGATCAGCAGGTGATCTTCTGGTCTACCTGACACATAGATGGGCGGAGGCAGTAGATTCCAAGGGAGAGGCATTGGCCGTTAGTTTGGACATAGCGAAGGCCTTCGATCGGGTCTGGCACAAGGCGCTTCTTTCGAAGCTTCCTTCCTATGGGCTTCCCGAGAAATTGTGCAAATGGATCACCAGTTTCCTTGCTGATCGGAACATCAAGGTCGTATTAGACGGTGCATGCTCTGATTTCAAGCCTATCAACGCTGGTGTTCCACAAGGCTGCGTGCTATCTCCAACGCTGTTTCTCCTGCATATCAATGATATGTTGCTAACTGGTAGCATTCATTGCTATGCAGACGACAGCACTGGGGATGCCTTATATACCGGCCGTGCCAATATTTCTCGGGAAAACGTCGCCGAGTACCGGGACAAACTTGTGTCTGAAGTCAAGTCTTTGCTTAACAAAGTCTCGGATTGGGGCCGACTAAATCTAGTCCAGTTCAATCCCCAGAAGACACAAGTTTGCGTGTTTACTGCTTAAAAGAACCCCTTTGTCGTATCTCCTCAGTTTCAAGGCACTCCCCTTGCTGCCTCAGCCAGTATCGGAATTCTTGGCGTCGACATATCGAATAGCGTGCAGTTTCGTGGTCACCTGGAAGGGAAGGCCAAATTGGCCTCTAAAAAGCTAGGCGTGCTCAGCAGAGCGAGACAGTATTTCATGCCGGCACATCGCTTGCAACTTTACAAAGTGCAAGTTCGGCCCCACATGAAATACTGTTCTCATCTCTGGGCCGGGGAATCAATCAAAGAAGGAAAAAATCAAGTGGAAGGAGCTGGCACCCCCGTGCCAGCTCCTTCCACTTGACCGCATCTAGCGCAGAGCGATTCGAATCGTCGACGACCGAGTTCTTTCCGATCGGCTCGATACACTGGCACTGCGTAGAGATGTTGCACCTCTTTGCGTATTTTATCGCATCTATCACGGGGAGTGCTCTGAGGAATTGTTCGGACTAATTCCAGCCGCTCAATTTCACCATCGCACGTCGCGACAAAACTCGCGTTACCATCCATACCATCTGGATGATTGGCGGTCCACCACTGTGCGATTTAGAAGAAGTTTTCTCCCTCGCACAACTTTTTTGTGGAATCAATTACCACCAGCGAATTTTCCGAACCGACACGACTTAGGAACCTTCAAGAAAAGAGCTTACACCTTTCTAAAAGGCCGGCAACGCATCTGCAATTCCCCTGGTGTTGCGGTTGTTCATGGGCGGCGGTAGTCACTTACCATCAGGTGAGCCGCATGCTCGTTTGCCCCCTATTCTGTAATAAAAAAACATCTAGTTCTCCTCGTCGGGGAGTTCCAGTAGCAGTCATCAAAGTACACTTTCAAGTCACTTCGTCAAGTTCGGAGGTAAGGTCTATTTCATAACTAACAAAACGAGCCCAAACTCAGCACATCTAGTTCTCCTTGTCGAGGAGTTCCAGTAGCAGCCATCAAAGTACACTTTCAAGTCACTCCGTCAAGTCCGGAGTTAAGGTCTATTTTATAACTAACAAATCGGGGTCAAACTCGGCACATCTAGTTCTCCTCGTCGAGGAGGTCTAGTAGCGGTCATCAAAGTACACTTTCAAGTCACTATCAAGTCGGGAGGTAAGTTCTCATATTAACTAACAAAACGAGGCCAAACTCGGCACATCTAGTTCTCCTCGCCGAGGATCCAGTAGCAGTCATCAAAGTACACTTTCAAGTCACTATATCAAGTCCGGAGGTAATGTCTCATCTTGACTAACAAAACGAGCCCAAATTCGGCACATCTAGTTCTCCTCGTCGAGGAGTTCTAGTAGCAGTCATCAAAGTACAATTTCAAGTCACTCTATCAAGTCCGGGGGTAAGGTCTCATCATAACTGAAAAAACGAGGCCAAACTCGGCACATCTAGTTCTCTTCGTCGAGGAGTTCTAGTAGCAGATACCGACATACCTTCAGGTCTATAAAGTCCAAGACATATAAGTGTATTTATATATAAATCCTGCGTGCTTTTAGCGAAACAAAATATTATAATAAAATCTGTGATTATAAAAGTAATAATAATATCTTACCTTGGTCAAGTATGTATCAAATTTGGTTTTTGGAATATTTTGTATTTCTACGGCGATCGATATTTTTCTGCACGAGTCGCTGTAACAAACGACTACTCACGATGGCATTTGAGCCCGGAGTAGATAAATTACTCTGTGGCTGTAGCTCGCTAAATTAATACAAGGCTCTCAAACCACCGAAAATTTCGCCATTTTTTAGCTGAAAATAATTAATTATAACTAAACAAAACAAAATTAAACTGCCATTTACATTCCATGGCTTACCATATGATAGATAAAGAGTTTTAAAAATAGATTATTTTTAAAAGGTATCGTGTTTACGCCGCCATGCGGTCTTGATAAATCCACATCATAAGCCACTAAAACCCCTTTTTTATCGATTTAAAAAAAATATCAATAACTTTAACAATCATTTATCTTTCTGACAATGTGCTTTTTATATCATTTATATGTATTCTATGATTGCTAGATGCTAGATGCTAGCTAGATGAATTTTTAAACCCTAGCAGATGTACCTGCTCGCTTTACGCTTAAGGCATGCAATAATTTGGGCGTTGGCACAATTGCACATAATTCGTAATTGATTCAAACCAAATGACTAACCGTTAAACGTCGTAAGTATTAAGCCTTAACTATCATCATTCCAGGAGTTCTTAATCTTTAAGGCTTTTACTAAGAACTTTAACTAAAGCCGAATTCACAAACGTGTAACATACTCGTAAAAACACATATTTTTTTTTATTATTAGAAGTCAATATTTGACTACAATTTCTTTTTTTCATACATTAAAGGTGACTAAGAAGCACATAATACACCTGATGGTAAGCGAATGCTGTGGCCATTGAATAAGTCTAGGATAACGAAATCTGTATGTAAAAAACTTTAATTAATAAAATTATCAACGCGAAGTTAGAATAAATACACATGAGTATTAGGTACGTGATTTGAAATTTAGGTTTATAAAATTAAGAATAGTGGATTTGATATCATAACTAGCTGTTCCCCGGACTTCGTTCGCGCGGAATTTATAACGATTGAATTTTATTGGTTTTAATTTTTTTTGAGCGTAACCCTAATTCTGTTTCTTAAATAAAAGTAGCCTATGTTATTCCTTATAACATTAGCTATCTGCCAGTGAAATTCCCGTCAAAATCAGTCTAACCGTTTCTGAGATTAGCCGGAACAAACAGACAGACAAAAATTTTAAAAGTGCCGTATATACTTTCATATACATTTAGTAAAAGTTGTTATTTTGACATTACAAACAGGCACGTCAATTTTTTTATTTGTATCGATTAATAGAATCAGGCGTTACTTTGCGGAAATTCATTATATTAAAGACTAGCTGTTCCCCGCGTAAAATAGGGTTTTAATTTTTTGCGCGGAACCCCAATTCTTTTTCTAAAATAAAAGTAAACTAAGTTACACCTTATAACATCAGCTATCTGCCAGTGAAAGTCCTGTCAAAATCGGTTAAGCATTTTGGATATTAGCTAGAACAAATAGACAGGCAGACAGACAAACATTTTAAGAATTGTGTTTTCGTTATATGAACCGTATATACTTTCATATGCATTTAGTAGAAAGCTGTTATTTTGAAGTCCTATTTTAGGATAGGTCAGGTCAAGTATAAAAAATGGCCTAACATCATAGTTCAAAATCTATGAAACGGCCTAACGGAAAAAACCATCCTTAGAAGTATAAATTAGAGAGAAAGTAGAAATTTGTAATATAATTACTAAGAGTACCTGCACGTCTTACCAGGTCGTCTCTGAATCTAGTGGCGACCGCCCTACATTCGTTTAACGGCACTAGAGGCATTCTATCTTAGTGCTCACGGGTGACAACGCATCTGCATTTTGATTCGCAAACGAGGATAAATGTAGATGTCTATGGGCCACAGCAACCACTTACCATCAGGTGGACTGTGTGCTCGTTTGTCACCCTATCGTATAAAAATAAACTAGACTAACTACTCTTTACCACTAATTTAGCTAACTGATCGATTATACTATGTCGGTTACACTGATTCTACTGCGTATATTATGACAAAGTCTATCATGCTGAGCAACTCCGTGCATAGCCTTTATTCACTGAGCAAAACATAGATTTTTATGACACTAAAGTTTATTCAAAATGACCTCCGTGATTTTGAATACAGGCCTTCAATCTGCGCGGCCAGTCGTCTATCGCAGCACGAACGAGGTCCATGTCAATATCGGCGGCTGCCTTAATCAAGGATGTCTTGAGTGACTGCGAATTGGGATGAGGCTTTGAGCACGCTTTTTCCTCCAAGTGTTGCCATATCTTGTAATCTAACGGATTCAAATCTGGACTGGAGGAGGGCCAGTCTTTGTGCCGGATGAAGTCTATTTCACGCGCCTCCAGCCAGTCTTGTGTGCTCTTCGCTCTATGAGCTGGCGCCGAATCTTGTTGGAATACCCAGTGCATGTTATTGAACATGGTATGAGAAACAGGTTCCACAAGGTTCGTCAGGACTGTATTTTGATACACAAATGCATTCGTTTTTACACCTTTCTCACAAAAATGTTAAGCCCCAATAAGAAACTCCCAACCATACCATGAGCGAGGATGGAAAATGACCTCGTTGGACACGCGGAATACGGTTGCTCGCTTCTTCACTACTGTGTGCGTACACCTTATCATTTTGTTGTAAATTTTTGTAAATTTTTCAGTACGTAATAAATTTGAATTCGCGCGTAACCGCAACGATGCAACGCAATAACTGCAACACGGTCTTCTTTAAGCGTCCACTCCATATTTAAAAATGAGTAAAATTCTAAAAAGTATACAGTTTTATTTTCATGAACAATTCGAAATTCGAATTCAATAAACTTTTTTGTGGCCAGCATTCTAAAAGAAAAGTTTTTACTGTGTGACAATACTTATGACCTGACTAGGTATGTATGGCACTCTGTCCACTCTCTGATACATATGTCATCACTGGTAATCTGTGCACTCTCGCATTAGTTGAACACTCTTATTTAATATGTTTTGAGGTTTATACCTAGTGACGTGAAGGTGTAACCTTATCTCTCATGTGAATTGTTTGACCTCTCGCTCAAAGGTCGGGCAATTTATTCTAAGTTAACAACTCGTTAACAACTTCGAGCCGTAGTGCTTCCAAGAATTTAAAAATAATATAACAATTTCCACATACGATAGTTTTTAAAGTCGGTGCGGTTTTGCGGTGTAGATCTTATATAGGGTTTGGGTCCCGGGACGTCATGTGTCTCGAAGTCCCGAGACTTTTCCTAATTTTAGTTGTCTCAAGACCCGGAGCTTTCGGGTCGTGACTCGAGATGAGACAAGATTGTTGAAATTGTTATGTAATCATTTTTATTTTTAAATAATTGAAGTAGCCTAGCACCATCTGTTAGTTTAATGAATAATTACTTGGTCTACTACGTAACTACTGAGTACAGAACACAATAAATGCGTTTGTCGCGCTGCCATCATGCTGCCATATAACGAGACAAGATGGTCGAAATTTTTATATAATCATTTTTCAGTTTATGTAAGCAATAAAAAATATCTAAGAAAATGTAACTGAGATTCTGGAAAAAAGAAACCAGCAACATTAAAAAATTAGTTTCAGTTGTTTGAAGCAACCGGAAAACGTACAGAAAGTTTGGAAGTACTGTATAAAGCCTTAAACACAATTAAACCGATATCTGTTGAAAACGAGAGAGTGTTCTCCTTGTCCAGTGTCATTATTACAAAAATTAGAAACACATAGTCGGACAAAGCTGTTGGACGTTCTGATTTTTTTTTAAAAGCCTATTTTATTTAATCAGCAAAGAAGTCTAATTATTGTATTATTTGATTATGAAACAAATCTGTGATTATGAGAATGAACAATGTTGTGATTATACATACATACATACATACATATAATCACGCCTCTTTCCCGTAGGGGTAGGCAGAGACCAGTTCTTTCCACTTGCTACGATCCTTACATACTTGTTTTGCTTCGTCCACTTTCATTATTCCCTTCATACATGCTCTACGGTTTAGGGTACTCTTGACCTGGCCTTTTTTCAAGACGTCCCTGATTTGGTCTAGAAATGTCCGCCTAGGTCTACCCCTTCCAACACTTTCATTCACACTCGCCTTATACACTTTTTTCGTCAATCGTTCTTCATTCATTCTCTCGACATGGCCAAACCATCTCAGCATACCTTTCTCAATTTTTGTCACTACATCTTCTTTCAGACCACAACGTTTCCTTACCTCACTATTTCTTAGCCTGTCACTCAGTTTAACTCCTATCATACTTCTTAATGCTCTCATCTCAACTGCATTTATTCTGCTTTCATGTTTCTTCTGCCATACCCAACTTTCACTTCCGTACATGAGTGTCGGAACCAACACCCCCTCATGCACAGCCAAACGAGCCTTGTTAGACACCTTCCGACTGCTCATAAAGGAGTGCAAAGCTCCATTCACCATGTTTCCTGCATTCACTCTTCTTTCGATATCACTCTCACACTTTCCATCTCTTGTAAACTTTGAACCCAGATACACAAACTCTTTCACCTGTTCAATTTGTTCATCTTCAATCACGATATTGCAGTCTGTCACTGTCTCATCTTTTTCAAACACCATCACTTTCGTCTTCCTTACATTCATCTTCATTCCCTTTCTAACAAAAGCTCCACTCATAGCAGTTACCATCTCCTGCAACTCCTCGGCCGAAGACGCAAGTAATACTTGGTCATCAGCATAGAGAAAACATTTGACGAGTAACTCATTCATTCTCAACCCACTTTCATTCTCTTTTAAATCTGTCAAACAATTGTCCATGAACAGATTAAACAGCCACGGTGACGCTACACATCCCTGTCTAACACCTTTTTCGATATTAAACCATTCAGTGTATGCCCCGTTTATCCTTACACAAGCACTAGAATCCCTATAAAGAGATTGCATTGCTCGTATGAGGATACTGCTCACACCGTTCACGGACAGTGCTGACCACAATTCATTCCTCACCACTCTATCATAGGCCTTTTCTAGATGTGATTATAACCAATAATTATTATACTATATTATATATAATATTAGAATTACTAGACAATAGTAAAGTTATTAAGGGTTAGTATGATTTTTAACTAAATTCATTTTATAAATATAAGATTTAACTGCTTAAAAGTGAATCCAAAGAGATTTAAATATTTACTTAAATGTCTTTGAGTGCATCTGTGTGTGATTAAAAGAAATAAAGAAAGCAATTATTAAGACTGAAATTAACGTTAAAGTTATTAGGATTTAATTTTCTGTGTAGTAAATGTTGAATGTTTATTTTTACAGAAAAATGCCCTTTTTGAAACGTTTTACCAGAAATTAATTCAATTCTTCACAAAAGGCTTACCCCTCTTAAAAAAAAAACAAACAATTATTTTTTTCTTAAAAGTCTCGTAGTCCCGGGAATTCCCGAGACTTTGATTGTATGCTGTCTCGTGTCCTGGGACTTTGAAATTGTCGGGAATTCCCAAACCCCACTTTCTATAAGATTCTTATATCTTCGATAATATACTATGTCGTAAAGTAGTATTACGTACTACATCATAAATATGAGATGTCATTATCGTATCAAAGAAGTGAATCGCTGCAACTGAGCGAACCACAAGAAAAGAGCCTACTGTTTTTTAAGAGACCGTTTTAGGTAAATAATTATGAAAAGTTCGATTATGTTAGACAGGTAAGCAAATCAAAAAATAAGTACGTTACGACACAAAATAGCTCTCCCTGTTTTGTGGTTACGATGGTTAGCAAAAAAAGCAACGACTGAATCACGTGGGAGGGGGAAACGAATCTCGTTTCTCGAATATAATTATACTAACTCGCCTTGTGTTTTGTCCAAATTATCTTCATAAAAAGTTTAGTAGACTGTTAGTGGCACAGCGCAAAGAGAATATAATCACTACGTCACAGCGGTCCGTGCCCAAGCTTTAGAATAGTAACATACTTATATAGATCAAGCTAATCTGTGTGCGCAGGGTACTCTGTCAGTCCGTCAATTAATGTCAAATAAGCGAAGTGTCAGTCAAATTTATACGTGGTAGAGCCATACTCCCGCCTAAGGGTATTAGTGTTCTGTGGCCATACTGCAGCTATATTAGTAGAACGAATACACGCGAAGCTGTTTAAAAAACTCAAAACAACATAAAACTCCCGTACATATCCACGTGTGTTGAAACTTTAAAAAAATATTATCTACTTAACAAAATTCCTTCTCTCTTGATCATTACAATTAAATTGATTCATATATGTTCCTTATCTTTATTCAAAATAAACAATACTTATGTACTGTGTTTGTCCTTGCCTTTGTTACACTATCAGCAGGATTAATGTTGCGTGCATTTAGTTCTTTACGACGACAATTAAAGTTAATTATATCTGCTAAAATAATATTTGCTTCGTGATTTCATTACGTGAAAGCTATGCACAATAACGAAGACTTATTTTTTATCAAAGCATCGAACCTTATAATGCCTGGTGGGTTATTCCTAAGTTATTTATGAAGGATATAAAATAGAAGTAGCATATTGGTCTACATCACTCTTCTGTTTTCACAATATCCAGGATGGATGCTAATAAAGACTTAATATGGTGTATATAAATAAAGTTAGATGAAATGCTACTAAGTGAGATATTAGACTATTTTTAATAACCACTAAAGTTTAGTGTTTACATTTATTCATCCTTTCCTGAACTCTAGTATTGGACGTAGGTTTCCTTTATAAGTAGGGATTTCAAAGACATTTAAGTAGTAGTAGTAATAGACCGGACATCAGTAGCAAAATTGTCGTCTGTAACTTATGTCCTATAGGATATATCTCCAATTTTTGTCATTTAGTCTTAGTGCCGCATTCGTTTCATATATTTAAAAAAAAATTAAAGAAAATATGCCCGGTTGTGCGTTAAGATATTGTAAGTCACGATATGGAGCAAAAAATTAACGTGATATCGGTTTTTTATCGTAAATATAACGTATATTTACCGAATAATCTTTAAATTTTATTATTTCTAGTAGATAGTTCTAGAACATTTATTTTTATTATAATAAGCGCCCTCTGTTATCCAGTAGCGTCACTATTTAGTTACCAATTTTAATTATAAAACAAACATGTATATTTCCTATTATTATATCGAAAAGCATTTCAAACTTAGTAATCTTCAACAACATTATCGATACTTTGATATGAAACGGTAACTCTATAGTATACCTATATTTTAAAATCTCTTTGAAGGATTTCAAATCATAATTCTATGTTTAGTAGGCGCAGTGTTGCTCGCAGTACTCCGTTTTCTTACGAAGCTCATAGTATGGGTTTGATTAGCATTATCGAGGGGATAAAATTGCTTTCCCACACCGTATTACCAAACATACACACATCAACAGAATCTAGGGATACATTAATTCTAAATTAATTACAACAATATAGTTTAAAATCTTTTTAATTTCCATAAAAAGTTTATATACAGATTGCAACCTCTTTTACTCTATTATCAAAATTCATAAATGTAAATAAAAAAAACTAAATACGGCGGCAAAATTGTAAGTAATTCGTTACGTCAAAAGAAATTAAAATTTTTCTACTGATATTAATTATTGAAAAGGGATTACATTGTTTTTTTATTTTTTTATTTAACGTGCCTTTATGAGCTTTAAAAGTCATGTCACGTCATCATTTGAGTTGAGATGAAATGTTACGAGCATGTTAGAAAATGGTGCTATTCAACTCGACGTTGCTGAGGCCCTACACACTAGCTTAAACGTGATATCAAGGTTGTGGTCACGTTATCGTAGTACTGGGAATGTGGCTAAATGGAACACGGGTAGATATCGTGTTACTACGAAGAGACAGGATCGATTTCTCCTAATGACCGCCAGAAGACAATATCACTGCGATACAACTACTACAAAGGCTCCAGGAGGACCACCAGTTGCTGGTAAGCGACCAAACCGTGCGAATGAGGTTGCATGAAGTTGGTCTTCATATTCGAAGACCGCTACGTGTTCCAGCATTGCGACGTGGCAATCGCGGTCGGCGGCTTTCGTGGGTTCGGAAGCATTTACCATGGAGTGACGAACAATGGTCTTTGATGCTGTTCACCGATAAGTCTCGGTTTGGGTTTAATCTGGATTCACAAAGAACACGCGTTTGAAAGCTCTAGGGAGAGTTAGCCGTCTACGGCACCCTCAGGAGGTCCACCAAGGCGGGACAATCATGGTGTAGGCAGGAGTTCGTCTTGGCGGACGAACCCAGCTCGTTTGGATCCAAGGTAGCATGACTGCACATAAATACCACGAGGTGGTAGTAGGACCTGTTTTTGTTCCACACATAATCCAAATAGGCCAGGAATTTCTACTCATGCACAATAATGCTCCTTCCCATACGGCACAGCTGGTGTCGGCCGCTCTCCGAGACCACGATATTCAAGTTTTGGATTCGCCTGCACAGTCACCAGACTTAAATTCTATCGAGCATACCTGGGACATGTTACAGCAAAAATCTTTGAGAGATTTCCCGTCAACTTTGACCACGGAACAACAACTTTACAACAACAATTAAAGTAAAGAACATGGGACCTCATAACGCAGCAAGATATTGACAATTTAATTTTAAGTATGAACCACCGATGTCGATGTGTAATTAATGATGGTGGGCAACACTGATTATTAATAATTAGGTTTTATAAGATTTTTTCAATTTCTATTTAGATAATAATAATAATAAAAAAACTAAAACTAGAAACTTAATTGTCATATAGTCCTACTCCCCGCGGTATTGTGCCAAGAACGCTGGCTGCGTTTCCCCGCTGAATGGCTATACTTAGCCTATAAGCGAGAAAAGAACCAGCCCTCTTATCACCAGCAGCATCGACCAGCCGCGGATGGAGTTCCTTTAAGAACTTCACCGCACGTGGACCCATATTACTTTTTTTACGTGGTAGAGCCATGCTGCACCTATATTAGTAGTATAGTTGTAGCACGAATGGGTCGGCTCGACCGGGGAAGGACCACGCTTTCACAGAATACCAGGGTAAAATAGCAGCTTAACACTGCTATGTTTCTTATGGTGAGTGTTGAAAACCGGCGACCCTTTTTACTGAAAAAGAGGCATTCCATCTTAGTCCTCACGGGTGACAACGCATCTGCATTTTGATTCTTTATTGAGAAAAAACAAGCACCTTAAATTGTTGTAACATTGTGAAAATCTGACAAAAATAGAATGAAGCAGTATTAAATAAAATACAATATTAAAACAACTAGCGTGATCAAACAACACAAAAAAAATGTTGGGAGGTGAGGACCTTGTTTTTTATATTCCGAAACACTAATTGTATAATTCTACTCGTAACATGCGCTACACCTATTTTTTAAATTAGTTTAATTTATTCCATTATTAAGGAAGATGATGTTGTGACCAGGATTAAGAAAGGAATGCTTCGGTGGTTTGGCCATGTGGAAAGAATGAATGAGGAAAGAGTGACAAAGCAAATTTATGTTGCAGAGGTGAACGGCATAGTCGGGAAAGTTTATCGACCAAATTGGCGATATATTAAAAATGGGCCATATCAAGAGTACCTTTAACCGACGAGCGATAACCGATGCGTAGGTATATGGATGTGGAGGAAGCGAGAGAGGTGTGTCAGGATCGTGCCAAATGGAAGTCCATAATCTCTGCCTACCCCTCTGGGTGACAGGCGTGAGTGTTTATGTTATGTTATGTTATTTTTAAATTAATCCATCTAAAAAACTACGGACGAAAACTGTTTTAACCGTGTACAAAAAACTGAGTTTTGTCGATACCACATTACTTTTCGGATGACACTAGACACAAAGCTTCAATGGAGCCCCCATATATCAAAATTAGCAAGCAGACTTAGTTCTAGTAAACAAGATTAGAAGTCTTACCAGTGTGGAAACAGCTAGAATTGTTTACTTTAGCTATATTCCACATATTTCCATAGCATAATGTCGTATGGTATTTTGTTATGGGGATACGCGACTGACACTGAAATTATATTTGTTTTACAGAAGGGGGCCATAAGAGGAATCTATGGTTTAAAACATAAATAGTCGCTCCGACGAAAAATTAAGGAAATTAATATATTAACTTCGGCCTCTCGATACATTTATGAAAATGTAATGTACGTACGCAAAAAAGGTAGTTATACAAAAATAAGTGATATTCATTATGTAAATACAAGGAACAGACACAAGCCAGTAGTACCAGTTACCCGACTCCACCGAGCCAGTAATTTATTCTTCATTATCATCATCATCATTACAGCCTTTCATAAGTTCACTGCTGAACATAGGCCTCCCCCAAGGAATGACACAAAGCACGGTCCTGAGCCACCTGCATCCATAGACTTCCTGCATGTCTTACCAGTTCGTCACTCCATCTCGTGGGGGTCGCCCTACACTTCGTCTACCGGTACAAGGCGGCCACCCAAGAACTATTCTTCCCCATCGGTTCTTCGAGCTATATGGCCGGCCCACTGCCACTTCAGCTTACTAATCCGTTGGGCTATGTCGGTTACTCTGGTTCTACTGCGGATATCCTCATTTCTAAGTTTATCACGCAGAGAAACCCCGAGCATAGCCCGCTCCATAGCACGCTGAGCGACCTTGAGCTTCCTCATACGGCCAGCAGTGAAGGAGCACGTCTCAGATCCGTAAGTCATCACTGGCAACACGCACTGGTTGTACAATTTCGTTTTAAGGTTTTGAGGTATGTCTGACGAGAAGATGTGACGTAGTTTCCCGAAAGCGGCCCAGCCGAGTTGAATCCGTCGATTGACCTCTCGGTCGAAGTTGGACTTACCTAGTCGAACTATTTGTCCCAGGTAAACATACTCGTCAACAACTTCGAGCTTAGTGCTCCCAACAACTACCGGCATAGGTGTAACATGGACATTAAACATGATCTTTGTTTTGTCCATGTTCATCCTAAGACCTAGAAAGAAAGAAAGAAAGAAACATTTATTTGCACAGAATACAGGTGGTACCAGATTTAACAGTGGTGCATAGTTCAAGCTATTCCGCCTTTAATAGGCATGCAAATATTTATAATTATATAAAACAATTAAAATACTATTATGTTACTTACAAAAATGTCATGTTATTATTTATCATAAATTATATATAAAATATTATTATTATTATATATTATTATTGTTATATTACATTTTTTTATTATATTACATTTTATTATTATTATTATATTACATTTTATTTAATATTACAAATAATCATATACATTAGTTTTATGTTGCATTAACTCTTGTATCGTATAAAAACACTTATCCACTAGCCATTTTCTTAACTTAATTTTAAAATATTTTAATGGAAGTTCCCGTAGACTCTCAGGCAGTTTATTAAAAACTGATATGCACATATGATATCATCATCATCATCATTACAGCCCTTCACAAGTCCACTGCTGAACATAGACCTCCCCCAAAGAATGCCACAAAGCACGGTCCTGAGCCACCTGCATCCATCGACTTCCTGCATATCTTACCAGGTCGTCACTCCATCTAGTGGGGGGACGCCCTACACTTCGCCTGCTGATACGAGGCTGCCACTCGAGAACCTTTCTTCCCCATCGGTTGTCGGTTCTTCGAGCTATATGGCCGGCCCATTGCCACTTCAGCTTACTAACCCGTTGGGCTATGTCTGTCACTCTGGTTCTACTGCGGATATCCTCATTTCTGAGTTTATCACGCAGAGAAACTCCGAGCATAGCCCTCTCCATAGCTCGCTGAGCGACCTTGAGCTTCCTCATCCGGCCAGCAGTGAAAGACCACGTCTCAGTTCCGTATGTCATCATTGGCAACACGCACTGGGTGTACAGTCTCGTTTTCAAGTTTTGAGGTATACCTGACGAGAAGATATGCCGTAATTTCCCGAACGCTGCCCAACCGAGTTGAATCCGTCTATTGACCTCTCGGTCGAAGTTGGACTTACCTAGTCGAACTATTTGTCCCAGGTAAACATACTCGTCAACAACTTCGAGCTTAGTGCTCCCAACAACTACCGGCATAGGTGTAACATGGACATTAAACATGATCTTTGTTTTGTCCATGTTCATCCTAAGACCTAGAAAGAAAGAAAGAAAGAAACATTTATTTGCACAGAATACAGGTGGTACCAGATTTAACAGTGGTGCATAGTTCAAGCTATTCCGCCTTTAATAGGCATGCAAATATTTATAATTATATAAAACAATTAAAATACTATTATGTTACTTACAAAAATGTCATGTTATTATTTATCATAAATTATATATAAAATATTATTATTATTATATATTATTATTGTTATATTACATTTTTTTATTATATTACATTTTATTATTATTATTATATTACATTTTATTTAATATTACAAATAATCATATACATTAGTTTTATGTTGCATGAACTCTTGTATCGTATAAAAACACTTATCCACTAGCCATTTTCTTAACTTAATTTTAAAATATTTTAATGGAAGTTCCCGTAGACTCTCAGGCAGTTTATTAAAAACTGATATGCACATATGATATCATCATCATCATCATTACAGCCCTTCACAAGTCCACTGCTGAACATAGACCTCCCCCAAAGAATGCCACAAAGCACGGTCCTGAGCCACCTGCATCCATCGACTTCCTGCATATCTTACCAGGTCGTCACTCCATCTAGTGGGGGGACGCCCTACACTTCGCCTGCTGATACGAGGCTGCCACTCGAGAACCTTTCTTCCCCATCGGTTGTCGGTTCTTCGAGCTATATGGCCGGCCCATTGCCACTTCAGCTTACTAACCCGTTGGGCTATGTCTGTCACTCTGGTTCTACTGCGGATATCCTCATTTCTGAGTTTATCACGCAGAGAAACTCCGAGCATAGCCCTCTCCATAGCTCGCTGAGCGACCTTGAGCTTCCTCATCCGGCCAGCAGTGAAAGACCACGTCTCAGTTCCGTATGTCATCATTGGCAACACGCACTGGGTGTACAGTCTCGTTTTCAAGTTTTGAGGTATACCTGACGAGAAGATATGCCGTAATTTCCCGAACGCTGCCCAACCGAGTTGAATCCGTCTATTGACCTCTCGGTCGAAGTTGGACTTACCTAGTCGGACTATTTGTCCCAGGTAAACATACTCGTCAACAACTTCGAGCTTAGTGTTCCCAACAACTACCGGCATAGGTGTGACATGGACATTAAACATGATCTTAGTTTTGTCCATGTTCATCTTAAGACCTATCCGTTGGGAAACACTATTGAGGTCATTGAGCATAGTGCTTAGGTCCTCCAGCGATTCTGCCATAAGGACTATATCGTCGGCAAATCGAAGGTGAGTGTTGTACTCGCCATTGATGTTGATACCGTATCCTTTCCAGTCCAGAAGCTTGAAAACATCTTCCAATGCAGCGGTAAAGAGTTTCGGGGATATGACGTCACCCTGTCTTACACCTCTCTGCAAATGGATAGGTTTCGTACTCTGGTTCTGTACTCGGATAGCCATCGTAGCCCTACTGTACAAGCACTTCAACACTTCGATATACCGACAGTCAACTTGGCATCGCTGAAGGGACTGCAGCACCGCCCAAATTTCGACGGAATCAAAGGCATTCTCATAGTCCACATACGCCAGACATAGTGGCAAATTGTACTCCTCGGACTTCTGTACAATTTGCCGAAGGGTATGTATGTGGTCTATGGTGCTAAGGCTTTTCGGAAACCGGCTTGTTCGGGAGGCTGGAAGTCGTCAAGTCTGCGCGCGAGACGATTCGTAATGACTCTCGAAAACAGCACGTAGACGCGGCTCAGAAGGGAAATCGGTCTGTAGTTCTTCAAGTGAGCGTTGTCACCTTTCTTGAAGAACAAGACCACCGCACTTCTGCTCCACGCCTCCGGTGTAATGCCACCATGGAGGACGGAATTAAAGAGCTTCTGAAGGACTTCAAGTACCGGTTTTCCACCCGCTTTCAGAAGCTCCGCTGTAATTCCATCCTCGCCTGGGGCCTTGCCGTTTTTAAGGTGCTGGAGAGCCATTCTAATCTCGCTCAGACTGACGTCCGGGATATCATCGGAATAATGTCGGATAAGACTCGCTCTTGGATCGTTACTCACACTTGCGTGCGGCTCCTACGAGCTGCCCATAGAACCTCTCAATCTCACTCAAAATCTCAAGTGCCCCGGAAACGATGCTGCCACATTCTGTCGTCAGATTTGACAGTTGGCGCTTTATAGCAGACAGATCTCTGGCAAAGACTTTGGAGCCTTGGTTCCGCTCGATCGCTTCTTCAATACGAGCTGTATTGAAGTTGCGTAAGTCCCGCCGCATGCATTTGGAGATCTATCTGTTCAGTTGCCTGTATTCTGTCAAATCTGTTGAAGAATGTAGCTTCATCTCCCGTCTAACAGCCATGAGATTAAGAGTGTGATCGGAGAGTTTTTGTGTTCTTCTGCGGCGGGTCTTGCAGAACTTAGCTCCGACCGCATGGACAGTTTCCACGAGCTTGTCATTCAAATCGTCCACTTGATTGCAGTCTTCTAGGCACTGAAAACAGTTTTGTAACTCGAGCTGAAAGGTTTCAGGACTTTGGATTAGAGCACGAGGGGGACGGAGCGTTGACTTCATTAGACGAGACCTCTCCAACTTAAGGTTTAGGTTCAGTGTGCCTCTAACCATTCGGTGATCGCTGCCGGTTTTCACCTTCGCGATCACTGAGACATCACTGAACAGTTGTCGTCTGGTCGTCATAATGAAGTCTATCTCATTTTATGTCGAACCGTCGGGGCTCGACCAGGTCCACTTCCTGTGGGGCCGCTTCTGGAAGAAAGAGTTCATCATAAAGAGTCCCTCTTTCTCCATGAAGTCGGCCAGCTGCTGGCCCCTTGGGTTCCGTTGCTCTATTCCCAAATTTCCCCACTTTCAGCTCACCGTTCTCTCTTGTGCCTAGTTTTGCATTGAAGTCTCCCATTAACACCGTATATTGGGTTTTGGAGGAATGCATGGCTCTAGAGATATCCTCATACATTTCCTCCACCTCCTGATCGGGGTGTACCAAGGTTGGTGCGTAAACCTGTATGACCTTCAGCGAATACCGTTTGGTGATTCTGAGTATAAGGTACGCAACCCTCGTCGACACACTCTCAATCTTTACAACGTTGTTAACGAGAGACTTGTGGACGGTAAATCCGACACCTCCTTGAGACAGATGGTCGCCCTCCCGGTAATAGAGCAAGTTGCCGGATTCGAGGATTACCGTGTCCTCCCCCTCTCTTCGGACTTCGGATAATCCTATAATATGACAGCGTAACTTGTCTATTTCTTCTTCCAGCTCCACAATCTTCTCGTCAGTCCTCGGGGTGCGTGCGTTGTATGTTGCCAGGTCGAGTCGTTGTAGGTGGCAACCGAACCTCCACCGGAGATTCTTAGCACCCCCTGCCCCGCCGTTACCATGGTCGCCACCGTAGCCAGGAATAGCGGGGCCGCCGGAGACTGGGGGCCGTCTCTTCGTTACTTTAATCATGGGGGGTATATTGCCATAGTTGCCACGCTTGACGAGCGGGTTGGCAATCGCAGTTTTTTTATTGTATTTTTGCCGTTACCAGGAAGATGCTGATGCCCATCTCCTGCCTGTTTCCCTTTGTCGCCTTTTACGACACCCACGGGAAGATATTGGGTAGTGGATATTCTTAACCGCCACTATACGGCATTCCGTGTAGTGGCGTACATATGATATACATTCCGTTTTTTTAAAGCTGTTCTACAAGATAGAATCATTATTTTAGTTGGGCTTCTTGGTCTGTATTTACCAAAATGATCCCCCTTGAATTAAAAAAAAAAGTCGTTATACTTCCTTACAAAAACTGATACCTCAAGAACATACACATGCAGGCAATGTCAGTAAATTAAGTTTTTTAAATAGAGGTTTACAGGAGTGGACTTGCTCTACAAATAGCTCTTAAACATTTCTTTTGCACAATGAATGCTTGACCAACATCAGTCGAATTCCCTTATATTATTAACCCATATCTAAGGATTGATTCTACATAGCCTTTATACGCTATACCTGCAGTCTTTTCATCTGATACGGTTCGAAGCTTTCTAAGGGCATAGGAAAATCTGTTTAGTTTGAGACAAGCATCATTTACATGTTGTTTCCAATTACAAAATCTGTCCAAAGTTATACCCAAAAATTTTATGCTATCAGCTTCTTCTATACTGTCATTTTTTATTTTTATGTTAATGTTAATGTCAATGTCGAATTTTATAAATTTTTTTTGACAGATTTACATTTAATTTGTTTGCTTTTAGCCATGTTAATACAGATTGTACCTCTTTACTTATTTTAATTTCGTGAGATGTATCTTGATCCTTGTATAGATATCTCGTCTGCGAATAGAACACTTTGACAATTTATTGAATCTGGTAAGTCATTAATGTACAATAAGAATAATAAGGGGCCTAATACGCTCTCTTGTGGAACTCCATGTTTATTGACCCTGGATGGAGATCTGTGTACACTGCATTCATGACTGTCATTTAAAGTAGTGATTTCAACATATTGTTTAGGATTCATTAGAAACATTTTTATTCAGTCTAAAGCTACACCTCTAATGCCATATTTTTCGCATTTGGTGAGCAAAATCCCATGATCTACAAAATCAAAAGCTTTACTTATATCAAATAATATGGCTACCACCGGAATTTTCTCATCAATGTATCCAGTTATATTATTTATAAGAGAGAATGCTGCTAAAGAAGTTGATTTATTGTGTTGAAAACCATTCTGTTCTTTTTTGATAATATTATGTTTATTAAGGAATTTAATTAACCTGTTGTAAAAAACCCTTTCAAAATTTTATGATATAATAGGTACAATTATAATAGGACGATAGTTATTAGGTTCCTCTCTATCACCTTTCTTGTACAATGGTTTAATAATGGAGTGTTTTAATTTATCTGGAAATATTCCTTGAATCAAGGAATTTGTGATTATATGGTTAAGAATGGGGGTAATGACACGAGCATTTGTTGTTGAGCATTTCTGTAGATATAGTCACCCCACAGCTTTGGTATTATTTAATGATTTAATTATATTTATGATTTCAAGCTCTGAAGTAGGTATCAAGAATATTGATTTATCATTTACATCTATTGATATTTTTTGATGTTGTTCGTTTGGCGCATGTAAATTATTTCCATTACTAATATTAATAAAAAAGTCATTAAAAAAAGTTGCTATTTGGGTAGGATTGTGAATAATATTTCCGTCGTTTTGTATTGATTTCACGCTGTTAATCGAGTTGATACTATTATTTTTATCTTTTATTATGTTCCAAGTAGCTTTTCCTTTTTTTTGTAGTTATTTTAGATTTATAGTAGGGAAAACATTACTCATAATACAATGTAAGTTCTTGATGAAAAATACTAAATGATTTATTTACGTCTGAATCCGCGTAGAGTTCATGCCAAGATGATTGTGTTATATAATATAGAAATTTTTCTATATTTTCATCACTAAAATCTCCTTTTTTTAACGTACCAATATTGTGACATTTTTTCACACTTTCCTGGAAATTCTAACACTTGCGCGGTATCGTGATCAGATAGATAGAGCTTGTGTACTGTACCATATGCTTCTTCGTGATTACTTGCTATGAGATCTATACAGCTATTTTGTCGTGTTAGCTCATTTCTATGTAAAGTTAAATTAAAATTTGAGATGATATTTTTTAAGGTAATTGTAGTTTTATTATTTAATAGTATATTAATGTTTAAATCACCTGTTAATATGACTTTTTTATTTTTTATATTGAATCTTAATTTATGTAACAGTGTTTCCAATTTATTAAAAAATGAATTAATGTTAGATGTAGGTGTTCTGTATAAACATATTACTACTGTATTTAAACTGGGGATTTCTATACTGCAACATTCAAATATATTATCACAAGAGCATCCTTTACATATTTCTATTGGCTTGCACTCAATTCCGCAATATGTTAGAATGCACGTACCACCACGCTTTTGTGTTTTCCTAGAATAGTAAGTGCCCATTGTGTATCCCTTAATAGTAATATGTGACTCATCCCCTCTTTTTATAAAAGTTTCACTAAAGCATAAAATCTGTATTGGATACTTATTTTTGGAAAGTCCAATTAGACATAGTTCAATGGTGTCAATTTTGTTTAAAATACCTGTTATGTTTTGATGGAGTAGTCTTGTTTTATTTTTTTATCTGCTTTTAATTTTAATTCCCGTGGATTACTCACAAAAAATCTTATTTTAAATATTTTAGATGAAGTAATTGAATTACGTTTACTGATAGGAAAATAATATGGGATGGTCCCTTTTACTCTGCATATACCCGAAGGGGAACTTTTTGGTATGCTATGTTTAATAATAGAAAGATAATAGGGTTTTACTTTATTTGTACGTGAAGGAATATATTTAGTATTATAGTCTTTGGTATCTATGGTTAGATTGATTAACCTGCATATATGACCCTGTAAGTAGTGGTAGTTATAATAATGTTCATTTAAATGAGATATATCCAAAAAATGTCAATTATGGTAAGTTTGACATGTAAATTTTAGAAGTGTATTTAAATTTTTTTCATTTAGGTATGTATTTCTATTAACACTAAGTATTATTACATTACATTTGGTCAACAATTCTAAACTATTCTTTAAGTGAAAATGGATTTGGTTTGGGTCTGCATCATTTTCACCAATACATAATATTACCCAACCTTTTTTTGATATGTCCAAATTACAGCATGGTTTCAATGACTCATTACACTTAGCAAACGGATTTATAAAGGAATATATTTTGTATTTTTCGTATTTATATGTATCCCTCGAAATTGTTAGTTTTTACAAAGACCCAAGCACTGCTGTTCTCCAATAATGAATATTCTTCGGTTGTTTTGTACATATTTACTAAGTTTGTAGTGCCATCTTGTGGTTGATTGTGGCTGGAGTTATACATTGACATTTCTTGTATGTCAACGCCTTATCCTGATGCATTTTGAGTTTCTGGAACCACTTCAGACGCTGATATATTATTTCGTTGTTGTATGCGTATGTTACTGGTGTCGCCATCTGTTGGTATTATGTCATCATCTGTTTTTAGTCCAAGATCTCCAGTACTCATGCTCAAATTGTTTTCTTGTAGATTTTTTTGTATTTTTTTCGTTATTAGAGAATAAGTGATTTTTTTTAACTTGTGGCGAACCCGTACAGATATGTTTTAACTGGAGAATTTTCCTATCATGCTCATTAATATCCTGTTTAAGATTGTTGTTTTCCGAGTTTAAATTATCTATTTCAGCATGCGCTATTTGTAGTTGCTCCTGTAATTTTAATATTTGCTCTTTGTAGCATTCACAATTGTCGTTATATAACTGTGCAGTGGATAAATCTGGTAAGCTTCTAGCCAGATAATCTGAGTTGGTCGATATAAATGACATGTTTAGTGATTCATATAGTATAATAGGAGACACTATTGAGGTCATTGAGAATGGTGCTTAGGTCCTCCAGCGATTCTGCCATAAGGAATATATCGTCGGCAAATCAAAGGTGAGTGATGTACTCGCCATTGATTTTAATACTGTATCCTTTCCAGTCCAGAAGCTTGAAAACGTCTTCCAATGCAGCGGTGAAGAGTTTCGGGGATATAACGTCACCCTGTCTTACACCTCTCTGCAATTGGATAGGTTACGTACTCTGGTTCTGTACTTGGATAGCCATCGTAGCCCTACTGTACAAACATTTCAGCACTTCGATATACAGACAGTCAACTTGGCACCGCTGAAGGGACTGCAGCACCGCCCAAATTTCGACGGAATCAAAGGCTTTCTCATAGTCCACATACGCCAGACATAGTGGCAAATTGTACTCCTCGGACTTCTGTACAATTTGCCGAAGGGTATATATGTGGTCTATGGTGCTAAAGCCCTTTCGGAAACCGGCTTGTTTGGGAGGCTGGAAGTCGTCAAGTCTGCGCGCGATATGATTCGTAATGACTCTCGAAAACAGCACATAGACGCGGCTCAGAAGGGAAATCGGTCTGTAGTACTTCAAGAGAGCATTGTCACCTTTCTTGAAAAACAAGACCACCGCACTTCTGCTCCACGCCTCCGGTGTAATGCCACCATGGAGGACGAAATTAAAGAGCTTCTGAAGGACTTCAAGTACCGGTTTTCAACCCGCTTTCAGAAGCTCCGCTGTAATTACATCCTCGCCTGGGGCCTTGCCGTTTTTAAGGTGCCGGAGAGCCATTCTAATCTCGCTCAGACTGATGTCCGGGATATCTTCGGAATAGTGTCGGATAAGACTCGCTCTTGAATCGTTACTCACACTTGCGTGTGACTCCAACGATGACGAGTACAGCTGCCCATAGAACCTCTCAATCTCAATGAAATCGCAGGTGACCCGGAAACGATGCTGCTACACTCGGTCTTCAGCTTTCACAGTTGGCTCTTTCTGGCAGACAGATCTCTGGCAATGACTTTGGAGCCTTGGTTCCGCTCGGTCGCTTCTTCAATACGAGCTGTATTGGAGTTGCGTAAGTCCCGCCGCATGCATTTGGAGATCTGTCTGTTCAGTTGCCTGTATGCTGTCAAATCTGTTGAAGAATGTAGCTTCATCTCCCGTCTAACAGCCATGAGATTAAGAGTGTGATCGGAGAGTTTTTGTGTTCTTCTGCGGCGGGTCTTGCAGAACTTAGCTCCGACCGCATGGACAGTTTGCACGAGCTTCTCATTCATATCGTCCACTTCATTGCAGACTTCTAGGTACTGAAAACGGTTTTGTGACTCCAGTTGAAAGTTTTCGGGACTTTGGAACAGAGCACGAGGGGGATGCAGCGTTGATTTCATTAGACGAGACCTCTCCAACTTAACGTTTAGGTTCAGTGTGCCTCTAACCATTCGGTGATCGCTACCAGTTTTCACCCTCGCGATCACGAAGACATCACTGAACAGTTGTCGTCTGGTCGTCATAATGAAGTCAATCTCATATTTTGTGGAACCGCCGGGGCTCGACCAGGTCCACTTCCTGTGAGCTGCTTCTGGAAGAAAGAGTTCATCATAAAGAGTCCCTCTTTCTCCATGAAGTCAGCCAGCAGCTGGCCCCTTGGGTTCCGTTGCCCTATTCCAAATTTCCCTACTTTCAGCTCACCGTTCTCTCTTGTGCCTAGTTTTGCATTGAAGTCTCCCATTAACACCGTATATTGGGTTTTGGAGGAATGCATGGCTCTTGAGATATCCTCATACATTTCCTCCACCTCCTCATCGGGGTGCGCCGAGTTTGGTGCGTAAACCTGTATGACCTTCAGCGAATACCGTTTGGTGATTCTGAGTATAAGGTACGCAACCCTAGTCGACACACTCTCAATCTTTACAACGTTGTTAACGAGAGACTTGTGGACGGTAAATTCGACACCTCCTTGAGACAGATGGTCGCTCTCCCGGTGATAGAGCAAGTGGCCGGATTCGAGGATTACCGTGTCCTCTCCCCTCTTCGGACTTCGGAATATCCTATATAATGCCAGCGTAACTTGTCTATCTCTTCTTCCAGCTCCACGATCTTCTCGTCAGTCCTCAGGGTGCGTGCGATGTATGTTGCCAGGTCGAGTCGTCATTACATAGGTATATGTTAAATAAATTTTCTATAATGATTCTAATTCATTCTTGGGGCGATGTTATTACATAGGTATATGTGAAATAAAGAATACTCGTACTTCAAAAAATCGTTATTTAATTTTTCCTAAGAAAAATTAAGACAATTGGTAAACTTAAACAAAATTCATATGATACTCAAATGATATTGTTGCCTCAGCCAATATCGGAATCCTTGGCGTTGACATATCGAGTAACGTGCAGTTTCATTGTCACTTGGAAGAGAAGGCCAAATTGGCCTCTAAAAAGCTTGGCGTGCTCAGCAGAGCGGGACAGTATTTCATGCCGACACACCGCCTGCAACTTTACTAGGCGCAGGTACGGTCTCACATGGAATACTTTTCTCCGGGGCGGTCTACAGTAACAGCGCTGCGTGTACTGCTCAGCACGGCAAGGTATTCTCAGGCATGCTACGTGCAAGCAATATTCTTAGATATCTCCGGCGCCTTCAACAATGCCTGGTGGCCGATGATGATGGTCAAGGCCAAAAGGGGTGGATGTCCACCCAACATTTATAGAATGTTGGTGGACTACCTCACCTCCAGGCGTGTGGGCCTCTACATCGGAGACCGGGTAGAGTGGAAGACGTCGACCATGGGATGTCCTCAAGGCTCCGTGCTGGGCCCAACACTGTGGAATGTGCTGATGAACGACCTGCTCCGACTCCCTCTGCCCGAGGGAGTAGCCATGACTGCCTATGCCGATGATGTTACAATCTTGATTGAATCGGGAACGAGAGCGGGTATCGAATCCAGGGCCAGAGTCACTCTGGACCTTGTACGGGAGTGGGGGCTAAGGAATCGACTGGAGTTTTCCTCCTCAAAGTCGACCACCATGACTGTTAGAGGGAAACTTCAGCCCCCCCCCCCCCCCGTTATTAAACTTGGTGGGGAATCTATTAAGACTGTGACTAACGTTAAGGTATTAGGCGTGGTTTTAGACTCGGGACCATCGTTTGTGCAACATGCATCCGATATCTCTGAAAGAGCGACCAAGGCAAGATGTCTCGCGTATCTACATCATCATGGGGTGTACGATATCCGAGTTTAAAATTAATTTATAGAGGAGTGTTTGTGTCAACGCTTACGTATGCGGTAGAGTGCTGGTACGAGCGTGCAAACATGTTGTACACAGTTCGTAGCGTACTACTGAGATCGCAGTGATCCGCTCTTGTATTGTTAACTAAGGCGTACCGATCCACTAGCACGGCGGCCTTACCGGTGCTGGCTGGCGTTCTCCCTGCTGACCTAGAGGTCATCCGTGCTGGTAGGATGGGTATAGCACGTTTGACCGCGCACAAAGAGGAGTTGAGCAGACGGAATCGCGATATCTGGACTGAGGTTATAGGCACCTGGCAGGATAGATGGACGTGTGATACAAAAGGACGTGAGCTACATCGATTTTTCCCGGACGTGGCGTTGAGACTCAGTTATACCTGGGTCTCACCGGACTACCAAACCTCTCAGATTCTCACCGGACATGGATGCTTTCGGAAGAGACTGAGCGACATGAAACTGTGTGAAATTAGTATGTGTGAGTGCGGTATGTCGAAGGAGGATGTTCACCATGTTCTATGGGAATGTCCTCTGTATGATGACCTAAGAGTGAAAATGATGGATGGACTAGTTCGTCCGGTTCAGGGACCAGTTTACTACTCGGATCTCGTCAGCGATGTGGTAAACTACGAACTGTTGCGCGAGTTTGTGCATAGGTGGCACGATCGCAGGACAAGGCAGGATGGAAGGCTGGTAGGAGCGCCCGACGACGTAGGCGTCAATGTGTCGTCAGCCCCAGAAGGGGGAGAATGGCGTAAAACTGGGACAAGGAATAGATTAAATATTTGTAGGGAGACAAGAAAGTGTGCGCGGGAAAGAGCCTCGTGCAAGTACCGCGCGCATCTCCCGAGATTCGGCCCGTATGACCTGAGGGTCGGTGGGGCCATGGGAGGTGGAGGGTTGTTTCCATCTCTGGGCTGGGTTCCCCAGTGCCAGCTGCTTCCACTTGACCCCATCCAGCGTAGAGTGGCTCGAATCGTCGACGACCGAGTCTTTACCGATCTGCTCGATTCACTAGCGCTGCGTGCAAAGAGATGCAAAATCTCTTTTCTCTCTTATTGGTGCTACGAAGAGATGTTGCATCCCTTTGCATTTTCTTTCGCATTTACCACGGGGAGAGCTCTGAGGAATTGTTCGGATTAATCCCAGCCGCCAAATTTCACGAACGCACATCGCGGCAAAACTCCCGATACAGTGGTGATACCATCCACACCATCCAGATGGTGTGGATGGTATCACCACTGTACTTTTCACTAGGAGTTTTCTTCCGCATACGACCGCTCTGTGGAATAATTTACCACCGGCGATTTTTCCGGAACGATGCGACTAAGGGATCTTCAAGAAAAGAGCTTACATCTTTGTGTTGCAGTTGTTCTTGGGTGGCAGTAGTTACAGTGGCAGTAATTTGTGCCTTTTGTTGCTTAGAAGTGAAGCAATGAGGCTGTTTTCAACTTGTTATTTGAAATGTTTTGGTTTTGAAGTGTACAATAAACGTATAATTCATTCATTTATTATATATTGAATATACATTATATCCTTAATTGACTGCCTCGTTGGTATAGTGGTTGTAGTAGTGCGACTGCTTATCATGAGGTCCCGGATTTGAATCCCGGGTCGGGCCAAAAAATCAGTTATTGAGTTTTTCCATCAAGAAATTCTCGATACCTGCCCGGAGTCAGGAAGTTGGCGGTGTCTCACCCTCGTGCCTCGGAAAGCACCTAAGAGCCGTTGGTCCTGCGCCTGATCTCTCTCGGGTCGTGTCGAATTACCGTAAAATATTTTAAAATTTGAAAATGATGTTAAGAATACTGCGGATCTGTGGGGGATTTCCGTTAAAGTTATTGCGTCTATAATAGATACAATCGCGCCTCATTTAGCTATTATTTTCAATACTAGTATCGAATCTGGTGTGTTTCCTGATTTAATGAAGCATAGTAAAGTAATACCTTTATATAAATCTGGTAGTATATTAGAATCCGCCAATTGTAGACCTACTTATGTTACTACCAACACTTAGTAAAATTTTTGAAAAAATTATTCTTGATCAAATGTTAAATTTCTTTAATATTAATAATTAACTTCATAAAAATCAATTTGGTTTCTTAAGGGATCGCTCGACAACTGATGCCAGTGTTGAGTTGATTAAATATATCTTTAATGCATGGGAGAATTAACAGTATGCTTTGGGTATATTTTGTGACCTATCCAAAGCCTTCGATTGTAGTCAGCATGAATCATTAATCAGGAAACTTCAACACTACGGTGTAAGAAGTGATGCTCTTAAATTAATTATTTCATATTAAAGTAAGAGAACGCAAAAAGTTGTCATTAACAGTATGAGCTCTTCCGGGTCGATGGTACAACTAGGCGTGCCTCCAGGCTCAATTCTCGGTCTCTCTCTGTTTCTTGTATACATTAACGACTTACCTTACACAGTAGGGGATAACCATGATATAGTATTATTTGCAGATGACACTTCTTTAATTTTCAATTTAACTCGAAAATTAATAAAATATGACGTAGTAAATAATGCTATATCTAAATTAGTCAATTGGTTCAATGTTAACAATTTGCATTTAAATGGCACTAAAACGAAATGTATGAAATTCATGACTCCAAATATTAAACAATTAAATATTAATGTAATTTTAAAGGGGTAGAAACTGAGTCTTGTAGATACCACCATTTTTCTTGGAATCACACTAGACGCGAAGCTTCAATGGAGCCCCAATATATCAAAACTAGCAAGCAGACTTAGTTCTGCAGTATATGCTGTAAAAGAGATTAGAAGTCTAACCAGTGTTGAAACAGCTAGACTAGTTTACTTTAGCTTTTTCTATAGCATAATGTCGTATGATGGTATTTTGCTATGGGGACACGCAGCTGACACTGAAATTATATTTGTTTTATAGAAGAGGGCCATAAGAGCAATTTATAATTTAAAGCCTAAAGAGTCGCTGCGATAAAAATTTAAGAAAATTAATATATTAACTTTGGCCTCTCAATACATTTATGAAAATATAATGTACGTACACAAAAATAAAAGTAGTTTTACAAAAATAAGCGATATTCATTCTGTAAAAACTAGGAACAGACACTAGCTAGTAGTACCAGTTACTCGACTCCATCGAGTCATTCGTGGGGCGATGTATACGCTTTTACAACAAAATTCCAGAAAATATACAAAATTTGACCTGCTCAAAGATCAAATACTTTATTTAACTAAGTTTGTATAAAAAAGGTTATTATAATAATAAATAATTTATAGATGATAACCCCTGGAAATGAGATGATCGCTACTAAGCTATTTCTAATTTGTTGTGTTGTTAATTTGTGTAAAAAAAAGTCCCGCTGGGTTTCTTGCTGGTTCTTCCCAGGACAGAGGGTTTTTTTCGAACCAGTGGTAATCAAACAAAAGATTGACTTTCAATAAGTATTATTTATAATCTATATTGAATAAAAAAAATTCTGTTTGTGTTTCCTTAACTTACTGCCGCTGCTAACTTGATACGTGCTTTTGTAGTTTTGACGAATTTAACAGTATACCTAAATTAAACTAACCGCTTTAGGCTGCACATATTTGTATACGGAAAAGCATACGTTTACATGTGCTTCGGATTTTAGCTGTAACATATAGATAAATGTGTCGTTGGCCATTTTTTTTAATTTCTCACAAAGAACCATGGCCATTCCAATATGGCCCCGGGCGATAGACTTTAGAGGCCGGTATTATGGGAGAAAAGTCAGCTTCCGGCCGTAACTTAAAATCTCAAACTATTTGAAAATATATCTCAGTGAATACTTTTGATTAAAATATTACAAACACTACGGTATTAAAAGCTAAAAAATGGAGATCTTCTACATAAACACAAATTTTTAGAGGTTATGGATAGGAATGAAAAATTACTTTATATTGTATTATTGATTTCGAAATAATATACGAACACTGTAGAAGCTTTATTCATTTTTTATGTCTACGATACTTCGAAAATCCTAATGGGCGACATTTTTATCTCTAGCGGTTCCGGGCGGTTGCAACCCACTGCTACACCACTTCTTCTTCTTCTACTGACGGTGCTCGCCATTCTCAGTCAAATCAGCGATGGTTTAAGGCCGTCTGAATGAAAACGTTACCTCACACCCCACAATTAAAAAGCGCAAATTATAAAAGGAGGGGAGAATTTTAGAACAACCTATTCCAACATCACACACATCACACAAGATGTCTCTGTGGGTATATTTCCTGTGGCAGAAGCGGGCGCGAGCGCATGGGCTGTTCGATTTTTTCTTAAGACAAAAAAATGTAATCTGAGCATCTGCGATTTAATGTCAGGTATTATATTTTTTTTACTGAGCCAAATATTATGATTCGGGTTTCTGTCTTCACGACTTATCGTTTCTTTGTCGTATGTTCATTTTTAACACGCCTTTACTAGCTTAGTATGTATCTAAGTACCGGAATTTTCGAATGTGATTTTCATCCCCTTTAAAACGTCGGATTGATTTGAAACTTCGCACACTTATCATAGACCGATGACAATGCAATAATTTAAATAATTTGTCCCATTATTCTAGCCAGGATTCACAGGATTTGCGAATGATTTATGAAACAACTACGATTTCTGCCAGTTCAATCTACTCTAAGCCGCGTAAAAGAATTTCGTTCCAAAAAACACACGTTTTTACAGTTAGCCGCACTAAAAAATAGAAAATAAACAATAGTTTAAAAAACAAAAAAATATGCTTTTGTAGATAATCGAACTAAAAAGTAGAAAATAATTTTCAATAAGTTTAAAATAAGAAAATACTGATTAACTTAAAAAAATCATTTTATTGTATAAAAGCGTGGTTTTGGCAGGGTTGTGGATTTTTTTTAGTTTTTTTTAAACTATTACTTATTAGGGTTCCGTAGTTACACAACAAGGAACCCTTATAGTTTCACCATGTCCGTCTGTCCGTCTGTCCGTCCGCGGTTTTACTCAGAGGCCCTAGGTGATACAAATTTGCAATTTGGCTTTAGATATAGATATTAATCACGGCTACAAAACTGTCAAATAAAATCTTAAAAGAAATTTTTATTCTGGTTACCTTCCATATGAGGATGATTTTTTTTACCCGTCTATTCCATCGTGTATATCGTATATGTCGTACATCGTGGGGTATTGTAGGATAGATTTTTATAAAGTGGTATTTTTCATTAGACCGCCTACCTAACCGCTAAATTTGGAAATGTGAAAAGTATACACAATAGTAGTATATATAATATAGTAAAAAGGAAAACTATGACAGCTAAGTAGAATTAAAAAGGTAAATATATTACTCCTTACCTTTAGAATTAAGAAGTTAACAAGAAATATTCGACCAACTTATAAAACGCATTTGGATTAGTAAAAATTTCGTAACAACTCCATAGAAAATGACCTAAAACTAGCTGCATTATAACTTTGTAATTTTATTATAAACTGTAGGAAATACACATTTTGTAAAGAAAACGCCTTATATGGATTGCTACTATAGATTTACTTTTTCATTTGCGGGATATGCAGGCAGGATCTTTCTAACTTATTACTTTCACTTATTTTTTAGTTGGTAGTTGTTGTAGGCCTCATTCAAAGTATTCTTACAATCATATAGCCTCATACAGTTTCATTTGTCATACTCTTGGTTTACGCGGGCAACCCTCAGAATAACTTAGGGTAGTGATGGTTTACGGGAACGTTCGTTACGATCATATATGTTAGGGATGCACTGTCGCACGTATATAGATAGATAGTCAACTATGACCATCTTTGTACGGACTTGGCATGTAAATGATTTGATGTAAATTGTATAATTCTCAGCATCGAATTTTTTTTAAATCTTTTTTGAATACCACCAAAGTCTGATTTGAAAATAAATCCTTTAGTTACCATCTTCCTATTTGGGCCCATTTTTAGTCGTTATGCCGTCATTACTGCGTCAAATCGCGAACTCAATATGCTCATTATCAAGAATGCCCACGTATTGTGACGGGCAACTACAGAACCCTAACTCACATTACATTACATTGTGCATGGCCCGACACGCACTTGATCAGTTCTATTTATTCATAAAAATGTTTGCTTTTGCGCAACAAAATAACTTTATAGTAGACAACGTAGCCTTACATTCGGTTATTACCGAATTTTTTCATAACAAAACGATCACCACTTTGACTGAGCATGACGACGTTATTTGGTTGCCAGAACATAGTAGTTATTTTGCAGTTTGCAGCACGTGCATTGGAGCTTATGTTATAACCACATAACACAATGGATAAAGGATATATTATATACAATAGATTGTAAAATAATAGAGCACTACATCTCCGCTTCGCGTTCGATGTGTGCAAAAGGAATATAAGACTTAGTATTTAGTAATTTGCGTTTAAATGATGTTATGCACTTTAAAACAAACAGACAAACAATGAAAATATTTTAATATTAGTGTTAATGCACATTTATCATAGGATCATATATTTATTATCTATAAGTGTTTTATTCTGTAAATTATTTATTTTCTATTTTATTTGTCACTGTTTAAAACTTAAGCTTACTAATCTGGTTTTATCTTTAACCATATTTACCATAACACTCGGTTGGAACGAAGTTTCTTTCATAGTAGATTATTACTGATAAACGTATTATATTATTGATTAACAAATACAAATAAATTAATTACTAGCGTCTAATTAAATGAAGCTTAGCCATTCATTTAAAGCCCCCTCTCCTATAAAAAAAAAATAATATTTATTTCATGGCAAGATAAGAAAAAGTGCGAGGGAGATGGATATTATTCCATCTCGCTTCCTTATAGTCGCTAAGACCGTCTACACTCCGTCAGAAAGGGTCGTGACGGAAAAATCTTACACTTTTTCTCGCCTAGCCCCCATCCGCCAAATTCTCCGTTCGAACTTCGCTCCAAAAATAAATGTGTATGTACGTATTACAAAAAATATATTTTAAGTCTTACACTGCATCGGAATAAAATATGCAAAACCGATGTTATTCGTTACATATTATGCAAATTATATTAAAATTATTTTTTTGGTAAATTTAATTAAAATGTGATTTTAATAAATGAATCGAAGTATGTTAATAAAAAAAATAGTTAATAAGTTTTTTTATAGGAGATGGGGCAAATGAGCATGCGGCTCACCTGATGGTAAGTGACTACCGCCGCCCATGAACAATCGCAACACCAGGGGAATTGCAGATGAGTTGCCGGCCTTAATCAACAATGTTTATAAATTCCTCTTAAATTTATTGCCATTTATATATGTAGGTATATAGCTTGGCATAGAAAAAATAAATGCTAAACAACGTATAAGTTAAGTATAAGTTGTTGTATTATTGTCTTCAAGGCAACAGTGATTTAAATTATGCTAAGCTAACAAGCTCTGTGCAACACTAAAGCTTCGGTCACACACAACGAATATTCGCTGCGAGTGTATTCGCTGCGAATATTACTCGCAGCAACACACACAACACCCAGCGAATACTACATGAGAATTATCTATAATATGTATCTTTTATATTCTTAAATTTTTTTATCCATTGCTCTTGGGTTGTTATTTCGAATTCTAAATCTAACTCAATAAATTCATTAAACAATGAAGGCGTCTGCCTTTGCGTTTTTTTAATTACTGTTATTTGTGTCAAACTGCTCCCCATTTTATCTATACACACTCAAGTAACGAATTATATCGCAATTTCTCCATTTTAGAGAATCGTTTATCGGTTAACTCGTTTGATTTTTTTTTATAGGATAAAGGTAATAAACGAGCACACAGTCCACCTGATGGTAAGTGGTTGCTGTGGCCTATAAACATCTACATTTATCCTCGACTACGAATCAAAATACAGATGCTTTGTCACCCGTGAGAACTAAGATGGAATGCCTCGTTTCCAGTAAAAAGGGTCTCCGGTTCCCTACACTCACCATATGAAGCACTGCAACATTGAGCTGCTATTTTACTCTGGTATTCTGTGAGATGTGATTGACCTAAACACACGTATTGCAGCAACGAAACGACCTATTGCCAGGCATGTAGTCTGGAGCGGAATGGCTACTTGCAGCGAGTACCCTGTCACACACAGCGAATTCTCGCAACGAGTGCTCATTCGCAGAGAGTATAATTGAACATGTTCAATTCAATTCGCAACGAATTCAACTCGCGGCGAATGAACCTAATAGCAGCGAATTCTCGCTGCGAGTGCCTAATCGCAACGAGTATTCGCTATGTGTGACCAAGGCTTAAGAATCGATGATCATTTCCACGGCTTGCCTGGCGGTTAAACAATTAAATCTACGTACCAACTAATTTTGTGGCCATGGTATATTATAATGTATCTTAAAATCGATTTATGATCACCTAAAACGGTTACGACCAATTGTCAATACTATGGTAAAGAGAAACAAATGGTTGTGCGTAAGTGTCTGAATCCGACTTCACTATCGATTTTATTGCAGAAAAATGAGTGATGACTGCCGTAATATAGGTATAAATACGGGTCTATTATGTCATGCGCAGAAAATAATATTTGTTCAAAAATTCATTTTTCCATGTAACAAGATAACCTGTATGATATAAGACACCACTCAATCATACGAAATTTCGGTAATGGAGAATGTTATAGATAATTACACGCATATGAAAATCATAAAAAAACAGCTAACTCATTGTACATGTTCGCTAACGCAGTACAGAATAAAGCAATGTTTGAATTTTTACAGTCAGCGATTTTAAACAATAACAATAACTGATTATCAACAAATGATTTTAATATGTCGTGCACTTCATTTCGAAAATGATGATTTACTGGTCAATTTGGACAACTGCGAAAATGTGCAATTCTAATTAATCGTTTTAACTGGTCTTTAAGTTTTAAGATACGAGGTAGTATGCCTCGTACCGGTAGCACAGAATAAATAATAGTACAAGAACAGAAGGATCACTCTCTGATAGCAAACTTGCGAGTTTAAACCTAGTTCTAACGTCGCTAATCTTCATAACACTTTGCATTCCTCGGAAGCGACCTTCGTGAAATTAGCCTACGTCGAAACAAAATTAATGTGGCGCGCGTATTAAATCAAAATGCACCTTACGTCCGCTTGCGAGTGTCTGTATCAATTAGTCCGTTACGCGGCTTTGTTAAGGCCGCCTCTGCTGTAGGGTTAGGTGTTGTGAGAAAACAAATTGAATCCCTTGAAATTAGTTGGTATGTAGTAGAATACACCGAGGTGATATGCAATGTGTTAGTATTTAATAATTTTGTTAAAAAAAAGTTACCCCCCCACTAGGATTTTCTCCTGTATCGTGAGGCAGTTTACATACATAAATTGCACAAGGACAAACATCTAGTGATTTCTTATATTTACGCGAACACTACACATTTAAATAAAACTAATTTTACGGATTTTATCGCGTATATTAACTTATTTTACATTCCCGACGTTTCAAGCACTTTACAGCACCCATGGTCATGGGGGGGGGGGGACTGAGGTGTATGACGTCCCAATGTCATAGTTAACCACGGCTACCTCCAGATTAAAAAATATTAATTTTTGTTCCGATCTACGCAGTATGAACTTACAGTATCATGAAGTCTTGCAGTTGTATGCTTGGGTTGGGATTTAATTTTATTAATTATGGGATCCTAAGCAGATGGTAGCACCCAGCCATCTTCTCTATTGAAATTAGGATGTTTTTTGATTTCAATAGCCTCGCGAATCATCTTTGGAAGGAATCGGTGTTCTTTAGCGAGGATTTGTGGTCTATCAAATCTAATGTAGTGACGGGGGCGATCCTGTACATGTTCAAAGACTGCAGACTTCACACAACACAACACATAGCTGATGTGAAGAATAGACGCTCCGGGAAGTCTGCAGTCTGTGAGCATGTACAGGATCGCCCCCGTCACTACATTAGATTTGATTAGAGCCTCCGACGTAGGAGGGTGTTATAAGTTTGACCACTATGTCTGTCTGTCTGTCTGTGTGTTTGTCCGTGGCATTTGTGCGGTCTTTTTTTAATTTAAAAGCAGGTTTTCTAGTGGTGGTTCTTAGACATGTTTTATCAAAAATTTATCAAAATGTTTTATCGGTTCAGCCGTTTGAAGATAATCAGCTATTTTTGATTTTTATTCGAGGATATTTAAAATTTTCAATTTAAGTTATTGTGTTATCGCTTTTATATTCCTAGGCCAACAAAGAAAGAAAGACAGAGCGCTGAGTACATTTTTACTGACGCAAAGCCAAGCAAAAATCATGCTCAACTAATTTTAGTGTGAGAACACACAGTCACTCAGGAACAAATATGCATCTAAAATATAATTTTGCAAGCAAAATCATGGTTTTAGGTGCATATAATAGGTGCGTCTTAGTTATACGATTGTAATTTAGGTTTTAAATAAATCATACATTAAATTATAACTTAGTGCTTCATCAAAAATCTGAAATTATCGTTAATAAGTAGCACATATTATACGCAAAAATAGAATTATTTAGTAATTACATTAACATAATTATATTTAGCATATTAATATATGCTTGATAATATACATAATTATAATAATAAATAGATTTTAAAGTGTTTATAAATATAGTTGATATAATATTATATTAACATTGAAACATCTAAAGTTTTATGTAATATATGTATTTTCATAATGAGGCAGTTTATCTTTTCAATAACTCATTGTGTATTCAACGTTAATAAGAAGTGTAAATTTTATTATAATAAATTTTATAAATTGCTTAATGAATAATTCTTTTACCTAATTTATTATTTAAACTATATTTATTTGGTTTGTTCTTTTTAATGATTAGTACCAAAATTAAAATTAAGAATTTACATTTTTTATAAATATTGCCATCTAAGTCGCAAATCTCGGCAAGTTATAACACTGCTGCAGTATTAAATTTTCGTATATATTTCCTTATTATATAGTTATAATTAATAATTGGTTATATAACATACAAATATAAAATTGGTTATAATAATCATAAAAAAGTTTACAGCGAGCGTCCCTGAGCTACAACGCTCTAAAACCTTAAATTCTGATCTGCCTCGTCGTTTGTGGTGAAGGAAAACATTTTGGGAAATAAGCAAAATAAAAAATATATTCCAAAGACATGTGATGTTCGCTAACACGCATACAAGAACGCACTGGGGCAGCGCGGCTGATATTTCCTTGCCCTAAAAGCCTCTGAGAAATGAGAGTAGGCTTGTTTCCAGCCGTGGGACGGGGAACGGAAAGGCGTTGTAACTTTATTACTATAGTATACGATTTCGTTTCCTGCACAAGTTCGGGCTGTTGTTGGCATTAACGTATCCCACGTACTAACGTATCCCAGTGGCAATATACCATTGGATATTTGGGATACGTAACGTATTACACGTAACGTATCCCAAATATCCAATTTGGTATATTGCCACTGATCTCTCAAGAGTCGTTTCTCATCGCACAAATTCTTATGTTAAGAATACAGTACAAAAAATAGAAAGATTGTATTTATCGATTGATTGCATAATCGCGGCACCGAGTAGAGCACATCATGTAGTATCGTTTTACATTTCTGACACCAGTTCGACATCAGTGTCGTATGTCTCGGTTTTTCCATGTATTCAAGTATCATTATCAACACTATTACATCCCTTCATAAGGCTACTGTTAAAAATAGGCCTGCACACGACATAAGATTCCTGCGTATCTCTCCAAATTGTTAGGATATTGTACCATTTAGTGGTCGCCCATTACTTAAGATACGGTTACAAGAATCTTTTTTCCCTATTCGTAGTCGGTTCATCAAGTAATATGGCCGGACCATTTGATTAAATATATGGTGGCCGAATCGAACCCACTTCAGCTTACTAATCCGTAAAAGCAAATCAATTAATCTAGTTCTAGCTCGCATCTTTATGGTTATTATCAAGCAAATAAACCTCGAGCGTCCTTATCCGTTCAGCAGTAAAGGAGCAGGTCTCAATTCCATATGACCTCATTGTTGACACATACACTTGTTATACACTCTTGTATACAATCAAGTATAGAATTCGGCACTATAAAAAAGCTTGTATAATTTTTATTTATAATTTGAGAGGGGGTAAACGAGCATACGGCTCACCTGATGGTAAGTGACTATCGCCGCCCATGAACAACTGCGACACCAAAGGAATTGCAGGTGCGTTGCCGGTCTTTTAAAAAGGAGTAAGCTCTTTTCTTGAAAATCCCTAAGTTGTATCGGTCCGGAAAAATCGCCGGTGGTAAATTATTCCACAGAGAGGTCGTACGCGGCGTTCAGGTGGTGTGGATGATATCGGGAGTTTTGCCGCGATGTACATTCGTGAAATTTGGCGGCTGGGATTCCTCAGAGCACTCCCCGTGGTAAATGCGAAAGAAAATGCAAAGGGATGCAACATCTCTTCGCAGCGCCAGTGAATCGAGCCGATCGGTAAGGACTCGTTCGTTGATGATTCGAGCCGCTCTACACTGGATGCGGTCAAGTGGAAGGAGCTGGCACTGGGGAGCCCCAGCCCAGAGATGAGAACAGTATTCCATGTGAGGCCGAACTTGCGCCTTGTAAAGTTGTAGGCGGTGTGCCGGCATGAAATACTATCCCGCTCTGCTGAACACGCCAAGCTTTTTAGAGGCCAATTTGGCCTTCTCTTCCAAGTGACCACGAAACTGCACGTCACTCGATATGTCAACGCCGAGGATTCCGATATTGGCTGGGGCAACAAGGGGAGTGCATTGAAACAGAGGAGATACGACAAAGGGCTCATTCTTTTTGGCGGTAAACGCGCAAATTTGTGTCTTCTGAGGATTAAACTGGACTAGATTTAGTCGCCCCCAATCCGTGACTTTATTCAGCAAAGACTCGCCTTCATACACGAGTTTGTTCCGGTACTCCGCGACAATTTTTTCGATAAATATTGGCACGGTCGGTGTATAGAGCATCACCAGTGCTGTCATCCGCATAGAAATGAATGTTACCGCTTCGCAACATATCATTGATATGCAGAAAAAACAGCGTTGGTAGCACGCTACCTTGTGGACAACCAGCATTAATAGGCTTGTAGTCAGAGCATGCACCGTCTACAACTAATTTAATGCTCCGGTCTGCAAGAAAGCTGGTGATACAATTGCACGATTTCTCGGGAAGCCCGTAGGAAGGGAGCTTCAATCGAAGCGCTTTGCGCCAAACCCAATCGAAGACCTTCGCAGTGTCCAAACTAACGGCCAATGCCTCCCCCTTGGATTCTCCTCCACCCTTTTATGAGTCAGGTAGACCAGAAGATCACCAGCTGAACGACCCCGCCGAAAACCGTATTGGCGGTTACTAATCAGCTGGTGATGCTCAAGGTACCGCATGAGCTGGCAGTTTATAGTGGATTCCATTATTTTGGAGAACAAGGAGATGATGGCGATAGGCCTGTGGTTAGACGGATCTGAGCGGTCGCCTTTTTAGGGATCGGATGGACAAAAGCCGTCTTCCATGTTTTCGGAACTGTTTCTAGGTACCGGAAAAGGCGCGTTAGTACCGGTGCCAACTCCGGAGCACACGTCCATAGCACAATTGGGGTGATTCCGTCAGGCCCACTCGACTAGTGGATGTACAGGGAGAAGAGTATTTTGCGAACCGAGTGTTGTGTGAACAGCACATCCGGCATGGAGAACTCACCCGCTGTGGTCGGCGGTGTGTTCCCTCCGTCATGGAATGTCGAGTTGGACGCAAAGAAAGGGCCTAGCAGATCGGTTTTCTCCTTTGCTGCATGGCCCAGTGAGTCGTTTTGCCTGTGCAGAAATGGAAGAGATGGCCGACAGAAGTTCCCTTGGACAGCCTTGGCGAGAGACCAGAATGCACGGGTTCCCGAAGGAAGGCAAACTAGTTTCTCGCCAATTATGCTTATGTGCTCTGACTTTGCCTCGACAATGACTCTTTTGAGCGATGTTGAGGCAGAATTATACTTCCTTTTAAGGGTGCTGGTGTTTAGATCCCTGGACGTTGATGCGTCAGCCCAGACCCGGTAGCACTCTAGCTTGTAGTGTGATACTATTTTACAGGAGCGACTATACCATGGCTGAGATCTACCTCCGATGGGCGCCACAGAGGAAGGAATAAAAAGTTCCACACCCTGAAGTACCACATCAGCATCAGAATTAGCAACAACGTTGGAATCGTCCGTCAAGAAGCAAACCCGCCACCAAGGGTTGGATGCAAAGAAAGACCGCATTCTATCTCAATCGGTCAATCTATATAGTGCCAAACACGGTGAGAGCTTGCAGAAAGCAACTGCGAATTTAGCGTGAGACAACGGTTCGAGGAGCCGAGAGGGGCGTCGACGGAGACCTGATATCTCTCCGGATGAGAGGACAGCAGAAGGTCTAACAGGGAAGATGTATGATTCTTCACATCTGGACTCCGCGTAGGCATAGTAAGCAGTTGTGTCAGACCACATGCCAAGGCAAAATCATGAGCAGATCTCCCCGCATGATCGGTTAAACGTGAACCGAGCCATTCAGCATGGTGGGTGTTAAAATTGCCAAGGATCACGATCTCTGGAGATGGGACCTGACGGATTCCCCCCCTCCCCCCCAGAATAGGCGTGGCAGCCTGAGCAATCACGCTCAGGTTTGGAGCGGTCAGCAGTGAAGGACCACGTCTCAGTTCCATAGGTCATCACTGGCAACACGCACTGGTCAGACAGTCCATTTTACAAGTTTTGAGGTAAACCTGACGAGAAGGTATGCCGTAATTTCCCGACCGCTGCCCAGCCGAGTTGAATCCGTCGATTGACCTCTCGGTCGAAGTTGGATTTACCTAGTCGGACTATTTGTCCCAGGTAAACATACTCGTCAACAACTTTAAGCTTAGTACTTTTATTAACGTAAAGAAACGTTTGTAAAAAGAACTTTTTTAAAAATGATGGCACCGAAAACAAATAAAAAGCAATTCTACTGATAATCTAACTAACAGACTGATCAAATATTTAAAGGAATTTGTTTGAATTACGAAATTAAAAATAAACTCACAGAGTCCAGAAAAATCAGTTTTATAGAAAACACATAAAAAGGAATATTTTAGGCCCTTGTTAAATGGTATATAAAAATTTAATATTAATTGAACTAGTACAGACATGCACATGCTAAAAGCATGTTGTATATTCGTAGCAGTAGTGCTATTTCTACAAATAAATATATTAGGCTTGTAAATACACCATCAGAAAAACATTTTGTTTACAAACTAAAGGATCGTCCCATGACTTTTTTTTAAATTAACCTGTTATTCAAAACTGAGAAAATAAACTTAAAATTCAAATTTTATTACTTGTAACAAAAATTAAGAGGTTCATTTACGTAAAATTCACCCTTAAACGTGGAAGACTATAATGATTCTGCATGCGATACCTGTTTTCTTAAAAAAAAAGTGAGAAAACTTCAAAAATTTAAATGAAATATGATGCAACGCACCTTAATGTTGCTATTAAAGTTGTAATTACCGTAATACCATTATTCAATAATAATTAATGCAGACAATAAAAGAGACAAATAAGTGCTATTCTGTTTCGAATCAAGGTTGAAAGGAGACTGCTATTATTACGGACGTGAAAAAAGTGCTGAGTGATTTAAAATTTGTGAACAATTATATATATTTTTTGCTTTGTGTAAATTTAAAAATGACACAGAAAGGTGATGAGATGAAGCCACTTAGTCGATCGAGAGTTGTACTATCTCAGGTAAATTCAGATTTTTTTGTTGCTATACAATTTCATTGCTATCAATCGATTGACGTTTTTTTATAACTCTTTATGTATTCATGTAAATTGATATCATTCCATTTAGGTTGATAAAATCTGTGCAAATTATTAACACAGAGGCAATTAGTAGAATCTTTTATTTATATTTATACATAAAAATATTATTTTTAAAAGTTGAGCATTTTAATATTTTATCATTAAATTTGAGTAGACAATTTATTTATTTATTAAAATCTATAATATTATATATATATATATATATATATATATATATATATATATATATACGTTGAAGGCATAAGAGGGAATATGCCAATTTTTCCTTCAATTACTAACCTCACGGCGCGCTGTGCACACAGCTAATTAACGAGCAAATTTCTGCTGAAAAGCTGATCTAGAAATAAATCCAATCCAAATCTAAAACTGCTGAACATAATTATAAAAGGCCTCTACTGGGAACTATTATATTAGTAAGGGGATAACGCATCTTTCTTATGTTTCGAAAAGTACTTAAAACACTATTTCATTATTATGCTTGCCGTTAAACGTACATATATGTGATGTGGTGATAAATTTGTAAGCCGTAAGTAGTTTGAATAAACAGTATTAGGAGTAACAGAGATTTAAAATCTTAAATTTTTGTCAGGATTCAAAAACAGAAACTCGTAGTTTGGTTTTATGTAAAAAAGCAAGAGCGAATAGGCGAATTTTTGCGCTGTGTCATTTGTTTACATAATTGCTTATCATTAGACGGGATATTTTTTTAATAAAACAAGGTGACGTACGATACAGTTCACCTGATGGTAAGTGGATGTTGTGGCCCATAGACATCTTCACTAATCTTCAATTAAGAAATCGAACAGCAGAATGCGTTATTACACTTGATGACTAAGATTAAATGCCACGTTTCTGGTAATGATGGGATAATGGGATAGTAATCAAGCATTAAAAGTAGTAAGCAAAACTAAATACCATAAAATAAAAGTTTTGAAACAGAATGCAGCACCATCATCAAGGCCTATGTAACTGCTTCGTGAGCTAAATGATATTCATGCACTGTTGCTGTGGTAGCTGAGAGGCGTGGTAGGTCAGGGGCTAAGTGCATGCCGTAAATTACACAGTACGCGCGCAACTCGGGCTTGATCCCCGCCGGCACCAAATAAATTGTTAATTCAAGAAATTTTCGTGCTGATCGGTGAAGAAAAACATCGTAATGACCCCTGCATGTCTGAGAAATTTAACACTGATATGTCCAGTTTCTGAAATTTGTGTGATCTATAAGTTCGCAGTGCCAGTTTCATGAACGAGGGCTAGTAATCTTCCACTTACCAGCCATCGCTAGTTGTTGAGAAATCAGTTTTAAATAAAAGTTTATCAGTTTCTAGATTATTATGTTAATACACAAAACAATGCCATAGTCGTTTGCCCTTCAATGTTTTGCATATTTTTAACTTTTTTTATTTTTCTATTTTTATGAATATCTATGGTTTGATTTATTTATATTTAATATAGTTAATATAAAATATAACTAATAGTAAAAAAGAAACTACATCTTTTGAACAAATTTACTTCGCCACTATGAAACCTCTCAAATATTACACCTCGCCTGGTGGCAGAAGAAGTCGTGGATGCCCTACGTGCAGGTGAGGTAGGAATTTTTAGAAAAGTTGACGTACCCCGCCTTACACCTCAATGTATTTTTTAATTTACATACATTTTAAATTATTATTTAAATTACATAAAATACATAATATTTATTACTATAAGTATTTATAATAATAATAATAATTTTATACTGATTGAAACTAATCATACGGATTTCGCCTTTACATATATTAAAATTTTGTTTAAGGTCTTCGCATGTTTGGCATTAGACTTCCTTTTAGCAGGACTAGGAATGTCCATAAGCTTCGTCACCGTGGTCCTACCAGAAGTGTTGGATGCCAAAGAGGGGCTTTCCATAAACAAGGAGCAAGCGTCGTGGTTTGGTATGTCGCATTTTATTTTCATTTTATTAAAATATTTAATTACAGGCTTAATACGTCCTAATTTTTGACACAAGCCTCCTTTTATTTCTAAGAGGAAGAAAAGACGAGGCATGGAGCAGAAGTGTGGAGGTCTTGTTCTTCAAGAAAGGCAACAACGCTCTCTTGGAAACTTTTTTTTTATAGGAGAGGGGGCAAACGAGCATGCGGCTCACCTGATGGTGACTACCGCCGCCCATGAACAACTGCAACACCAGGGAGGGAATTGCAGATGCGTTGCCGGCCTTTTAAAAAGGAGTACGCTCTTTTCTTGAAGGTCCCTAAGTCGTATCGGTCCGGAAAAATCGCTGAGGGTAATCGATTCTACAAGGAAGTCGTGCGAGGAAGAAAACATCTTCTAAATCGCACAGTGGTGGACCGCCAATCATCCAGATGGTGTGGATGGTATCGGGAGTTCAGCCGCGATGTGCGTTCGTGAAATTTGGCGGCTGGGATTAATCCGAACAATTCCTCAGAGCACTCCCCATGGTAGATGCGAAAGAAAATGCAAAGGGATGCAAAATCTTTTCGCAGTGCCAATGATTCTAGCCGATCGGAAAGGGCTCGGTCGTCGACGATTCGAGCCGCTCTGCGCTGGATGCGGTCAAGTGGAAGTAGCTGGCACTGGGGAGCCCCTGCCCAGAGTATTACATGTGAAGCCGAACCTGCGCCTTGTAAAGTTGCAAGCGGTGTGCCGGCATGAAATACTGTCCCGCTCTGCTGAGCACGCCAAGCTTTTTAGAGGCCAATTTGGCCTTCTCTTCCAAGTGACCACGAAACTACATGTCACTCGATATGTTGACTCCGAGGATACTGATACTGGCTGAGGCAAGAAGGGGAGTGCCTTGAAACTGAGGAGATACGACAAAGGGGTTCTTTTTAGCGGTAAACGCACAAACTTGTGTCTTCTGAGGATTAAACTGGACTAGATTTAGTCGCCCTCAACCCGAGACTTTGTTCAGCAAAGACTCGACTTCAGACATAAATTTGTTCCGGTACTCGGCGACGTTTTCCCGAGAAATATTGGCACGGCCGGTGTATAGAGCATCACCAGTGCTGTCATCCACATAGCAATGAATGTTACCAGTTAGCAACATATCACTGATATGCAGAAGAAACAGCGTTGGTGATAGCACACAGCCTTGTGGAACACCAGCGTTAATAGGCTTGTAGTCAAAACATGCACCGTCTACAACGACCTCGATGCTCCGATCTGCCAGGAAGCTGGTGATCCAATTGCACAATTTCTCGGGAAGCCCATAGGAAGGGAGCTTCGAAAGAAGCGCTTTGTGCCAAACCCGATCGAAGGCCTTCGCAATGTCCAGACTAACGGCCAACGCTTCCCCCTTGGACTCTACTGCCTCCGCCCATCTATGGGTCAGGTAGACCAGAAGATCACCAGCTGATCAACCCCGACAAAAACCGTATTGGCGGTCACTAATCAGCTGGTGATCCTCAAGGTACCGGCTGAGCTGGCAGTTAATAATGGATTCCATTATTTTGGAGAACGAGGAGGTGATCGCGATAGGCCTATAGTTGGACCGGTCTGAGCGGTCGCCTTTTTTAGGGATCGGGTGGACAAAAGCTGTCTTCCATGATTTCGGGACTACGCCTTGGGAGTAGGAGTACCGGAAAAGACGCGTTAGGACCGGTGCCAACTCCGGAGCACACGTCCTCAGTACAATTGGGGGGATTCCGTCAGGCCCACTCGACTTCTGGATGTCTAGGGAGAGAAGTGCTTTGCGAACCGAGCGCTGTGAGAACAGCAAATCCGGCATGGAGCACTCACACCGCGGGATGGTCGGCGGTGTTTTCCCCCCGTCATCTAGAGTCGAGTTGGACGCAAAAAGGAAGCCTTAAAGGTCAGCTTTGTCTTTTGCGTCTTGGGCCAGTGAGTCGTCCTCCCTGTGCAGAGATGGTAGTGATGGCTTACAGAAATTCTCTAGGACAGCCTTGGCGAGAGACCAGAATGCACGGGTTCCCGAAGGAACGCGAACTAGTTTCTCGCCAATTCTGCCTATGTGCTCTGACTTTGCCTTGGTAATAACTCTTTTGAAGGACCTGGAGGCGAAGTTATACTTCTTTTTAAGTGTGCTGGTGTTTACATCCCGAGTCGCCGAAGCCGCAGCCCAGGCTTGATAACACTCCTGCTTACTGCGTAATGCAGTCTTACAGGAGCGACCAAACCAAGGCTGAGATCTGCCTCCGATGGGTACCACAGATGATAGAATAAATAGTTCCATTCCCTGTAGCACCACATCAGTGACAGAGTCAGCAACAGCGCTGGGATCATCCGGCGAGAAGCAAATCCGCCCCCATGGGTAGGATGCAAAGAAAGACCGCATTCCGCCCCAATCCGCCGACCTGTAATACCAAACACGGCGGCAACCTGCAGAACGCAACCGCGAAGGGAGCGTGAGTGGCTCCTGTGGCACCAATTATGAGTTACTTGATTGGTACAACATCTGTAAAAATATTATCAATACAAGTTGCACTACACCCTGCCATACATGTAGCTTCAAGGAATTAATTATCATGATTGTATGATTTGAACAATGAGCATAGTTTAATACTGATGGAGGAAGCTTCCAGGAGACTGATATTAGTCTCCGTATACTACAAGAGATTTATTCTGTTTATTAAGCTTAACTAAAAGTTCTTTCATAATTTTTCGAAGTTATCATACCACGAACATGGGGGTCTGTAAACACTGACAACAATGAGGTGCTCAAGCTCTATTCATGCTATTTCTATAGTTCGCTCAATAGAGAGGCTCACAATATATTTACTTTCTTCACATGATATGGATTTATTTGCTAATACTAACGAGCCACCACATAATTTACTATCTCTATTGAAAGAACTCACCACCTGATGATTACTGAAATTAAATATGGAGTTGTAATCTTTCAAACCATGTTCAGTTATAGATAAAATATGTATATGTTTACTATTTAAAAATAATTCAATTTCAAATTATTTGTCTAACACACTTTGTATATTTCTATGTACTAGATTAATACAGTTTTTATTATTGCTATTTTCTGAAATTACACAGTTAAGTATTGGTGAGTTGTATTGTAACGTATTTAAATTATCTTTGCTAGAGATAACCTCTATTGTCCTATTATCTAATTTAAATTACATGGAACTTATTCCAAATAATTTGTAAAATTATTTTGCTGCTCAATAAAAGCAGGTGTCAAGGTAGTTTTTAAATTTGTCTGAGTTAAAATATTCCGTTAAAACATCCTTCTATGTAAGGCAATTTAAACAAGAAAACTTTATGCACATATTATAAGTTATTAAGATATTCAATATACTTTAATAATTGATTCTTGTTCATATTGCCTCTTCTTCCAACAAAGAATTATTAATATACTATTAGGCCTAAATTTACTAGTTAAAATTTTATTCATAATATCACTTAATGATTCTGATGTTGTGTAATAGCGATATTGGATCTGATTGAAATTGATACGGTACCAACTATATTCTATCGGTAAGAAATCATCTTAATCGGTTAATTAACTTCAGAGGTATCATGTTACGTATAAAGCAATATAATATAAACGAAATGACAACTATCTTTTTTGAAATCAGTAGAAAAAAATCACGATTATCTAATGTATTTTAACATATACTCGTAGGAAGATTATAGTTAAAAAATAACTACACAGCTATATAAGAAAATATTTGTAAAAAAATATACATAAAGAGTGCGTTTATTTTAGTCAAATAAATTAATCAAAATCTCTACATAGTATAAAACAAAGTCGCTTTACGCCGTCTGTACGCTTAGATCTTTTAAATTACAAAAAACAATTTTTGATGCTATTTTCATCAATAGACAGAATAATTTAAGAAAAAGTTTATATATATATCGGAAATGACAACAGAAGATCCCACTGCTGATGTCGGAGATTACAATAGAGGATCTCAATTTTGATCTTGGAAATACATCAGGATAGCGTTAATTTTTAAAAATAATAAAAGTGTGAGAGTGGATGTTCAACTTGCTCTCGTGCTTACGCAATTTAATCATTATCAGTAATAAGGCAACGTAACGCACTATACATTCAGTATAGTGAAATTACAGTTCGACCACACCGTAACACGTCTCAGCCACAATCACACACCAGTGTAACGTGAGGTACGTAATTACATGAGAACACCAAAATATGTACAGCAACAGCTACACTACTTATCTCAATGTAACATAGGGCAGCCTCTCAGCAATACCAATCCTCCTTGGCTGCACTAGAAGAATTACCACAACGAACAGAACCACGACAATATCTTAGCACTAGTCGAATGACCACACCCGTTGAATGACTTGAGCGGAATCTCTCGTGCACGGCACCTACAGTGAACTTTATACTACAGACACAAGAGGGGTTTCCTCGATATACCCTCAATCCTATCTCGATCCAACCGGGTATTTTATAGACGCTCCGACACGGCCGCCCTGACGTACGACCGTCCTCGGGCGTGTATTTTCATGCATTCCTGTAACAAACACCAATTCGTCCGCTCGTCCATCCTGACATGAGTGTGTACATATTTAGTTCGCAAAACTAAATTGTTAGACGGCGCTGCTTGTTGTACTATGGCACCATCAATCCACGACACGGCCATCCCTGACTAGCATCTGTCCTCGGTTGCAGTGCCTGTAGACAAAATATGCTCAGAGATTAATCTAGCTCGGCTATTCTCCCAATAGAAACAAGGTCGATTCCAAAGGGCACTTTACTTCTCCTAAGCCTAAGTACAATAGTCAACTGTTATAATTGACAATGCCTTGTCATTAAGGCTTCATACACAGTGCTTCCTGCACAACAAGATTTATTGTGAAAGGTACGATCAACAAGTTCCAACACAGTAATTTTAAATATTTTTTACTCTTTACAATTCATAAGCATTGCATATTCAACTCGTGAAACTTTCATTGAAATCTGTGCACCAACACAGACCAGAATCGCACCAACGATTCTTTACAATCTGCAGTCACATATGCCAGAATCGCACCAACGATTCTCCACATATCTACAGCCACATATGCTACAACACATGAGGGGCTCTGTGCACCAACACAGGCCAGGATCGCACCAACGATTCTTTACACATCTGCCGCCACATATGCCAGAATCGCACCAACGATTCTTTACATATCTGCCGCCAAACATGCTACAACACATGAGGGGTGCTGTGCACCAACACAGACAGAAATCGCACCAACGATTCCCTACAGACCCATCGCCACATGTTACTCATGAGGTGCGGTCTAAAGTTTTGAGTATGAGTGTGCAAGCCATTTTTAACCAAATTTGGTTTCACTACCGCTGTCATCAACTATGACATCTAATTCGCGAGGAACTTGGTGATCGGGTATCTTCCTCACATGATCATGGGGGTATTTGTAAGTTACTTTGCACACTAACATTTCCGATTCCGGTTAAATTTACAATATCTTTGACGAGAGGTCATTCGGCCCTGAATAATAATAAAATGGGTACGACTCACCAGTATTCATCAGGACACCGCTGAGATTGCTCACATAGCAGACGTAAACACATCGCTCACTGCTCGCCGCTGCGGCAGGCGTAAGGCAAGCGCACGTGGCTATTAAAACAAACCAGCACACGCCATAGTTAGCTGCCATGAAGCAAGCTCACGTGGTCAAAACAACAGCACAGGGCGTGCCACACTTTCACAGCGAGCCGTCGCATCTCACCAGCGCCAGCGAGACGCTGCACCGTACCACGCTCTCCAAGCGTCAACGGGAGCAGCAGGAGCACCTGAGGGTTCACAGGCATCGTCGAGGTTGCAGTCATCGTCATCTGCGTGAAAAACAAGTTGTTAATTATTAGGACAACATACACAGTTGCCTATTCTCTCATCCATCACACATACGAGGCCCTCAAACAGAAATACGCTCTCATACCGTGAACTATAATAAAGCACTTCGCTTTCACAAGTATGCATACATCACCATACGAAGTATCTCACACATACTCGTACTTGATCTTGCGAGATCCCACGTTAACCACGTGAACCACGTTAAAAACGTGAACCAAAATAGCGCCTGCCAGGACAGACCCTGATGCATGTTCAGAGAACACGACTTCCGCGCATACAGAGTTCTTCAGAGAGACTTCAGAGGCATCGCCATATATAGCATACACGCGCTCCGGGTAATCACCCGTCACGCCTACAGCATATGCGTGTGCCGATGCCAGGCCATGCTACATCTGGACCCGGCAGTCCGTTCCAACCAGCAAGGCACACCATCGCCTCACGCTCGCGCACATGTAATCACATCACACGTTCTACTGTAACACAAAAGAAAACATTAAAAAGATTCAGTAGGAACTTTTCAAAAAAAACATGCAGCAGTACTCTTTGGACACCATTCGCCTTTCCAAGACACCATATATTGGGCTGCAGCTACACGACAACCTCTGGTACGGTCCGCTCCTCACGTAAACTTAAATATCAATGACAGAACTAATTTGCTCTACTTCAATTTCGTCAGTTGTACTTTGGTTTTCCGGCATTTTTCGCAACCAATTATAGAGTCAAACATTTATTCTTACAAAGTATTTTTTAAGACAATGTTTAGGATAAATTTACTTTCCTCATGTATCAACTGGTGATCGGTAGCAGCGGCAAATAATGGGTCCGCGGCGTCATAAGCCGACAGCATACTTCCACGCAAGAGCGAGTGCCACAGCACCACGCCTTCCACTAAACCCTCAACATCAAATCCCAATTTTATCGACAACGTAATACTCGCAGTAAACTGTAACACTTATCAACACATTAGAACACAGAAATACAACTTAGTGTTTTTAATTCATAGCACTTTAAAGATAAACATTTTTTTTCGGTACATGGTTTAAACATTTCAAACTTTAGAATTAGCCCATGTAAATCACACCTCGTGTATCAGATTATAACACAATTCGAGCAAGTTAAATTTCCACTGAATGCAAACTATAACTCATTTAGAATACCTCCAACATTTCTTTCGACATTTGTTCTCTTACTTGGGTACGTTAAGAAATAATGGAAGTACTTGCGGGTACTTTTTATTATGAATCGAACAAAAAGATTTAACTTTTGGCTTAAAACATTTCACACTTAACTTTTACTCTACACTTTAATGATTCGTCACTGTCGTAAATACGACAACGTAATAACGCTCACACTATTCAAAAGTTATAGGTGGACAGTAACAGGGACTTTATCCCACTTCTGATATCGGAAATGACAACAGAAGATCCCACTTCTGATGTCGGAGATTACAATAGAGGATCCCAATTTTGATCTTGGAAATACATCAGGATAGCGTTAATTTTTAAAAATAATAAAAGTGTGAGAGGGGATGTTCAACTTGCTCTCGCGCTTACGCAATTTAATCATTCTCAGTAATAAGACAACGTAACGCACTATACATTCAGTATAGTGAAATTACAGTTCGACCACACCGTAACACGTCTCAGCCACAATCACACACCAGTGTAACGTGAGGTACGTAATTACATGATAACACCAAAATATGTACAGCAACAGCAACACTACTTATCTCAATGTAAGATAGGGCAACCTCTCAGCAATACCAATCCTCCTTGGCTGCACTAGAAGAATTACCACAACGAACAGAATCACGACAATATCTTAGCACTAGTCGAATGACCACACCCGTTGAATGACTTGAGCGGAATCTCTCGTGCACGGCACCTACAGTGAACTTTATACTACAGACACAAGAGGGGTTTCCTCGATATACCCTCCATGCTACCTCGATCCAACCGGGTATTTTATAGACGCTCCGACATATATACATATTATAAAAATCTTCTGTCCGTGTGTATGTGACTGAACTCCTGGCTGGACCGATTTTGATAAAATTGTGTGTGTGTATGTGTGATTAAGTTCATTATAGAGTGGTTTAGATTCACAACTGGATCTGGTAGGTGGCGTTGTTGCCGAGATCCAGAAATCAGTCATGCGTAGTCGGGGCGGATCGCTAGTATAATAGATAACCAACATATCCTCGAAGCCTCACTAGCGAGTCACGTGGCGGGTACTGCTTTTAAAGCGTGTTGTTCAAATTTATTTACTTTATTGGAGACAAAACAAAAACAAAAGATATAAAAAAGTCATACAAATTAAAATAAAGAAACGTTATTTCAATTGTTCCCCACAAACATTCTCACTGGCAACATACATATTATGTATGTTTGTATATTATTAAGCAGATGGTAAATATTATCGTCTACACACCAAGTGGGGTAACAAGAAAATATATAAAAATCACCTAAAACATAATATAATTATTGATATTATTCTATTCAGTTGCTTCTTAAATAATATTACTTTCTGTAAAACATCTCATACCTTAATTAGATATTTGAGTTACGCAAATGCGAAGATTTTAGAAAAGTTTATTGTTAAAGGAAAAATTGAAATCGCAGAGTTAAAACAACGTAGATCAAAGTAATTTAATCACCAAGAACAAGTAACCAGCTTCTTTAATATTCAATAAATAACGTGGCACGATAAAGTTTCCACGGTCATGTTGCGATGAGTATAACTTGTACATTTGTTAATGATGCGATACCTTACCCTGAACGCTAGTTTAAATTAATTCAATTTGTAAATTCAAGCTGAAATAAATTTCTGTTGTATTTGAATTCCGAAGTAGTAATTCATTCTTCGAGCGATGTATACGCTTTTACAACAAAATCCCGGAAAATATATAAAATTTAATCAGCTCAAACTTCAAAAACTTTATTAAACTAAGTTCGTAAAGAAATGGTTATTATAATATTAAAGAATTTATGGATGTATAATATATATGTATAAATAACCCCTGTGAATGAGGTGATCGCTACCAAGCTATTGCTTATTTGTTTTGTGTTGTTAATTGTGTAACATATATGATTGTAAATGTTATTTTTTGTAAAAAAAGTTCCGTTGTGTTTCAGAAAAATCTATTTTTTATTACTAGATTTTTTCGATATCAGTGGTAATTAAATAAAAAAGAGTGTCTTTCAATAAGTAATATTTATAATCTATACTGAATAAAAAAGTTTCTATGTCTCTGTCTGTTTCTGTGCGCAAGCTGTAATCTTGTCCTACACAAATGGCTTGCCTCCGTTAAGACTTGCCGCTGTGGCTCAAATGTGGTCTGACGGTCATTACATTGTAAACTGCTGGCGTCAAACGTGTGAGAAGTCTGGTATTGCGATAGTCATTCCGCTTGTCTAATGTTAATGGGCAATGGGAGAGGTACATGTAAATGAGAAACTACTAGTTGTGAAACTAAGAATTATTTTAATGTGAGTGAGATTGGTAATGAAAAATTACTTTAAGATAAACTGATTCTTAATAGCCAGAAAGATAGAAGTCGAAAATATTTATGTATGAAGGAATTTTATCTATAATTTATTCGTAGTGGCTAGATGTAGATTTCTCGAAGACCCCATCGTAATTAATCTAATATTAAATTTGTTGAGATAAAAACTTACGACACAATTTTTTGTGGGTTGATTTTTTAACCCAACATGATTAAGTCAATGTATCTTGTTTCATGCCTAGAATCACTTGCGAATCTCCAGTGAAGGGGACGGGTCAATGTTCCTTATAATTATTTCCGTATATATTTATCTCACAGATTCACAATATTCTAGCATGTGTCCACTGCATGCTAAAGGGCGAGTAAAAAGAACTGGAAATCCTACATCTATAACTGTTATTGAATCTATTAACATAAGTAGTGTTACTCTTCAGAATGACAATAACGCGCCATAACTTTGATTCTTAATTAAGGTAAATAACATGATAACTGATAAAATCACCCAGGGTCTCAGAAAATGGCCTCGCTTTGAATTCCATAACACGCTACCAACCTGATCTCAATCCTCGTCCGCATCACCAAAATGTTTGACCGCAATCTTAAATGATAATTTATTGTGCGTTGATCTCATGCCGAGCAGATGGTAAGCCACCATTTAAAATGCAATTAAAATTCATTACATAACATTATATGTACATTCAAAATTACATTATATAAAAATAATATTAAAATATTCTGTTTGTATAATGTAATGTAATGCATTAATTGCATTAACCAACTTTATCAATGAGTTATAGAAATTCGTTCTATTGTTTTCGAATCTTAAATTCGTTAGTAGCCAATGCCAGAAAAAAATTAAATTAAAAACTATACCCAGTTTATTTTTCAAACTTCACATTGGGCAAGAATTTGATTCGTATACCAATTGGAGACATTAGAACTTCGTGCGGTTAATAAATATTTCTGCCTGAAATTTTTTTTCTACTAGTGTTTTTGAAGAACTGCAGTCTACATTGCCAGACAATGCAGTGGCATACTGGTGCGCTGAATTTAAATTTGTCAGAACCACCTGCAATGACGACACCTGCTCCAGTCAGCAAACAACAGCCGATTCGCAAGAAAACGTAAAAATCGAAAATATGATTAAAGTATATCGATGTGTAACCATCCGTTTTAGAGATGTTATATCTCTAAAACGGATGATTACATTTCCGATTTTGATTTGGACAATTCAATTTATTTTAACTCATACCTTAAAATTAAAAAAACGTGGCCACGCACTGGGTTCCTCAAATGTTAACAGACGCCCTAAAGAAAGCAAGAGTTGACATTTCAAAGCTAAATTCAGTAATAATTGAAGAAATTCATATACTTTTTGCGCCCATTTCGTAGCAATAGATGATACGTGGGTAAATTATTTTGACCCGGAGACGAAAAACCAAAGCAAGGTATGGAAAAGACCGTCTTCTCCGCCAGCCAAGAGATTCAAGGTGTCTGCGTTCGCTGGAAAAATAATGGCCTCTGTCTTCTGGGACGCGAAAGGTGCAATGAAGATCGATTATTTAAGTAAAGGAGAGACAATAACGGAAGATTATTTCATATTAAAAAAAAACTACACGAAGAACTAAAGAATAAACGTCGAGGAAAATTGCGTGCTGGAGTGCTTTATCATCGTGGCTATGTCCATGTCCATCGATCTTATGTTTCAAGCGCTGCCATCTGAACTACTGGATTTCAGTTGATGCAGCCACCATATTCTCCGGATTTTCACTTTTACTCACCTGAAAAAGCATTTGCGTAGTATTAAATTCGACGGCGAGGATGAGGTGATGTGTGCTATAGAAGCTTTTTTCGAGTCCCAGGATCAAGCCTTTATTTCGAAGGGTACTGACCAACTTGCAAAACGCTCTTCAAGGAGTATTAACTTAAAATGTGATTAAGTTGAAAAATAAATTCAATTTACACATACTCGAATATCATTGCGTTTCCAAAAACTTATTGATCAACCTAGAGGTATCCTTGTGCATAGATTTTAAAAACTGTCTACACAATATACAATTAAATGTAGCACTAATAAGAAATTTTAATCGTATTACAAGTGAGATTGAGTGAGAATTTGACGCCATTTCAGCTCTCTTTGAGTTGTGCTTTCCGTCATCTGACACCATCATACTACTTTCTGTCCCCGTTTTTTATGTTTTAGGAAATTATTAATTTGAATTTGTTATGTAAAGTTATTTAAAATATTAAATCTTAACTAAAAATCTTTTTTCTCCTTCTTCTTCGTCATCAATCCATAAGGCGTCGTCCTAATACAATGCGATTACGCGATCATCGCGCGAGTAAGCGATGCGACCATCGCATGCTCGCGCGATATCATAAACTGGGTGTCCTAATAGAATGCGAATATGCGATCATCGTGCGAATTGACTATGCGAGCGGCCGCGGGTTCTGCTTCGCTTCGCAATTTGTGCATGGCATTGGCGCTAAATATGGACGTCAGAAACGCCCAGTTTTTCTTTATGGAAATATATGGATGATCTATTCTGCTGGTCTTGACAGCAATTGAAGAAACAAAATGGGTTGCGATGTGCTTTATTGGAAATGAGACCGATACGTGGTGAATTTCACAATCAATATAGGTCGGGTCCCTGCCCTTCACCTCGCGCGAATGTCAATTAGGACACCTATTTGACAGCAATATGTTTTATCACGCGTTCGTACGAACTAAGTTCGCGCGAATAGATTTTCAAACAATTAAGTCGCGCGACCTCTTCGCGCGAATGCCAATTAGGACACCTATTCGAGATCAGTATGTTTGATCGCGTGTTTGTACGAGTAAAATTCGCGCGAACTAGCGATGATCGTGCATTCGCGTTGTATTAGGACGACGCCTAAAAGTAAACGCTTGAGTTTACAATACAATATTACAATACATACAATTACAATAACTTTATTTCTTAAGTTAAGCTGCTTTCCTTCTCCAGTCTGGCTATTTTGCGTTTGTCGTCAACGTTTGGATATTGTCTTTTGTCGTATGCCATAAGATGTTTCTGGCATTTTAAAATCGTTTTATTGTACTCTAAATCTCTCGTTCCAATGAAATTTAAATCTGTTTTATTAAAATTACTGTTATATCAACGCCAATTCAAAGGCGCCGCCAGATCAAACGCCATACAGAAAAGGCGACACGTGACCGAAAATTAATACGCAGTGTATTTGTTACGATACTACATGCGTAGTTGTCAGTTTTAGTATGTAGTTATCTTACTTTAATCAGCCTTTATATTTGTTGTTGGTCGTTTTAAAAATACGTCTGACGCATATTTTGAAAGATTTGTCAATTCAGGCTAGTATTTGTGTACTGTGCAGGTCTGAATTGTTAAGCCGGCTATCATAGTAGTAAAGCCTCTAACCATCGCCAGCGCTTAAAGTTTAGAATTAGCGCCATTTTTGCCATATTCGCCATAACGACCTGAGCAGCATTTATTAATAAAGATACTGCAATCTTTCAGAATAGGCATCTCTTATAATATATTCAATTCCTGTTATTTATTTTAAAGAACCGATAAATTATTATATGTATATTTATAAGCCTTATCTTTCCGAGTTTATCTCTAATCGATGTGTAGTTATTAGTTGTTGGATGATGTCGCAAATTGTAGTCGTCCGTCAGAAAGGTGCATGTAAAATGATTGTGGTTATCCTTGTACTATGTTGAGTATAGACATTTATCTGACCATTAAATATGTATATAATGATACTCGATCACTAAAATTTTTGCCTTGTTTGGTAATAATAATTTTCTCTTTTGATTTCATTTAAACTGAAATTAAAAACTTCATGATGACCTTTTAATGGTAGCGAGGTATTCTATCTTAGTCCTCAGAGGTGACAACTCATCACAGCGTCCGCTTAGTATCAGATGTACTGTGAGCTCGTTTGTCACACTCAATCCATAAAAATGAATATTTATGATAATGAATTATGATGATGAAACAACTAGTATAATAAATTACTGGTAAGCTTTAAATAATCATTTATTTGATCTAAAGAGAAACGGTAACATTACCTAAAACATTAGTTATTAGTAGTAATAAAACGATTTGTACATTTTAACTAAGTGCGTAATCTCTTGAATGTCTTCTTAAAATAAATATTTTGACTTCAGACTCTCAGAAAGTTGTAGATATAAAACTATGTGGAGCCTTCAAAAATAAAGTTTGACTTAAGAAAGGTCAACGTGTTTAGATAATTTTGAAATTCTGAAGACTGTTGATTTTTGATAGACCTTTTAATATGTGAAAGAAGTCTTTGTATAAAAATATTAAATATAAGTAAAATTTTAAAGTAAAAAGAAGAAAGTTAAAGGTAGAACGAAGAAACAAATATAATTACTGAAATAAATAGATACAAAAATAGTTATTTATAGTGTGCATTTAAGCATATTCACTGTAAGAGGTTGCTGTGGCCCAAAAGCATCTACATCTATCCTCGATTTGGTTCAGAAGCGAAATGTAGATGCGTTATCACCCCTGTGGACTAAGATGGAATGCCTCATTTCCAGTAAAGAGGGTCTGCGGTTCTCTACACTCACCATACGAAACACAGCAGCGTTACGCTGCTATTTTATGATGGTATTGCTAATACCAGCAAGTACTTCAGCTCATAACCCAATAACTGGATATTGGCTTCAGTACTCCAACAATAAAGCGATGTCACCGTTAATAGACGCAAGGAACAAAGCTGGTGCAAAAACAGAAATAATAGAATAATAAATGATAGTAATAACACTGTAGACCCGCTCATTTTATATCATCCTATGGGAGTCGTAAGAGGCAACAGAGGATAGCTTAAACTTATTTTATACGTGTTTGAGCCACGCTGCAGCTATATTGTGGTTGTAGCACGAATGGTTCCGTTCGACCGGGGAAGGACCACGCTCTCATAGAAAACCAGCGTAAAATAGCAGCTTAACGCTGCTGTGTTTCGAATGATGAGTGTAGATAACCGGAAACCCTCTTTACTTCACAAGGCATTCCATCTTAGTACTCAGATAAGTCATCTGCATTTTGATTCTTAATTTAGGATAAATGTAAATGTGTATGGCGCATATGGAAAGCAGATGAAGAAGATGCGTTGCTCTACAAATTGAACCGGCAGCTAACAAAAACAAGATCATCCGTCTGCGCACTAATTAATAGTACTGGAGAGCGATGTTATGAGGCCAAAGAAAGAGCGGATATCCTATCTGAGCACTTCGAGGAGCAGTTTATGCCGAACCCAGCAAGTGCGGAGTCCATGGAGCTTCATGCCCAAAAGGAGAGCCGCGTAACAGGAGTTCCTGTCGTCGCCCGCGCCACCGCTTGCAGGAGAGTGGTTTATTTCCCCCGCTGAACTGCGGAGGACAATTACCCGCCTGCAACCGAGGAAGGCGCCGGGGCACGACCGGATCACGAACGCAGCACTCCGACAGCTGCCGAACAGAACAATTGTAGAGATCGGGAGACTCTACAATGGAATTCTGCGGACTTTCCACTTCCCGGAGAGCTGGAAAATTGGCAAAATTATCGTCTTGCCAAAAACCGGGAAGGACAGGCGTAGAGCAGCTAGTTACAGGCCGATAACGCTGCTACCGCACATAGCCAAACTATTTGAGCGAATAATACTAAGAAGTCCACCCGTGCATACAACTTAGGGCGGAACAACATGGGTTTCGGGGCGGACACTCTACAGCCACACAACTGACCAGAGTGCTGCACCTGCTTACGGCCGAGCACAACTTCGGGAGAACGTCAGTGGGCGTCTTCTTGGATATAGAGAAGGCGTTCGACAGGGTATGGCACTCTGAACTACTCTTCAAGATGATACAACAATTTTGTTTACGTGGTAGAGCCACGCGGCAGCTTTTGCTGTCGCACGGATGGGCCGGCTCGAACCGGGGTAGTACCACGACCTCACAGAAAACCAGCGTGAAGTAGAGGTTTACCTCTGCGTTTCGCTTGGTGAGTGCAGGTGGCCGGAGGCCCTTTTTACTGGAAATGAGGCATTCCATCTTAGTCCTCACGGGTGACAACGCATCTACATTTTGATTTGTAACAGAGGATAGATGTAGATGTCTATGGGCCGCAGCAGCCACTTACCATCAGGTGGACTGTGTGCTCGTTTGTCACCCTTATCTTATAAAAAAAAAAAAAAAAAAAAAAAAACAAACGAGTGTCCCTCCTGCTATGCTGCGGCTAGTGGCGTCGTTTCTAGCCGACCGAAGCTTCTACGTCTGTGTCGAGGATGCTGAGTCCGCAGTCAAGCCAATAAGAGCCGGTGTACCACAGGGCAGCTGTCTGTCGCCGATCCTGTAGCGGCATACACAAATGATATACCAACGCTCGCTGGACAACTGCAGGAATGGGAGGACGTAGAGTTGGCGCTATATGCGATAGTGCCTACTTTACTTCGTCCAGAAGAACCCATATCGCTGTTGCCAAGATGCAGCGCCTGCTGGACTTGCTGCCACCATGGCTAGATGAGTGGAGGATGGCCGAGAATGTAGGGAAGACGGCCGCTCTACTCACCCGACGATATAGGAAACCACCACCACCACTGAAGCTAAGAGGCCAAGAGATCGCGTATCAGAAGGCCGTAACCTACCTTGGGTGCCGGTTCAATAGGATGCTGCGCATGACTGCGCACGTCGACATCGTCGTCCGCAATGCCAGATGTGCGCGGGCGATACTCCGTCCAGTCCTGACATCCAAGCTGCCGATGAAAACCAAATTAAAAGTATACATGATGTACATACGAACGAAGCTCACATACGCCGCTCCGGCCTGGTACGCGCTCTTGAGCAGCAGACAAAGGCCGCTGCCTTAGCCAACCGCTGTTGCAGGTCTAGCAGAATCTATCACATCTCAACAACTTCGCGCCGCTACACACCCGCCCCCCGGACAGGCGACCTCTGCCAAGAGAACTCCTCTCTATAAGAGATTAGAGAGTCGAGTAAAACCCTCAATGCCGCAGATAGGCCAACTTAGACGCCCTGGCCGTGTTAGCCGCCCACATGACGACTTACCCGACCAGGCAAAAATGAACAACCATAGGCCGAATTAGACGCCTTTTTCAGGCTCAGGCCAAATTAGGCGCCATTTTCAGGACCAGGCCATATTTTACGCCTTTTTCATGACGTTTCAGGAAAAAATTTCAGGAGAACTTACAATGCCGGAATATATCGGCTCCCAATGACCGGCCCATAGAGATGGGCCGTGAGGTATACCCGGGTAATGGGGGAGATGCCCCGAGGCCCGAGACCTGTTGGGTGTTGCACACACACCTCAGCAGATGACAACGTAGTCGATGCAAATCACATCAAACCCAGGGGCGCTGCAACATACCAACAACGCCAGATTGGCTCCCACGACCGGTGCATAGAGATGCACCGCGAGGAGATTCCGGGTGAAGGGGGCATGCCCCGAGACCCGACACCTGTTGTGTGCTATCAAGCACACACGCAGATGCAAATCGACTGGTTCTGACCTACCCTTCACCTCACCGCCAGTAGTGTTTGTGATTTAGTACGCATCCGCCGGCTGACGAACTCCGCCAATCTTTGAGGATTTATTCCGAGAGGCCGAGACGTCGCTGGCCACTCTTGGAAAAGAAGAGGATAAGCCGAGGATAGTGAAGGCTGACACCACCGCCAACCCCTGCTTCACGGTACTCAGCATCAGCGCTGAGTAATTCTTCTTGCACAAGAAGAATACTTCAGTGTGCCGCACTTGTGTGAGGAAACGCCCAATCCACCAGAGCCTCACACACCCCTCCCTGCTCGCGGGCACCTCGCTAGGCCTCCCCCAGGGGTCTCGCCCGGTGTGGTTGCACGCGCTGAGGGGAGTAAGGTGTGTGACAGCTCAAGGGCTGAGCATAACTACACCCAAGCCAAGATTTCGGACAAGGAAGAACCCCCCCCCACCATCAAAAAGACCACCAGACAGATGTCTCATGGAACGGAACCTATTCGCTCCAGAGAAATTCCGAATCATACCCCCGCTAAGCCAAATACCGAGGCGCATAGGCAGTCCACCGCTCACCAGCTCAGCCCCCATCGCTAGTGAGATAGAGCGTGTATCCAACTCAAAATTGGCAATAACAGCTCGCCAGACTGCAAAGAGAAGGAAACCCCCAGAAATGGGAATAGACGACACCCAGGAAGAGAAGAGGCATAAACAAGGCTCCCGTACTACATCATCCGACTCATCATCAACCGAGTCTACCCCACCTTCACCAACACCAGAGAGGGAAATAGTCAATACCAGATACAGCCAACCACCAGAATCTCCATCTCCAATACGATCCTCGTATGGCATAAGAGACAAGGAACAAGAGAGTACACAGGACAGCGATGACCCCACCCAAGATATGGACACAGAACACATACCGGGACCATCTACAGCACCGAACTCGTACGCACGCATAGTGGCCACACCGAGGTCAACGCAACCGACACCACCTACAACGAGACTAACACCACCTATAGAAGCGCCAACAATGGCGAAATATCCACCAATCATAGTGGAGTGCTTTCCAGATTGGACGAAGCACTTCAAAATCCTACAACAAATTCTTGGACATGCCCCAAATACTCGTCCGTTTGGAAAAGGAGTCAGTTTTCGACCCCAGACAGAGCAAGAATATAGGAGAATTCAAAAATACCTAGTGGACATAAGCAAGGAGGACTCCACCTTCGTGTGGTTATGCTACGCGTCGCGGGAAGAGCAACCCACAAAAATGGGGTTAAGAGGACTCCCAGCAGACACCGGCTTTACTGAAATACAAGAGGCACTCATCCAATTAGACTTCCCTGTCACATACGTGAGGGCCATCCCATCCAAAAGGGAAAGGCCGGGATGCCTTTTCTATATTAAGATGGACCACCTTTCCACAGAAGAGCTTAACCAGCTGTACTGAATAAACGAACTACTATACATGCCGGGAATCAACATTGAGGGCTGGCAGGCCAGAACCGGCCCCGCACAAGGAGAAGAACCACCGACGCAAATCGTTCGGGACCTACTAGCTACCAGTAATATATATAATCAAGAAGGAAAACATATAGGGAAGTGATAGGGAAAGTTATTACACTCGCACGGAGCGGTTTGAAGATAATTGCTGTTTTATTCCCAAGGGACCCTTCACCTTTAAATATTAATACACAGTCCATCACGCGCTAACGTAGCACATATCGAAGAATTAAGGCGTTGGGACCGGGACGACCACGGAAGACCCGTAATCCCCGTCTGAACCTTTTATAAGAAAGAGTAGCAGCAGACACTCTCTTGTGATACTCCTTCACGGGGTTCACATACGCCTTGTTGACCTCCCGAACCCAACGTAGGTGTCACTGGAGATTCAGGATCAAGACCGACTGAAGGAAGACCTCTACGGGCCCCTGTCTGAATCGATGCTGTTGCGACGTTCCCTTTAAAATATATTTATGCAGCAGTGATAACTAGGATTTTCATATAATTCTTTTTATTTTCCAGGTAGTATGGCATTTCTCTGTCAACCTATTGGCAGCATATTTTCGGGCCCGTTATTAGATTACTTCGGGCGAAGAAAGGCTTTGTTTCTGGTGAATATACCGCACGTAATCGCATGGCTACTGATGTACTACGCATGGAACGTGCCATCGCTGTTCATAGGCAATGCGCTTTTGGGTATTGGCATAGGAATAATGGAAGCACCTTCTGTTACATACGTTGGAGAAGTAACGTAAGTATTCCTAAAATAATTTTTACTTAAGCGGCTACTTTGTAATTGACACCTACTTATTATATTTTCATCATTGTAATTAGGATGGCATTTTCGAAAAGCCTTAAGTACCATCGACCACATACATACCCTTCGGCAAATTGTACAGCAGACCAAAGAGTACAATCTGCCACTTTGTCTTGCGTATCTGATGAGAAAGCTTTTGATTCCATCGTAATTTGGGCTCTACTACAGTCTTTTCAGCGGTGCCAAGTTGACTGATGGTATATCAAAGTGCTGAAGCGCTTGGTTAGTAGGACTACAATGGCTATCCAAGCAAAAACTTATCCAACTGCAGAAAGGTGTAAGACAGGGTGACGTTATATTACCGAAACTCTTCTATTTATTACTGTATTGGAAGACGGTCTCAAGCTACTGGAATGGAAAGTATACGGTATTAACAAGGTCAAAAAGGTCATGTGTATCATCGGTGTCATACCTATGACGGTAGTTCCAGGGAGCACTACGCTCGAGGTTGTTGACGAGTATGTTAACTTGGGATAAATACGTCGACTACGAGTCCACCTAGGTTAGTCCAGATTCGACCGACAGGGCAATGTTTGGGAGGTTACTACACATCTTTTCGTCAGGTATACTTCAAAAATTAAAAACAAGGTTTTAAACACAGTCCTTGTTGCCAGTGATGACTTTTATATCTGAGACGTTGTCCTTTACTGGACAGCCATGTGAGGAAGCTCAAGGTCTGTACTTAGGTTTTCTTGGCGTGATAAGCTCTAGCCCCCCATTAGATGAAGTGATGACCTGGTAAGACATGCAAGAAGTCGATGGAAGCAGGACCGTGTTTTGTGACGTTTCTTGGGGGGAGGCCTTTGTTAGGCTGTAATGATGTATATATATTTAAAATATATACATAACACGTAACATAATTATGAATCGATTTTTAAATTTTGTGTAACATAGGTAATTTTTTATCCCAAAAATAAATTAAAACTACGTAAATTACAGTCACACAAAACATGTACAGTCAAAACAAATTGAAATGGATCGTAACTCAAGGCAATAAGACTTTTAAAAGTGCAGTTTTATTTATATTAATACGAATTCCGTCATTCAATACAAAATAAAGAAAAATAAACCTTATTTCAAGCATTTTAAAGTCTTTACAAATACGTATCGCGGCGGCCCTGTCCATTGACTTACCAGATCAGCTGATTTAACGCCTCTTGACTTTTTTTTTGTGGGGACGTATTAAATCATTAGTTTATTTTAGTGAGACAACAAGTGCCGAGGACCTAAAAATAGGATAGTCAAAGCTTTTAGAATAGTGAAAGATGACACTCAATTGCTTTCTAAATTAAAATATCAATTAAGAAAACGGTCATTAAAATGTATTTAACAAGGTGGTGGACAAACTTGTGTCTGAAGTCGAGTCTTTGCTGAACAAAGTCTCGGATTGGGGGCGACTAAATCTAGGCCAGTTTAATCCTCAGAAGACACAAGTTTGCGCGTTTACCGCTAAAAAGAACCCCTTTGTCGTATCTCCTCAGTTTCAAGGCACTCCCCTTCTTGCCTCAGCCAGTATCGGTATCCTCGAAGTCGACATATCGAGTGACGTGCAGTTTCGTGGTCACTTGGAAGGGAATGCCAAATTGGCCTCTAAAAAGCTTGGCGTGCTCAGCAGAGCGGGACAGTATTTCATGCCGGCACACCACCTGCAACTTTACAAGGCGCAAGTTCGGCCTCACATGGAATACTGTTCCCATCTCTGGGCAGGGGCTCCCCAGTGCCAGCTCCTCCCACTTGACTGCATCCAACGCAGAGCGGCTCGAATCGTCGACGACCGAGCCCTTTCCGATCGGCTCGATTCATTGGCACTGCGAAGATATGTTGCATCTCTTTGCATTTTCTTTCGCATCTACCATGGGGAGTGCTCTGAGGAATTGTTCGGATCAATCCCAGCCGCCAAATTTCACGAACGCACATCGCGGCAGAAGTCCCGATACCATCCACACCATCTGGATGATTGGCGGTCCACCACTGTGCGATTTAGAAGATGTTTTCTTCCTCGAACGACCTCCTTGTGGAATCGATTACCATCAGCGATTTTTCCGGACCGATACGACTTAGGGACCTTCAAGAAAAGAGCGTACTCCTTTTTAAAAGGCCGGCAACGCATCTGCGATTCCCCTGGTATTGCAGTTGTTCATGGGCGGCGGTAGTCACTTACCATCAGGTGAGCCGCATGCTCGTTTGCCCCCTCTGCTATAAAAAAAAAACATTTTGAAAGTGTATTAAAATACAACGTTGCATGAGAGCTCAGGCTATCAGTAAGTTAAATATTTGATTCTTTAAATTATTGTAATCTTGATTCACATTTTTTAAACACGCCGTCTTTGAATTATGTTGTCGTATCGCCTCTTATTTTTAGCAGTTTATAATTATTTACAATTACAATTAAAATATTATGCAAATTCATAACATTTTATAACTATTATCGCCTATTGCCATTATATCATAATCAATAAACAAAATTATTCAGAGTCGGCATTCCAAAGCCTGAAAAGTGTGATGGAAAGATGCAATCAAATGTTTACTAGACTTAAACAACTCGATACTCGGAGTTCTGACATTTGTTAATGTTCATAGGTAGGTATTTCTTTCACGTAAACAATCGTATATTGTCGGCTTTTTTCGGCACTAATAACTTCCTACAGTTGTGTCAAGCGGCGGCGGCGTGAATACCCACTAGGCTAGCAAGACCCTCATTTGTCCTATACCTACGTGTGCGACTATGTAGGTTCGTGGATTTGTACTGTGACCACAACATTCTTCCGGAATTAGTATAACTAATTTAATAAATAAATAATCAATGCATAAACATGTTTAACTAAGAAATTAGTGTATATGTATTATGATTATATTATAATATACTAAGTGGGGTGTCTGAAGATGTGCGTTAATTACGTTAGATTTTGTATATATATTTATTAGTGCGTATAATGGTTCATGCGACTTGATCCGTAAGTTCAATTTCACACAATATATTTATTTTTTCAATATCCGTTTCACTGTGGTAGAGTTATTAATATTAATATTCATATGATTATGACCTTTTCACGACCAATAACCACAAATTGGTCGTGAAAATGTTCTTAGTGTTCTATTCCATTCTTTATCTTATTGTGTTGGTCCGAGGTAATTTTTTTATAGAGATAATATAGGGTGACAAACGAGTACATAGTCTACCTGATGGTAAGTAGATGCTGTAACCCATAGACATGTACATTTATCCTCGATTAAGTATTAAAAATGCCTCGGTTCTAGTAAAAGGGGTCTCCGGTTCTCTACACTCACCATACGAAATACAGCAGCATTAAGCTACTATTTTAGCTGGTACTCCGGTCGAGCAGACCCATTCGTGCTACAACCATAATATAGCTGATGGTTTTTAATTTTCTCTAATTCTAACTATATTTTAAAAACACTTAACCAATTCCGTTTAATTATTTCAGAGATCCTTCCATTCGTGGGTTCTTGACTACCCTGACGAATAGTTTTACATCTGCGGGCATCTTTGTTGCGTACTTGCTTGGCACGGTACTACCATGGAGACAAGCAGCACTTGTGTCCCTTAGTGTACCTCTAGCAACTATGGCGTTGGTACTGTTGGTAAGTGAATATGTACAGTAAAACAAAATAACATTTTTGGAGTTAGTAGAAGTTTAAATGAAACAACACTTACAAAATTAAATTTTTGAAACGAAGTTCCTTATCGCACGGTACGAATTTGACGGATGGAGTCTAGGCTAGAAAAAGTGTAAGATTTTTCGGTCACCACTTCCTTTCTACAGTACCTCGTTAGGAGGTGAAATAATCTCCCTCGCACTTTTTCTTATCTGACCTTGAAAGAAATATTATTTTAAATGACGCTTAATTTTAATAGACGCTAGTAATTCATTTATTTGTATTTGTTAATCAATTTATCAATAATAATATACTACGAAAGGAACTTCATTCCAACCGAGTGTTCCACGATACTTACCCATGTTTTTTGCATTATAAATGAAAAGCATCTCTCATTTTTTGAGACCTTTTAAAATCGAAAACTTTTCGCTGACTTGATTCATGCTCCATAACTTGTAGTCTTAATCCGATCATATGTGATCGTAAGTTTTGTTAAATAGAATAAATAAAATATTTCTTGATAGTATTATAAATTTATATTTAGTTTAATTTGTAAAAATATTGCCATAATAAAAATAGTTGGGAGTAGGGAAGGGGGTTTTGACGGCTAGCGAATGACGGAAAATACATCCAAAAAATGTTAAACTCAATTCAAAAATAGATCATGCGGAACAGTATTACCAAAACTCCTGCAAAACAAATATAAAGAAGGTGCAATAGGGAGTCCGTTGGCGGACCATTTGGAGTACGTATAAGGGTTTGTGATCCTCTATCCTTACACCTACATTAATCTGCTATTCCACACTGATATTCTGCGAGAACGTGGTCCTTCCCCGATGAGCCGACACATTCGTGCTAAAACCATATTATATCTGCAGCTAGTATATGGACCATTATAAGCCAGCGCTTAACTACTATACCTCCTGATGGTAAGTGGTGATGCAGACGAAGATGGTGAAGCGCACTGACTGAACAAAAGCCTTTAACAATGAAAATGAATAATTAACAATAGTATTTAAGGCAAGAGTGAATAAATCTTGCTTTAAAGACTGTTGCTAAGGCACCCACATTGTAATCACATGGAGAGATAGATGCTGGAAACTTATTCCATGCCTTTACTGTAGGCATGAAAAACGATTTAACAAACCGTTTGGTTCGAATGCATGGCTCTACCACGTAAATATTGATATATATGATGCAAGTGCCGAAGGGGTTCTGTGACTTTTAGAAGTACTGTAATAGTAACTGTTACTCGTACCATATTATTACGGTATATTTTCTTCTTCGTTAACCAGTAAAGGTATTGAACACGAACCTTTCTCGTTGTGAAAGACCTGGCATGGCAGACGGATAAACCATCGCTTTAACAGACGAGACTTTTATAACGCTGCTCCTCTTCGCCGGTCTGGGTTTCTACTGAGATATTTCTGGCTTTTGCTTTAACCGTCTCTGATGACAACCACGTGGTGAAATTGTGGAGAATGATGGATTTTCATATTCATTTAGTAAGAATTATTATACTACTAAATACTACATGATTGATGGAATTGAGGTGATCGCTACCAAGCTGTTTCTATATGTTTTCATAACAATTGTAAGTTATGCTTTTAAATAGAAGTCCTACTGGGTTTCTCGCTGGTTCTGACCGGAAACTTTTTTTTCGAACCAGTGGTAAAAGTAAGAAAGTACTTTCAATAAGTATTACATGTCAGTATCATATATATCAATATAGAATAAAAATTATTCTATTCTATTCATATGTCGCCACCACGTAGCTAAAATAGTCATAAATGTGATGTTTTTTCTTAATCAGTGTTACGCAAAAATCGTGACTTTTAATTCTATATATTTCCTTTATTTTTAATTGAAAGCTTGAAATCCCTGAAAAAATCTTGAAAGCATTCTGCCTATTCTCATTTACCATTATAACCTATCAAAAGTCCAGTGCTGATTATAGGCTTGGCAGACGAGTTGCCATTAGCAGTGTTTATTTATTTTATTATACTTGTTATTAGAGAAATATTGTGCTTTCCATTTCCTGGTTGTTTCCCTCTGTCGCCACTTCCGACACACTCGAGACGATATGGTGTAGTGTATATTCTTACACCGCCATTTCGCTCTAAATTTAATCACTACTACTTTAGTAGAGAGATGGCATCCTGACCGGCATCCAAACAGGAATCCCTTTTTTCTTTTCCGAAATGTATTACTAACATAAGTTAAGATTTAAATTAAAAATTTCAATACTAAAACAATCAAGAGTAATTTATTATAATCACTGACCTCTATTATACAAACACGCTGGACTGGCTAAAATTACATTTAATTTGAATTTAAAAACCATAATCTAATCTGAAGTGATAATAGATTGTGTTGGATTTTTTCTACATTAATATAATTCTATATTCAGCATGCATTTGGCTATTTTTGGCTTTAGATAAGGCAATATTGTCTTCATATTACAATTTGACGGTTATATCAATGGTAGTTTTTCAAATGGAAGATTATAATAGAATTTGTAATTTCATTTTTTATAGAATATGGGTGCAAAAACGAGCACACAGTCCACCTAATGGTAAGTGGATGCTCATAGACATTAAGTTCTTTTTTAATTTAAAATTAATGTCACCCTTGAGTACTAACATGGAATGCCTCATTTCCAGTAATAAGTTTCCGGTTCTCTAAGCTCACCATACGAAACACAGCAGTATTAAATTTTAAAATGTTTATTCTCATTCATGTAAAATAAAATTTTCCGGGAATTCCACCGCGCTGCGCGCTGCTCCAATGTGTGTTAATGCACTTTAAATGTCCGCCAATACGGAATATTTTAATCTATTAAACATGCAGATTTCCATACGATGTTTTCTTTCACTTCCTAATATGTAACCGATGTTCATTCATTCATTCATTACAGCCTTTCACAAGTTCACTGCTGTGGCACGGTCGTGAGCCACCTGCACCCATCGACTTCCTGCATGTCTTATCAGGTCTTCACTCTATCTAGTGTAGCTCATATACCAGTGCTTAATATTGCTGACTACAATTGCAGTAGTATTGACAAGGATCGAACTCGGCTTGTTGGCAAATAAAAATAGGAAATAGCATCATTGTTAAGCTTGCCAATTATCTATACAAAAAAATAAAATTGAAGTGTCTGTTTTTAATGTCAAACTAACAGTTTTTTTTTACTAAATTAATATGAAAGTATACACGGTACTTATATAAAAACACAATTTTTAAAATTTTTGCCTGTCTGTCTGTTTGTTCCGGCTAATCTCCGAAACGGCTGGACCGATTTCGACGGGACATTCACCAGCAGATAGCTGATGTTATAATGAGTACCTCAGACTAATTATATTTTAGAAAAAGAATTAGGGTTCCGCGCAACATAATTAAAATCCTAAATTACACGTGGGCGAAGTCGCGGCGAACAGTTAGTGGTAAATATAGCATGATATTTTATTATTATAATTTGTATTTTTTACGCGTATATAGGTTTTACTTAAAGAATTTGACGTTTAGGTAGGAGAATATTAAACGATTTATATTATTACTGTATCAATACTCGTAAGTGGTAACAAAATAAATCGTTATCTTTTAAGCCCTAGGTCGATTATGATAGAGCTTCTGTGTAAACCACGTTAGAAGGTGACTTAGCCGGGGCGTACACAAAAAGGTTACAGGGCCTACTAACGCGGGAAAAAGCAACATACTCGTAGAAATGGCCATGTGCAAAACAATACTGAGGTCCAATCCTGGAACGCGTAAAGTTTGACCTTGCGCTTTATTTACGGTCATCGCATAACATAACATACGCTGACTGGGAAACTGAACACGCTTAAAACTGAAAGGAAAGTTATTTGGTATTATAGGGATTCTGGCTATAAAAACAATATTGCAACATTTTGTAGAAAATTTTGATACTTTTAATCGAGTTTCGTTGTATAGCTTGGATGGACGTGTTTCTTCTCTGGTTTCTGGAGATGTTTGTGCTTTTAGCCTACAAGGTTCTTTCAACTTCATCGTACTCAGGGGCACAAATTTCTTCAGTGAGTCTCACTACGATTCACCGGCAAAAAACTCAGAACAGACCGCAATTCAGAAAAGGTTTTAATTTGTACAACGCCATCTATTACGTTCTTTGTGAGAAAACATCCTCTTTTAAATTAAGGAAAACATTTTTTTTTTGTTGACTGTGTTTTAAGTATAAATATATTATAATAGAACGTTTTTTCTACACATGAATCTTTTTATTACTATTTCTGAGATTTTATGGCGCCTTTAAACAGATTCGAACCTAGATTTCAAAATAATAAACATAACTTTCGATAGAATTAACCAATTTTAATAAAACGAAGATTAAAAATGAACTCGAGGATACGCCTTATGATTTTCGACTTCTTTGAGAAAAGATGTTTATTCAAAACGTGATGCGTTCATAAGGACACAGACAGACAGACAATTCTAAAATATATAAAAATGTACTTATTTAATGATTTTCAGTCCCCATAATGATTTAGCCTCAAACATACTATACAATGCACTTCGATCAACAAATGCACAGCAACAGACACAACATGTTATCACTATTTTTATTATATGTAACTATAGATTTAAAGACAGATGGCGCTGTTAACATCAATTCTAAAAATAAAAGAGATTAATTGACGCAATTGATACATTACATAAAACATAAAAACACTTATAAAACAGTGCCTGCATAGTAAGCAAAAAAGAAAGTTTTATCTTCGCCGAAACCAACGAAATTTTTAATAGTTTTTTTAAAATTTGATTTACCACATAGAGTACTCGGCGGTAAAGAACAAATGAGTTTGTTGTGTGAATAAAGATTAGCAGCAAATATGAAAACTCATCTACAGGAAAAAACCACGACCTGCCTTTTTGCATTACATTTATACAACACCACCATCTATCGATGAAATTGGTTAACTATTGTACTTTAGAAGTAGATAATAAGGTTAAAATATTTTTCTATCTAATATTTATTACGTTCTTTAATACTTTTGCTTACTGCGTTTTAAAGATAATTATAACATTATAGAACATTGTGGTATATGTTATACCACAATGTTCTATAATGTTATAATTATTACGTGTCAGTATTGGTCTAACCTTAATCACATTCATATGGGACCACAAGAGAAGTACCAGCTTTCAAATAAAAATAGAATCATCGAAATCGGTTCACGCAATCAAAAGTTATGAGGTAACACACATAAAAAAAAACATACAGTCGAATTGAATATCGTCTCCTTTTTGGAAGTCGGCAGAAAAATAATGCAATACCTACATTTAACTTTAAGGTAAACTAATTTCAGGTTCCTGAAACTCCGATCTGGTTGCTATCCAAAGGTCGCCAAAAAGAAGCGTTAAGGTCGCTATGTCGACTCAGGGGATGGACCAAGCCAGAGCATGTTAAGGAGGAGTTCGAGCAACTGCTTCAATACCACGATGTTATCAAGCAGTGTGTTATCTGTGCAAAAGAAGGCAGAAGTGAAACAGACCATTGTAAACATTCAAATTATAACATCATTAAGAGGATTGTATTTAAGATCAAACATATATTACTTGTAAAAGAGACATTGAGGCCATTCGCACTGGTTATGGCCTACTTTTTCTTCCACAATTTAAGTGGTTTAAATCCTGTTCGACCGAATATGGTCAACTTCTGTAAAGCATTGGGGATGAAGTATGATTCTAAAACCATTGTGGTAAGTGTAACAGTATTATTTATCTGATTACTGCGTCCTAAGCTCAAAAACCAGCTAAAAACAATATTTGTACATTGCACAGTAAAAAAATTAATAATCTTGATTTCATAATCTAAACAATACTTTGTTTTTAATCATTTAGTTTTTTCTTATTGCACAAACATCATACAATACAAATGAGTTAAGAATAAATGCTTCTGTTTTGTTTGAAATGCGCAGCTGGCAACTTTTAACGTTTTAACTGAATTTTCGCCACTCTTGTATTATTATTATCATCATTATCATTACAGCCTTTCAAAGTTCACTGCTAAACATCTCCCCCATTGATTGCATCATAGCGGGGATATGTCATAGTTTCCTATTTCAGTAGGCGAGCTTGCAACCGCAGATTTTGAGTTATCAGGAAGATGTTGCTGCCCATCTCTTGTTACACTTTTCGTCTATCGCCATTTACAATACCCATGGTACAATATGGGGTAGCGGAATCTCTTACGCCGTGACGTCACTACACTGCGAATTCTTATAGTAGCAACTGAAAAATATATTATTCTATCACTATCACTATGTCTGTCACTGTCACTACAGTCCATCACAAGGCCACTGTTGAACATATTATACATCCTCCGTAGATTGCTACGAAGTACGGTCCTGAGCTACCTGCATCCATCGACTAGCTACGTGTTTTATCAGGTCGTCACATCATATAGTGGGGGGTCGCCAACACTGTTCTTGCCAGTACGAGGCTGTCACTCCACACGCGACCTAAGGACAAGACTCTTCCGACACTATTCTGTTGATACCTCGGTCGTCAGTTTGAGCGAGTTCATAATGGCTCTCTAACAACTTAAGAACAGCAAAGCGCCGAGTAAGGAAGACAGCAATACTTCTGAAATCAGATTGCAAAGTTATACTTAAACTTCGTCAATAGCTATTTAATTCCATTCTCTGTAGTATTTTTAAAGAAATGTGATAAAACTCTTTTACAGAACTACTGATCAATATGCCTTCTTCTACGTCCGATTATGTAAGTCCGATTGGGACAAAGAGGTTCCAATTAAGCTGGGCTGTGTTTGGAAAACAGAAAGAAATATTCTCGTGCGATATTGCTCAGAATTTTAAGATTAGTTTACAACTGTATGTTGCCACTTGCCAGTGATGACTTACAAAACTCGAAAGTTTTCCTTTACTGCTGGCCATATTATGAAGCTCAAAGTCGCTAATGGTACGATGGAAAGAGCTATTCTCGGAATTTGTCTGTGGCATAAAATTCGAAACGAGGATATCCAGCCAGGCAGGCGTTGTTCTGCCCTTTCCGACGACCCTTCCTATGAAAAAATCCTTAAATTCGCAATAAAAAATATTGAAGGTCACTTATCGGGATAAAAAACTATCCTATCTCTTAAATTGAACCAAACTGCACACAGTGTACAAAATATTTTCATTACAATCATTTTAGTAGTTTAGGAGTTCATCTCGGATAAACAACAAGACACGTAATTTATATATATAAAGATATATTATAGAATAAGGGTGACAAACGAGCACACAGTTCACTTGACGCTAAGTGGTTGCTGTGGCCCATAGACATCTACATCTATCTTCGTTTGGGAATTTAATTGCAGATGCGTTGTCAGCCATGAGGACTAAGATAGGATGCCTCTTTTCCAGTAAAAAGGGTCTCCGGTTCTTTACACGTACCATACAAAAGACAGCAGCATTAAGCTGCTATTTTACGCTGGTATTCTTTCAGAACGTGTTATTAACTAAGAAAAATTCTTACTTCAATGTTTTATATTATTTGTATAGCCCATCATCATGGCAGACCATCACTAGTTCTCTTTTAGGCAAATGCCTATTCTAAAAATACCCTGTGTCTCATCAGGTCATAACTTTATCTAATAAAAGGTCTCGATATAATTGTTTTTGTTTAAATTTGATAAATTAAATATTTTTAGGTAGTCGTGGGAGCTGTATTCATAGTTATGAATATAACGGCAGCTATAATGGTAAAAATGATGGGGAAAAGGAAACTGATCATCGGTTCCCTTTTAGCAACAGCTTTTTGCAGCCTTGGTATTAGCGTCTACGCAAGCAGCAAAATACCTGCATCCGTCTTCTCTTACGAAGCTGACACATTTCCTGAAGCGAAAGAGACTTTACCAATTATACTTTTTATGGCATTGGTGTGCTTTACGAGCTTAGGAATCCCATGGGCTTTACTAACCGAAGTTTTTCCTTTTAGGTGAGTAAAGTTACAGCTTACATAGTCAAAGGCCTCTTCTCATTTCTGAGAGGGTTGTGTAGCAATTAGTCCCCAGCGCTGCTCCTGTGTCTTGAGAGTTTTTATGTCTTCTAAATATTTTGATGCTCAGACATGTGAGTTTTATCACAACGTTTTACTACAGATTCGAGCACGTGATAAATCAGCACGTAATATTGCAGCTGATGGATTCTTTGGTGCCGGTGAGGATTGAATCTGTATTGATCGCGTATTGTAAAATTTGAAACTAAATTTGAAACTAAGCTGTAAAACTTTTCTTACTAATGTCGTTTCACATTCTTTTATATCTCCTTTTTTATCAAAGAAGAAATTAAGGAAGCCTGCTTCCGCTTACAAATAAAAATAATTTAAAATTAAAAAACTTGTACAGACGACTTCAATATAAGTTATTAAGAATAACTCAAAAACTATTGATCTGACCTCGATCAAATTCATACGAGACTACACAAGATGTATCAGCTTTCATATAAAAAGGAATCATTGAAATAGTTTTACCCAGTAAAAAGTTATGAGGTAACACACATAAAACAAAAACAAAAAGAAAACAGTCGAATTGAGTACCGTCTCCTTTTTTGAAATCGGCAGAAAAGAGTACATTAAAAGTATTCTGCAGTTCCAAACACCCGCAAATACAACCTTAAAAAGAAAATTCTGAAAGAGTGTGGAGCAGAGAAAATTTCACAAGCTACTCCAGTATGGGTTGGCTATTTCACACCTGTCCATCTATACATAAGCATAAAAAGGTCCACTGCTGCTGAACAAACGTCTCCCCCAAGTTTCATCACATAGTTGCAGGTTGCTTGCCTAAATTCAGCTTGTAAGATGATTATACCACAATCGAGTAAGAAAACAAAAGGGAAATGTAGAAAAAAGGATGTGATCGAAAAGGTTGTGCAATATGTCAAAAGAGTTAGAAAAATGTATCTATTGGATATCTCTTACCCGATAGGTTTGGAAAATGTAAGGAATAGGGAAGAAAATTGGAGTCGACAATCATGTCAGCTAATGGGCAATAGTTGAGATGTGACCTGGTGTACACCTTGTTTGCGAAATGTATTGCCGATGTTTTTACGATTTTCAACTTATGTCTAGGAAGTTCTTTGCCGACTTTGCCATTCATTTCCGCGGTATAATATTACTTAATAATTATATTCACATATTGTTAATATTTAATTTTCAGGAGTCGAGGTACTGCAACAGGACTCGCTGCAGCTTTAAATTACTTCATAGTTTTCTTAGCAACAAAGACGAACTATAATTTAGAAGCAACTTTCCACATAAGCGGTACATTTGCAATCTACTCAGCTCTAATATTCATTGGAACTGTGTACATGTATTTTTTCTTGCCAGAAACTGAAAAGAAGACTTTAGCCCAAATTGAAGATTACTATAAAGGAAATAGAAAAATATTTGCTGATGATTTCCTTATCAATGCTTTCAGAAAAGAAAAAGGTGTCAATCTAGATGCAAATAAACCTATGTTAGTTAGTTAGTTGTTCTAGATAATTAAAATTGAAACTTCTTAGTTTCTTTTCTTTGAGCTGTTTTACTCGTTAACTTAAAAGACAAATGCTAAAATTGTAATTGTCTTATAAAATTAAATATTTACTAGAATATTGCATTTTTCATTAAAGTACCAAAAATTAAATTTTTTAAGTCGTAGCAACAATTAATTTTACAGCGTAATTTTATTTTAGATCATAAATGTGAAATTATATATATATATATATATATATATATATATATATATATATATATATATATATATATATCTATCATTATTGTATAAAGAGTTTGGTACAAACGACGTTCGGTGTAAAGAGTTGAAATCCAAGCTCCCGAAGCAAAGCAGACAACCTCGAATGTCGTTTATACCTGCCTCCTCTTTATATTTATAGTTTTGGTAGGATATGATTAATTTTTGAAAAAAATTTTCTGAAATGGAAACTTCTTTAAGATCTAAACGTAAAAGCGATACTCAAAAGAGACAAATACATAAATCTATAGGAGAGAATGAGATAAAATATATACTAATATAATAAAGCGAAAAAGGTTTTTTGTTTGTTTGTTTAAACACGCTAATTTCTGTAACTACCAGTCCGATTTTATAAATTATTTTTGTATATGATAGCCAAATTTAGGAGCAATATTATAAGCTGACTAGCATTAGGCTACACTTCTCCGCAAGCCTTAAATGTTGATTTTTGTTAAGCAAGTCGGAAGAAAAAGCGCTTCCGAACTGCTTAATCTGTGTACGCTGGCGTAATGGTTAGTGATACGTAAATGCTATGTTATTCAAAAAATATAGATCGTTCCTCCATCTAAACAAAAGTCCGTGATACCGTAGTCCTATTTCTTATACACAGGATTGGTCTACTCGTCATGGAGTATTGGTCAATCCTTCAAAATGCCAAGCTATACTGGTGGGTAGCTCAAGGATGCTAGCCAAGATTAATCTTGCAGACATACCCTCTATCTACTACAATGGGATTACAATACCGTTCAGTAAGTCTGTAAAAAATCTTGGCCTACACATTGACAACACGCTGAATTGAAGAACTCAGGTTACTGAAGTCAGTCGTAAAGTCACTGCTACGTTACGTACTCTGTATCGTTTAAAACATTTTCTCCCCACAAAGTCTAAGATCATGCTTGTCCAATCACTCATATTACCCATAATTGATTATGCAGATGTGTGTTACCCGGATCTGTCCCAGGATCTTCTGAACAAGCCTTCTCAATAACTGTATAAGATTTATTTTCGGGCTTCGTAAGTATGACCATATTTCGCAATATAGATCTAAGCTTAATTGGCTTACAATCCGGCAGAGGCGTATTTCCAGAATATTACTTGTTCTTTTTTCCATATTAAATGACCCATTTTCGCCTTCTTATCTTAAGAGCAAATTTCACTATCTCTCCTCATCTCATGATGGGGTTCTACGTTCGTCTTCTAACAACAAAATATGTATTCCAGTTCACTTCACCGAGTTCTATGGTAACTCCTTTACAGTTCAGGCTGCACGCCTTTGGAACTCCTTGCCTGACGACATCAGAAAAGCTCCCAATAAGTTTGCTTTTAAAAAGTTGGTGCGTAATCATCTATCTGTTAAAGACAACGCTTCTTAGATGAATCATCCATGTCATTTATATTTTAGACGTATATATTTATAGTTATTTATATGTATTATTTGTATATGTATGTTGGTATGAATATATGTATGCTTATGTATGTACGTATATATTTGTATACATGTATAAATAGGATATATTTTTATAGTTTATTTATTGTATATAATAGTAAAATGTATATATAATGTAATTAATTATACATTTCTATTTTCTTTTTATTCTATATTGCTACACCTACTTCAAATTCTCACCACTCCATGGGTTGACTGGTAGAGAATGCCACAAGGCATTAAGTCCGCCCTTTGTATTCTTTTAGGTTAAGGAATGCAATAAAGAATAAATAAATAAATAAATACACCTTAAGCCATAATAATCTGTGACAAAAAATATTAAAAATTAAAAAGTGATTTATGAACGTTATTATTAGGCATAGCCTAGTAATAAAATGAAGTAGGTAGGGTTATTAATCCTTTGGGCACGCCACTATAGCGGCGATAAGACCCCTCTTTGAGGAGTGGCTTGAGAGACGCCACGGCGTCCTCACCTTCCGCCTGACGCAGGTTCTCACCGGACACGGTGTGTTCGGGAGGTTCCTGCACCGAATCGGGCGGGAGGAAACGCCCGGGTGCTCCCACTGCGAGGATCGACCGGAGGACACGGTGGAGCACACCGTGGAGGTGTGCCCTGCCTGGGCGGAGCACCGCCGTGTCCTCGTAGCGGCGATAGGCGGCGGCGACCTCTCGCGTCCGGCCCTGGTCGAAGCCATGGTTCGGAGCGAGACGGAATGGGATGCCGTCACCACCTTCTGCGAAGCAGTGATGCTAGCGAAGGAGGTGGCGGAGCGGGAGAAGGAGAGAGCAGCAGCTTTCCTTCCCGGCCGCCGCGGGAGACGCCCCGGGCGTCGGGGGCTACGTCGTGGCCCCCGGCCACCGTAGGCGCGGGCCTGTGGACGGCGAGCAATGGGTAGCTCGCCGTCCGTCCGTCTAACGACGACAGGCCGTGTCGACGGCGCGTTTTGTTCCACGCGCGCCTCAAAGAGCTGTCAGCAGCGTGAAGGGGCCCGCAAGGGCCGACGCCTGCCGGGGCTGCGGGCTGTTCGAAAGAGATACCGCGGCTCCGGAACGTAAGGGCACTGAAGGAACACGGATGGTTTTTAGTCAGTAAAAGTCTGACACTCCCTTCCGCTCCACCCAGAGCGAAAGGCGTCATTTGATGATTTTCCATCCGCAAAAAAAAAAAAAAAAAAAAAAAAAGGGTTATTAATCCTTACGAACGAAAGTTTCTTTATCATCAAGACAATTTTATGAAGATTAACTTTGCTCTATATAGCATGTTATTTGGACGCATAGTTTAAGAGATAATGAAAAATTAAAATAATTCAACACTTGGTTTGGTGCGCGAACGATGCCTGGCCACCCTATGAGAACCGAAAGAGAATAAGCGAGTTCGACTCTGTGTGAAGTTCTTTAAACATGGCTTAAATAAATTCTAAATGTTAAAATAAAGAGTGAAAACATTACATTATCAAATGAATAAAATTAATTTTATCAAATAAAGTTATTATATCCAAATCACTCTTCACAATCCACGATTTCATATCTTACCGATTTATATACTACTACATGCGAACGACTATTTGCATGAGAATGAGCATTTGGTGTGCCGCGCCGACTCGCTACAATATATCGCGTAAGAAATATGTAAGACACCACCTACTGTACGAACGTAGTATTTTTTCAACATCAATAAACTATTTTATGGAAATACACACAGCGTACAACGATAAATGTATTTTAATTTTTTTATTCGGTATATTAGTTGCATTATAATATTAGAATTATGTATTCTCATGTATTATATATTAAAAATGAAGTATTGAAAATTGTGAGTTTAAAAGATACCTACCCTTTTGTACAAATATTTGGTGCAATAAAGAATAAATAAATAAATAGGATGTTTCGCAGAGTGAAAGTAATATAGAATGAGAGTCGTGGATTGACAAACATAAATTGCTCAAGGACAAACATCCAGACCCGGAACAATTATTTGTAGGCCTTACAAATACTTACTTGTTCCGTGCGGGATTCGAACCCGCGGCCCCCAGCGCAGCAACTGATTGCTAAGCCACTACGCCACGGAGCCGTCGCCGGGTTATAGGTAAAGTGGCCATACGTCCTGTTTTGAACTGTCACCTGTCCCATTGTCCCCAAATAAAGCTCCGGGATACAAAATTGTCCCGTAACTCGTTGGATGGAAGTATTCAAAGCCAACAATCTTCAACATAATTTTTTTAATCGAATATATTTTATGTCTACCTGGTACAAATGCTCCAGTAGAAAGAGTATTTTTCTATTTTGAATAAATTGTGGACGTCTGAAAAGATCACTTACGGTTCCAGTTCTAAAGGCGATGTTGTTAACAAAGGTAACAATAAAAAAAAACTTGCCCAGAATTTTATTCTTATTTAAAATCATCACCAACTTTATTAAAGCAAATTTAATCCACTGACAAATGTAATTAATAATTTAAAAAATATGTTACATTTAATAATTACCGTCTATACCGAATATAATTTTATAGTGAACACTAATTGTATAAAGTTATAGTTTTTAGAGTAGAAATAAACCCATGTCCCGTTTTGAGTTAAAAAATAAATGGTCAGTTTAGTTAGAGAGTCGAGTAATAACCCGCAATGCCGCAGATAGGCCAACTTAGACGCCTAGGCCGAATTAGTAGCCTATAGGCCGACTTACCCGACCGGGCCTTATTAGACGACCATAGACCAAATTAAACGCCCAATTCAAACCAAACCTTACATGCTAATGGTGCTTAATTTTTATATTTGCATTTACTTCAAAGAAAATACACGCAAAAAGCTTCATCGCGCAGTAAAAAACACAACAAATATATGTATAACTAATACGAAAAATTATACCCAAAACAAACAAATTACCTACAAACCTATAAATAACCTAATAAGTAATAATATTATCGACTGATAAAATGACGTGAGCGTGTGCGCTGGCCGACGCTCTGACTAACGACACGAGTTTCACGTTCTCAGCGCTCACTGACTTCAGCAAGCCCGTGGGCAGTGAATATGCCCAGATTTTAAAATAATTTCTTAATAAAAATCAAATATTGGTCTTTTGAAAAAAAAAAATTATAATAGAAATGTTCATTAATAAATTGCCTATCCATTGGTATAAATCGCAAAATAAAATAATACTTACTTTACGAGGAGATGCATGTTATCAATAATTATTTCACATTTATGTTGTTTCGTTGTAAGGAGAATATATTAATATTTATTCCTTTAAAAAATTGGATATAGCTCTTATAGAATCAAGATTATGTAGAAATATAATGTGTTTTTTATTAGTTGATATATCTTTTAAATAAAAAGTAGATAGCTCCTAAAAACCGCACAAATAACGACTAGCGCGACATTTCGCTCAACCTTAAGGCGCAGTTAGTCTATTTTATGGACAACCTTGAGGGTCGATCAATTTTTGTTTCCTTGTTCGACTGCAGTAGGCGTCGCTGTTAAAAAGCGATTTTCATCGAAAGAAAATATTCTTTTGATTTAATACATTAACACTTAGGTTCTACGTGTCCAAAAATAAGGATTGTAATAATTATTTGCTATACAAATAAACTTTTATATTATATTTTATGCCGCACCTGTGGTTGAAAATTATCAAACTAAATAAATCATTTGCTGTAAAATGTTTTTGTTTTATATTTAATTTCATTTAAAGTTTTCACTTCTACAGCGTGTGAACTATTTTTTATATAAGAGAGGGCAAACGAGCAAGCGGCTCGCCTATGTTAAACGACTACCGCCGCCCATAAACAACTGCAACACCAGGGAAATTGCAGATGCGTTGCCGGCCTTTTAAAAAAAGAGTAGAAAGTTTTCTTGAAGGTCCCTAAGTGTTACTGGTCCGGAAAAATCGCTGGTGGTATTTGATTCAACAATGAAGTTGTGTGAGGAAGAAAACTTCACTTGTCAACCACATCTAATCGTAAGTTTTATTCTTTTAATAATCTAAGTAAAAAAATTTGGAAAATCCAAAAGTGCACGCCTCGAATGCTCATGTAATATTTTGAATAATCAATTTACTATTATGAATTTATTTACATAACATAATATACAATATTTTATTATTATATATTATATTATTTTTATTATAGTTTTTAATACTGTCTAGTATTAAAATTATAATAAAAAGAAAACTAAAACTAGAAACTTAATTATCATATAGTCCTACTCCCCGCGGTATTATGCCAAGAACGCTGGCTGTGTTTCTCCGCTGAATGGCTATACTTAGCCTTTGAGCGAGAAAAGAACCAGCCCTCTTATCACCAGCAGCAACGACCAGTCGCGGATGAAGTTACTTTAGGAACTTCACCGCACGTGGACCCCACGGACCGATAGTCTCTACAACAAATGGCACAAATATGTAGTCATCTCTCAGAGACTCATATTTGCGCCACTTACTCAGTTCAGCTGCCCCTGATGCCGCCCCGGGTCTAAACGAGGTAACCCTGAGATGAGAGGCCGCCAAAGTGTCTTCGCAAGTAGCATCCCACACTAGGGGTTTACATCTCTCCCTGTTAATTTTGTATTGCAATTAACGCCATCTATCGCGAATAAAGGTCTACCATTCTATCATTCACTCTATAGCTATGTAAAATGTACCTACCTATGTAAAGCTTATCTATGAAATAAACGTTAGTCTGTTCGAAGCTATTCAACTCGTTTTATAGGTTATGGGCCCAGACTCATATTTTCGGAAAAATAAGTGCTCGTTTTCGTTCTAAAAGCCGCGGAATAACAGTGAACAATAGTAAATAGTAAACTGTTGTGGATTGGACTAGAATTTGTTAAGATTAGAACTTTGATCGTATTTGTGTTACGTTTTGAACACGCTTGAACTATGCCCGGCAGTTACATTGCAAACGTGCCAAAACTCAAGGGACGTGAAAACTGTGATGAGTGGGCGTTCGCCGCAGAATGTTTCCTCAATCTGGAAGGATTGGATATAAACGTGAAGCCAGAAACCGCAGTAGCAGCCACTGCCGACACCGACGCCGAAGTTACCGCCGCTACAGATTGCGAGAAAAAGGCAAAAGCAAAATTGATTATGACAATTGATTCATCGCTTTATGTCCATATTAAGAATGAAACTACTGTCCGGGGTGTGTGGCAGCGTCTGAAACTACTCTTCGATGATTCTGGATTCAAAAGGAAAATCAGTTTACTACGGCATTTGATTTCCATACGCCTAGAAGATTGCGAATCCATGACTGTCTACGTAACTCAAATAGTGGATACGGCGAATAAACTATGATTTGGGATTACTGACGAGTGGGTTGGGTGTTTACTTTTGGCGGGATTAACTGAAAAGTTTTCACCGATGATAATGGCCATCGAACATTCTGGAATGGCGGTTAGTACAGATTTTATCAAGTCCAAATTGTTAGATATGAGCACAGAGGTTGGCAGCACTGAGAATGATAGTGCTTTTTTATCCAGAAATTGGCAGCATTGTAAAAAGCAACAAGGTAATGTTGGTAGCTCTGAAACATCAAAGGCAAATACGCCATGGAAAACAATTCGCTGCTATAAATGTAAGCAAATCGGACATTATAAAAATCAGTGCAATAACAAAAGTAAAGACAAATAAAGTACAGTTTTCAACGCGTTTTACTTGAGTTCGGCGTACAAGAAGACAAATTGGTATATTGACTCTGATGCCAGCGCCCATATGATCGCCGGCAAAGAAAGTTTATTTGATATTTCCTATACCCCTGCCATGAAACGAATTGTAATAGCAAATGATACAACAGTACCAGTGTTATGCTCAGGAAACACCATGTTGACGACAATTGTAAGAGGTTCAGAGTTCAACATTAAAATTACAAATGTCATGTGCATTTGAGTCGTTTAATAGGTTATAATGTTATGTTAAGGCATAAATTAATAATACAATGTTATGGGAGAAGCCACTGGCTCCTGAAACACAGTTTTACACTAGTTTGGGAGCCTATGGATTCAATGAAACATTTACTGTAATATTTTATGTCAAAAATAAAGTTTATTATTATTATTATTATTATTCCTAACCTCACTACTAACCTTCTCTCTGTTAGTGAGTTGATTAGAAACAAAGTGACGTTCGATGGAAGGATTTCCAGGATACGCAATCAAAATAATGTGATCGTTGGAGAAGCCTATTTAGTGAATGGAGTATACAGACTTTTTTTTATTTATAGGATAAGGGTGACAAACGAGCACACAGTCCACCTGATGATAAGTGGTTGCTGTGAACCATAGACATTCACATCTATCCTCAATAAAGAATCAAAGTGCAGATGCGTTGCCAACCGTGAGGACTAAGATGGAATGCCTCTTTTCCAATAAAAATGGTTGCCGGTACTCTACACTCACCATACAAAACACAGCAGTGTTTTTATTTTACGCTGGTATTCACTTAATAAGACTTAATGTGAAGCAGCAATGTTTATTAGCTGGCTCAGCAATGCATATTTTTGAAGAAAGCTGGAGTCATGCATCAAAAAACTAATTCATACACACCAGAGCATAACGGTATGTGTGAACGAATGAACAGAACCGTGGTTGAGAGAGCTCGATGTCTTCTTTATGATGCACGATTGGATAAAAAGTTTTGGGTTGAAGCAGTGAATACTGCAGGTTACTTACGGAATACAACATTGGCTTCAGGTCTACAAATTACTCCATATGAGCTCTGGTTCGGCAGAAAGCCAGATCTCAGCCACATAAGAGTCTTATGTTAAATTTGATAATATTATTGAAATAGATAAAAACAGAAATGTTACTGTAGACTATAGTAGTTAAGGTTATAATGTGTGTTGTGTGTTAGATTTATGTGTTATATGTAATGTATTTTGTGTGTATGTAACTTTGTGAAACGTTATAAAATTAAATAAAAGAAATTGTATGCAATATATTATTTTTTATTTCTTTATAAACTTTTTTTAATCTTATACAAAACACAGTTTGAGTTTAAACTTTACATAAGCATACTGACTAAATAAATGAACATGCTGCTTCCAAGAATCATCATCATTTTTTATTTAAAAAAACTTTATTGCGACGCTTTAGAAAAAAAATGGATACAAAGGGCGGACATAATGCCTAAAGGCACTTTCTACCAGTCAACCCATGGAGTGGTGAGAGTTTGTTGTAGATATAGCAATAAAAGAAAAAAAAATTAAACTAAAATTAATACACATTATATATAAAAAAACGGATTATGATATAATATTATATATATTCACATATATTAACACATATTCATAATATAAATATATTTAGATGCCAATAAACAAATATAAACATACATAAATACATATTATATGGATGTTACGGCCCGCAGCTGCTCCTGCAAAGGTTCAATATCCGGGGCCCATGAGCGGAAGATTCAAAGAGCAGTCGCAGGTTCGAGCCCGAGTGGCTATATGGAAGAATTTCCTATAATACTAAGCTATATGGGAGAATGCTAGAAACACATATTACGTACCAGTATCAGAAGCTAACTTCGCACCAATGCTCGGTCAGGCCGTGAGTGGTGGCGTGGTGGATGGCAAGTAGTGTTCAGTGATGTGTAAATGTGTGATACCTTGACCACCTTAGGCGATCAGCAGCGGCCGAGTTCCAGGCTGCCCCAAAATGCTGCATCGCTCCAGCAGGCTCCACCGCTGGACCATTTATTTCTTCCTTCATTGTACATTTAACTTAAATTCGCCTAATTCCATTCATCGTAGAATCGAACACGTGATACCCGACACAGTAAGGACAGTAGTTCCAATTCGACATTCAATGTCCCGGATTCACTTATCACAAAATTATAAATAGGGAATTAAAGCGATCCCTTAATGAGTCATACGATTCAGCGTTAAACACAACTAAGTTCTTTCATTCGACACCAAAACACCACGTCGCGAAAAGATTCAAAATACGCCTCGTTGACACGCAAAGTAACAAGCCAACCAACACGCAAAAAAGGGCACTTAACCCGACGGCACAATTATAATGATTTCCTGACGATCAACCGGGAGAAGCTCTCGAACAAGGAATGCGCGGTTCGAATCCTAGACCGTATATCTGCTCGACGCGCGCATGCACAATTCCGCATCCCCGAACAAGTTAAATATTGCAAAATTCACATATCCACGTAACGAAGTAACACGCACTTAATCTAACTATCTGGACCCGACAACGGTCGCGTGAACTTCGGCCGCAATAAACGAGCTACGCGGGTTCCCCGCTTCGCGGCCAGTGGGCAACTCTCCCATCATCGCCCACGCGTCGAGCCACTGCAAGCCGCACACGGCCGCCCCACCTCGGCGCTTATCTCACCTACATACCATCGGGTGAGGCGCCAGCTCGAACGCGATTGGGTGGCGTTTAAACATAACCAAATTTGGGCATAAACAAACCCCCGTCCCGGACATAAAGACTTATGTCCGCGAGCAAACCGACAAGCGGGACAGAGTCGCGACGGCACGTTGCAAGACCGAATCTACACCAAAACTAGGCCACCTTAGGCACCCCATCAGATCTTGCAACCCTAGCCACCGCCTCAAAAAGACAGGCCCAATGTGGGCAAGCCCGAGGGTCAACCTCCACTGGATGCGCCTCCTGGCCATCGCAGCACCTTAACAAGTCCTGTACTGGACAGAAGTCCAACGACCCCCTTTAAACACCTATCTGTGCCCCTATGATTCGTTCCGCAATCCGACCGGATCAGCTCTGCAAACAGCGACGCGACACGAAGCGGCCCTGCATGGCCTCCTAAGCTTCAGTGCAGAGAGCACCCACAAATTCCACATGAACCTCGTCTGTGGAGAGCCAAACGAAACGCACAGATAGTCCCTCGTATGAATTTTCAAACAAGTAGGCATAACCAAGCCATCCACCATATAATCATTTACACAAATAGTGCGGCAGCTGATTTCAATCTGATAATCTCCAAACTAGCTAGCCCTTTAGACAAGCAGTCCTATGCTCATATTTCAACTAATTTTCAAAAGCATCAATGTTCAACTACAGAACTAATTCAAACAAATTAATCACCGATGCACATAGGTCAAACTGACAAATTAAACAAAGCGATAAACGTAAGAGACAGCCCTATTTCTCATTTCAAATAAATATCTTAGACAGTGCCAACAAAAGGTGAAACCCGAAAGATGAATGACTCTTATTCCTTTCGGCACAAATAGGGTTATCCAATTTCAATTTTCTTTTCAACAAAACACAATGATCAAACACAATCACAAAAACATACGTACAAATATTCAAATAGCGCGTCATTCAATTTCAAATGAATTCAAATTTTTCTTTCAGCAAAACAGACGCACTGATCAAATACAATTACAAAACATATGTATAAGTATTCAAAGAGCACATTAAATTCGCCGTCTTAATCACAACCGCCACAAATTAACATTTCGCGGAAGGCACAAAACCATTTTTAATTTTAATTCAATGCATCGTTAATTAAGCGCTCGACCAAAACCAAATGTAACAATCCCTAACAGCGCAATTTAACGCTCCCGTGGAGCTCTAGTCTTCCCAACAACTAAGCAGAGGCCAACCCGGTTGTGAACCCGGAACCAATAAAGCGCGTACCGTTAAACAATCGACGCTCGGGTTGTACACCCTCACTGAGGCCGTCGACAATAGAACAGTTTCACAAGTGAGCTGTTGACGGCTCACAGAATTAGTGGAGGCGGCCGGGGTGGGAGCTAGGGCAGCAGCTACCTAGCTGGGCCTGCCTACATCAAAGGGGGAACGGTAGTACCCCGAGCCGCGGCCACTCAGCTGACGAGGGTGAAAAGGGTCTAGCTGACCGCTGAGTGGCAGTGAAGTCCCTCTCACCATACTGAGGGAAGGGGTGACGACCCCCCGCCCCTGGGGGACCAACCCCCGATAGGGGGCGCGGCTGAGCGCCCCCACCCGTGGGAGTCGAGGGCCTGGGAGAGCCCTGAGAGAAAACGCCGTTCGCACCCAGACACAAAACGGCATGGTAATAGCCCTGGCCGCGCGATGGCATCACTTCTAAATACAAATTACTACGCCGCTCAAATACAAATTACAAATTAACAAAAACAAAAAAAAAATTACGAGTAACAAATACCGTTCCTATCAAATCAAGTTAAATACAAATTACACAAATACAAATTACTATTTATTAGATCAAATACAAACGACAATACAAATAAAGATACACATCACAGTCGATCTACAAACATGCCTCGCTCAGACAACCGACCCTTCGACAATTAGTCATCTATAATCATACTTACTTACTTACTTACTTACTTATCTTCACGCACAATCCCTGACGGGGTAGCCAGAGAGAACAGATCGCCAAGTGTCACGATCCTTACATACCTCTTTCGCTTCTTTCAGATTCATTATCTTCTTCATACATGCACGTCTAGGTATCCGAGTACTCTTGACCCTACCCTCTTCGAGCAATTTGCTCACATGGTCTTCGAAAGTTAGTCTCGGTCTACCTCGACACCTTTTAATATTAACTTTCGCGCTATATATTTTCTTCACCATTCGGTCTTCACTCATTCGCTCAACGTGCCCAAACCACCGAAGCACGCCCTTATCAATTTTTGTGATAAGGTCATCTTTCAAACCTGCCATATTGCGAATCTCTTCGTTTCGCTTTCGGTCGGCCATGGTAACGCCGCACATTTTACGAAGAGATCGCATCTCCACTGCATTCAACTTACTTTTATGCTTCTTCTGGCATACCCAGGTTTCGCTGCCATATATCAAAGTCGGTACCAACACTGCGTTATGTATTGCAAGGCGTGCACTCTTCACTACGCCTTGCCTTTTGACTTACGCAGTCAGGGCACCATTGACTTTGTTCCCGGCAGCGACACGCCTGTCCACATCTAAATCACATCTTCCATCCCGGCTAAAGCACCCCCCAAGTATACAATTTCATTTACTTGTTCTAGACATTCCTGATTTACCCATATTTCACACTTCGTTCTCTCTTCGTCCCTTTCAAATACCAGAACCTTAGTTTTATTAGCGTTCAAACGGAGACCTTTAATTTCATATTCCTCTTTCATACACGTGACTAATGCCTGCAGTTCTGCCTCTGATGGTGCAATAAGCACTGCATCATCAGCATACAGCAGACAATTTACTTTTATGTCACCCAATTTCACACCCAAACAGCTATCTTTCAGCTTTTGTAAACAGCTGTCGAGATACAGTATGAACAGCCAGGAAGACATGACACAACCCTGTTTTACGCCCGATTGGACGCTAAACATGGGTGACAGGTCATGCCCTACCCGCACACAGGCTTTACAGTCACAATAAAGAGACTGCACAGCCCTTAGCAATCGGCCATCCACACCATACCCCGGCAACAGTTCCCACATTTTCTTCCTTACAACCTTATCAAATGCTTTCTCAAGATCCACAAAAGCACAGAAAATCTTCTGGTTAGCAGCCAGAAGCTTTTCCGTGATCATGCGGAGAGAAAACATTTGATCCGTGCATCCTCTTCCAGGTCTAAATCCGCATTGTGCCTCCCATAGAAATCTTTCCGATTTCTCTTGCATCCTACGTGTCAAAACCTTCGAGTAAACTTTACTTGCTAAACTGGTCAAGCTGATCGCCCGATAGCACCCGCAGTCAAAATGTAAACCTTTACCTTTATATAAAGGCACAATGACTGCGGATCGCCAATCATCCGGGACATCCCCCGTCCGCCAGCACAAATTGCACAGCAGATGAAAGCTGTCCCAGACGCGAGGCCCACCATACTTGACCATTTCAGCAGTAACTCTGTCTAGTCCCGCAGCCTTACCACATTTCAAACTTCGAATCGTACGTTCAATCTCTTTCATACTGATGACCTCAGTGTCATCGAGGTCCGGGTCTGGCGTACCAGTCACGGCGTCATCCCCGGATCCCTCACTAAGATCATCACACGCATACATTTCTCTATAAAATTCGCTCCATCGCTGCATGACGTCCGATTTTTCTGAGAGGACGTCATTAGTTCTCAAAAGCACTTTGTTCATTCTTAAGGCCGTCGCACCACTTCGGGTCCTTCCAACCTCTTTCCAGAAGAGTTTGGAGTTCTCCTTAAAGTTGTGCGACAACCTTTCATCCGCTTCCATTCTACACCTTTCACGCACTTCCTCAATCAATGCTTTCGTGTGAACTTTCTGCAGCTTATATCTTTCTTTCATCTTCTCTCTCATATCCTTATCATTACTAGAGGCCAAGTAGTCTAACCATGCTTTCTTCTTCTTCTTTACAGCTTCTTTCACTTCATCATTCCACCATGCATCTCTTCTTTTACTACTGCCTCTTTTTATTGTTCCACACACTTCTTCCGCTGCACTTACCATTCCATCCCTAAGGTTCTGCCATGTTCTTTCTACACATTCGTTTCTACCATCGATGGTGTCAAGCTTTTCGGCTACCCTCGCATGATATTTGTCCCTAGTATCCGCTTCCTGAAGCTTCCAGCTTCGGATGCGACAGACCGACTGTGGTTCTGTCACTGTCGTCCGGTAGCGCCAACCCGCGAACAGACCCCTAAATCTAGTAATCACTAGATAGTGATCCGTTCCCAGGTCAGCACCCCTGAACACTCGCGTATCCATAACCTGTTTTCGCAGTCGGTCATCCACCAGGAACAAATCGATGATACTTCTCTCATTCTTTCTTTCTCTAGTATACATATGGATTTTCTTGTGATTAAACATAGTGTTTGTCACAAGAAGACCCTTTTCCTTGCATACCGCTAGTATAAGCTTGCCAGCATCATTAACCCTTTTATCGCCGAACTTTCCAAGTACCGACTCGTACCCTGGTCGAGCGGTACCAACCCATCCATTCAAATCACCACATACAACAATTCTTTCGTTTCCCCTAGCCAAATCTAGAACTTCTCTTACATTCTCCCAAAACTCCTCCAGCTCAGCCCTGGACGACGAAGCTACCGGCGAATAAACAGCCAAAAGGAATAACTTCGTCAGTCCCAATTTAAAGCGAACCCAGAGAAGTCTTGAGTTCACAAACTTATATTCAGTCATAACATCGACCAACCGAGAAGACAGCAGCACCCCCACTCCCTGGCAGGCGTTTTCGCTCTCCGGGACTCCGGACCATAGAGCAAACGCCCCGCCAGGGAGCTCTTCAGTACCACTGCCCTTCCGTTTGGTCTCCGACATACACACGACATCTAATTCTCTTTCTTTCATTATTTCGATCAACTCATTCGTCTTATCTCTCATGCCTCCTCTAACATTCCACGTGCCAACTCTGCACTCTGTCCTCCACCTTCCGCCGTGTCGGGCTGTGCGTGACGGGTGGCGGTCCCCATCGCCGCTTTGCGCGCTGCATTCCACACCAACGGGGACGAGCTGGTGTGCGTCGCCTTGGGGGGACGCTCTAACCCTCGTTGACATGGGTGCGCAGCTGAGTAGAATTGCAGCCCTGAAAAGGGCTGGCAGGGGTCGCGACGAGCACGCTTCTACAATGACCCCCATATAATTATACGATAACGATAATTATCCGATTACGTGATAATAACCATCTACCTACCCAACGCATATCTAGCTCTAGCAAACTCCCGCTTGCGCAACCTACGGGCGCGGCTTTCCAATCTACCCGCTAACAAACAAAAAAAGCAAGCAACAAAGGAAAAAAAAATTATTATTACGTATTAGGCCGGGCGTGATTGTAGACACAAATTAGACCAATCCAACCACGCTCTGCTACCAAAATTGTTACGGCCCGCAGCTGCTCCTGCAAAGGTTCAATATCCGGGGCCCATGAGCGGAAGATTCAAAGAGCAGTCGCAGGTTCGAGCCCGAGTGGCTATATGGAAGAATTTCCTATAATACTAAGCTATATGGGAGAATTCTAGAGACACATATTACGTACCAGTATCAGAAGCTAACTTCGCACCAAGGCTCGGTCAGGCCGTGAGTGGGTGTAAGGTGGATGGCAAGTAGTGTTCAGTGATGTGTAAATGTGTGATACCTTGACCACCTTAGGCGATCAGCAGCGGCCGAGTTCCAGGCTGCCCCAAAATGCTGCATCGCTCCAGCAGGCTCCACCGCTGGACCATTTATTTCTTCCTTCATTGTACATTTAACTAACTTAAACTCGCCTAATTCCATTCATCGTAGAATCGAACACGTGATACCCAACACAGTAAGGACAGTAGTTTCAATTCGACATTCAATGTCCCGGATTCACTTATCACAAAATTATAAATAGGGAATTAAAGCGATCCCTTAATGAGTCATACGATTCAGCGTTAAACACAACTAAGTTCCTTCATTCGACACCAAAACACCACGTCGCGAATAGATTCAAAATACGACTCGTTGACACGCAAAGTAACAAGCCAACCAACACACAAAAAAGGGCACTTAACGCGACGGCACAATTATAATGATTTCATGACGATCAACCGGGAGAAGCTCTCGAACAAGGAATGCGCGGTTCGAATCCTAGACCGTATATCTACTCGACGCGCGCGTGCACAATTCCGCATCCCCGAACAAGTTAAATATTGCAAAATTCACATATCCACGTAACGAGTTACACGCACTTAATCTAACTATCTGGACCCGACAACGGTCGCGTGAACTTCGGCCGCAATAAACGAGCTACGCGGGTTCCCCGCTTGGCGGCCAGTGGGCAACTCTCCCATCATCGCCCACGCGTCGAGCCACTGCAAGCCGCACACGGCCGCCCCACCTCGGCGCTTATCTCACCTACATACCATCGGGTGAGGCGCCAGCTCGAACGCAATTGGGTGGCGTTCAAACATAACCAAATTTGGGCATAAACAATGGATATAAATATACATAAATACAAAGTTAATACATACATATAAATACGATTAATTAACAATTTTGTAATTCTAATGATTATTTAGTTAATGTTCGCGTACCTTCTTTTTAAAGGAGTATTTGTTAGGTGCTTTTCTGATATCATCAGGCAAGGAATTCCAAAGACGTACAGCCTGTACAGTGAAGGAGTTACCATAGAACCCGGTGAGATGAGTAGGAATATAAATCTTGTTATTAGAGGAAGATTGAAGAACCCTATCATGACAAGAAGAGAGATATTGAAATCGTTGTTTGAGGTAAGAAGGTGAATATGGATCAATAAGAATTGAGAAAAGAACAAGTAATATTCTGGAGTTCATCATCTTCTTAATCTTTTAAACCGCCATCACAATGGAAACACTGGGTCCTGTCTGCATGACCATTTTAAAAGAAACCGGCTTCTGCAAGATCTTCAGGCTTTGGACGTATAACGAGAGGTCAGTTTTCGAAACTGAGCAACCAGTTAGATTTTGAACTGAAGATTGGATATTCAGCTCTTGAGCACTGCATATTCTTCATTTTCTTCTCCAATCAGTGTTGTAGTTTTGCTATTCAATTATGTGTTCCGTCCATGTTTGCCACACTCATCTCTTCATTCTGCTCTTGTCTTCCTCTCAGCAGCATACGATGACAACTCGTTGAATCTATTGAGTACACAGAAGTAATTTAAGTAAACAGAATCACTAATTCACTAATGATCAGCTAATGTTTGTCATTGTTAAAAAAGTATTTTTAACTTTTATACTTTCTGCTATTGTCTTTATAATATTGTATACGAGGGCGTTTGTGTTGTCGTAGATGCTATCCTTATTAGTCTTTACATAATATTTAATCCTCGTGGAAGCATGTTTCCAATGTTCAGTAGTTGGAGTCTTGGACAGCGTCTTCATATCGTACATTTCAATTTTTATGAGATGCGTCGCTTGGTCTCCGTCGTTAGAATTAGTAGAAATGTATGATACACAATCTCTAGCGGCTCGTGCTATGGTTGACGATAACTGCTTCCTCTTTTTTATTTTTGATTCAGCTTCGAAAAAATGATCAATCGGTTGCGATTTTCTTTTACCACCATCGCATGTGTTATTATTAATGACGATGCCATCACTCTCACTGCAACAACACAGTTATCATGTTAATATCAATTTGTTTACACTTAATCACACACACACACGCACGCACGCACGCACGCACGCACGCACGCACGCACGCACGCACGCACGCACGCACGCACGCACGCACGCACGCACGCACGCATTCTAGCACGCACGCACGCACGCACGCACGCACGCACGCACGCACGCACGCACGCACGCACGCTCGCACGCACGCACGCACGCACGCACGCACGCACGCACACACACACACACACACACACACACACACACACACAAGTAAGAAAACAACAGAAGGAAAAGTTAGTTTGTCAATAGAATAAACACTTACGTCCATGACCATTGCGTTGAAGTAACACAAACGTAGTATTGTTACATCCACTGTGGTCATACGACAATACACTAACTCCATGACTGCAGCTGCTCGGTCCTATATAGCACCAGTTGGTTATATATAACCTAAGACATTTCCACAGTAAAACTGATAGTAACTTTATAAGTCAACAAGCTTATCTCGCATTCTTTCGTGTTACGTACACCGTTGCGTACACTAGATGTACAACAACATCTGAAAAAGATTCATCCCAGTCTAGAAAATAATGTTTATGCTCCTAATAGACTGCCTATGTATACCCACGTGCCAAATTATGTGATATGCAATTTGGATACAGATGATAAACCAGGCTCACATTGGATAGTTTTATATATCGATACGAATGGCATGGGTCAATATTTTGATTCATATGAACGATCACCTGCACGATATCATCTAGAGTTTTTAAAAAGGAATTGTAAAAGATGGGACTGGAATGTTGATACAGGCTGCACTAAAAGTATAGGGAATGGAATATTTTCACTGTTCCTGTCATATTAAATTCTTTTTAATTGAAAACTCCTTGGTTTTAAAAATCGAATACCATTTATTTATTTAAAGAAAGATTGTTGGTCTTGTCACAAGGTTTTGTCAAACTTGTTTAGTCGTTGAGAAAATGGGATTGACTCGAGAAAATTCAAGAGCGATGATTTATTATGACATTCGAAGTGGTTTAACACAAAAACAGTGTATTGACCGGATGATTTCTGCATTTGATGATGAAGTCCCATCCAAAACCACAATTTATCGCTGATTTGCTGAATTTCTACGTGGATGTGTCAAACTCTGTGATGATCCCCGTCAAGGTCGTCCAAAAACTGCAGTCACCCAAGAAAACGTTGATGCTGTGCGTAAGCTGATTGAGGAAGATCGACATGTGACATACCGCGAAATTCAGGCAACTTTAGACATTGGCATGAGTCAAATAAAAATAATCTTGCATGAACAATTAGGTGTAAAAAAGTTGTTTTCCCGATGGATACCGCATTCGCTCTGTGAAGAACAAAAAGCGGCTCGCGTTACAATTAACGTGCGTCAGAACTCTCGAAAGATTTCACGCAGGATCGTCAAATGCTGTATACAATATTGTATCAGGTGACGAATTCTGGATATACGCGTACGAACCCGAAACAAAAAACCAGTCACAAGTTTGGGTGTTCGAAAATGAGTTAAAGCCAACAAAAATTTTTCGTTCACAGAGTGTTGCAAAAGAAATGGTAGCCACGTTTGTCTCCAAAACCGGCCATGTTACGACTATTCCTCTTGAGGGACAAAGAACGGTTAATGCAGAATGGTATGCTAGCATTTGCTTGCCACAGGTCGTTTCTGAACTCCGTTAAGAGAACTGCAACCGCCGCATCATCCTCTATCACGACAATGCGAGTTCTCACACCGCACACAGAACAAAAGAGTTTTTAGAGCAAGAAAACATAGAATTATTAGACCATCCGCCGTACAGCCCCGACCTAAGCCCTAATGATTTCTATACTTTCCCTAAAATAAAGAATAAATTGCGTAGACAGAGATTTTCATCACCAGAAGCAGCTGTGGACGCCTATAAAACGGCCATTTTGGAGACCCCAACTTCCGAATGGAATGGTTGCTTCAATGATTGGTTCCATCGTATGGAAAAATGTGTTAAATTTCGCGGAGAATACTTCGAAAAGCAATAAATACATTTTTAAATAGTAATGTTGTGTCACTTCCTTGATTTCCGAAATTTTCAGTGGCTCCCTTAGGGTTCAGAATGAGTGGACTTCAGTTTGTGGTGAATATTGCTTAATGAATTTGCTACATAAATAACTTATTTTTATTAATTCTGCTTGTCAGCACCCATGATCACGGGGAACTGAGGTGATTGACGTTCCGATGTCAGAGTAAACCCGAAGAATCTTCAGCTTTTTTAAATATTAATTTTGGACCGATCTACGCAGAATGAACTTGCTGTGTCTTGAAGTCTTGCAGTGGTATGCTTGGGTTTAGTTTTTAATTTTATTAATTACAGGATCCCAAGCAGGTGGTACTACCCAGCCTCCCTCTCTAATGAAATTAGGATGTTTTTATAATTTCAATAGAATTCGAGGTTTATCAAATCTAATGTAATGGCGGGGGCCATCTAGGATATGATCACAAACTGACTTCTCGAATTGTTCAAGTCACTTACTGATGGTAAGTGACTACCTAAGTGACTACCGCCGCCCATGAACAAACGCAACACCAGAGGAATTGTCGATGTGTTGCCGGCCTTTTAAAATGGAGAAGGCTATTTTCTTGAAGATCCCTAAGTCGTATCGGTCCGGAAAAATCGCTGGTGGTAATCGATTCCATAAGGGCGAGGAAGAAAACATCTTCTAAATCGCACAGTGGTGGATCGCCAATCATCCAGGTGGTATGGATGGTATCGCAAGTATTGTCGCGATGCGCGATGGTGAAATTGAGCGGCTGGAATTAGTCCGAACAATTTCTCAGAGCACTCCCCGTGGTAAATGCGATAAAATACGCAAAGAGCCGTGGTAGCTCAGATAGTTAGCGCTCGCTGTAAGCTTCACAGTACTCGAGCAACCCGGGTTCGACCCCCGCCGGCACCAATGAAATTGTTAATTGCAATTTTAAGTGCTGATTTACCACGTGCTCGGCGGTGAAGGAAAACATCGTGAGGAAACCTGCATGTCTGAGAAATAAGAAAAAATATTTCGAAGACATGTGAAGTTCGCCAACACGCATTGGGGCAGCGCGGCGGACATTTCCTTGCCCTAAAACCCTCTCAGAAATGAGAGGAGGCCTGTGCCCAGCAGTGGGACCTAAATAGGCTGCAACTTTACTTTACTTTACGCAAAAAGATGCAACATCTCAACGAAGTGTCAGTGTATCGAGCCGATCAGAAAGAACTCGGTCGTCGACGATTCGAACCGCTCTGCGCTGGATGCGGTCAAGTGGAAAGAGCTGGCACTGGGGTTCCCCGGCCCAGAGATGAGAACAGTATTCCATGTGAGGCCGGATTTGCGCTTTGTTAAGTTGCAAGCGATGTGCCGGCATGAAATACTGTCTCGCTCTACTGATCACGCCAAGCTTTTTAGAGGCCAGTTTGGCCTTCCCTTCCAAGTGATCACGAAACTGCACACTATTCGATATGTCGACGCTGAGGATTCCTATGCTAGCTGAGGCAGCAAGGGGAGTGCCTAGAAAGACAAAGGGGTTCTTTTTAGCGGTAAACGCGCAAACTTCTGTCTTCTGGGGATTGAACTGGACTAGATTTAGTCGCACTCAATCCGAGACTTTGTTCAGCAAAGACTCAACTTCAGACACAAATTTGTCCCGGTACTCGGTGACGTTTTCTCGAGAAATATTGGCACGGCCGGTATATAAGGCTTCACCAGTGCTGTCGTCTGCATAGCAATGAATGTTACTAGTTTGCAACATATCATTGATATGTAGGAGAAACAGCGTTGGTGATAGGACGCAGCCTTGTGGAACACCAGCGTTGATAGGCTTGAAATCAGAGCATGCACCGTCTACTACGACCTTGATGCTCCGATCAGCAAGGAAACTGGTGATCCATTTGCACAATTTCTCCGAAAGCCCATGGGAAGGAAGCTTCGAAAAAAGCGCCTTGTGCCAGACCCGATCAAAGGCCTTCGCTATGTCCAAAGTAACGGCCAATGCCGCCCCCCTTGGACTCTACTGCCTCTGCCCATCTATGAGTCAGGAAGAGCAGAAGATCACCAGCTGATCAACCCCGACGATTACCGTAATGGCGCTCACTAATCAGCTGGTGATCCTCAAGGTACCTCATGAGCTGGCAGTTTATAATGGATTCCGTTATTTTGTTGGCATTATTAAGTTGGCGAAATAGCACCCCAAGTGCCTCGGAAAGTCCGTAAAGCCAGGCTGTGCACGCGCATACGCTCGGGCACTATAATCCTGTCTTGCGTAGATGGCTAGTCTAGTTAAACCTGGCCGCTGTGACCGAAATTCGTCTGGAGGACACTATTATTTACAAGATTAGCATTCAATTTATCTTTATATATAAATTTTACGTGTCACGTTGTTTGTCCGCGATGAATTCCTAAACTACTAAACTGATTTCAATGAAATTTTCTACACTCTGTGCAGTTTGGTCCAACTTGAGAGATAGGATAGTTTTTATCCTGATAAGTGACACTGAATATTTTTTTTTATTACGAATTTAAGAATTTTTATATGACAGAGGGTCGTCGGAGAGGGCAGAACAACGTCTGCCTGGCTAGCAAATTATCAAATAAATTATGAGTAATTTCCATACGTTCGTAATAAATAAAATATAGTAGGTACATTATCGCTAACAATTCATTATTTTTTTATTATTAGGGTTCATTCAAATACCTTCATGGATACTTATAATAAATAGCAATATTAAGACTAAAATATTTAAGGTTTGTTTTTTTTTAATTATATTTATTACTTACATTATGCACATTCTTACAGTATTAGTTTTAGAATCCATTTGCCTGTGTGGACTGTGTTTTATATTTATTTTTATGGTAGAAGGGTAACCAGCGAACTCCTAATCTATCTGATGGCCTCTAAGACCTACGGATTGATATGGAGTAGTGGAATTCCTAGCGCCTAAAAATCAAGATTCCAACGTTTTGTCGCATGGAATCGTATCTAGCAATCATATTATACATATAAATGATATAAAAAGCACATTATCAGAAAGATAAATGATTGTTGAACTTATTATTTTTTTTTAAATCCATTAATTGCTATTTTTATGTAAAAAAGGGGTTTTAGTGGCTTATGGTGTGGATTTATCAAGTCCGTATGGCTTCGTAAACACGATAACTTTTGAAAATATGAATTGTTCAACTCAATCTATTTTTAAAACTCTTCATCTATCATGTAGGAAGCCATTGAATGTAAATGGTAGTTTAATTTTGTTTTGTTTAGTTATAATTAATTTTTTTCGGCTGCTAAATGTCGAAAGAAGACGGTCCATTTCTGGCCCAGTCTATGTACAGTATACCGTTAAAAAGATAAAAATTCAGGGATTGTGTTAAAATTAAAATAGGAGAATAAATCAAACTAAATAACTTGCTAAAAATAAAAACGCAATCCAAAATTTTTGATGGTTTTACAAGATGGCGCCATTCCAGTCATAAAGCGACGCGGTTATTTGTCAAATGTCATTTCTGTCAAGTGATATTTTTATTTAATCCGAGCTTGGTTGTGTAGTTTAAACGTAGTGATTATATTCTCTTTGGTGTAGCTATGAACCCGTGAATACATTCAATTGTGAATTTCTTGATTTTTTGTTTGGACTTTGGATCTGTTACTACTTGTTTGACTCTGCTTTTGTTTTATGGACTTCATGATTTACGTGAATGACCGTTGTCTGGTATTTAGGATGGGCTCGGTATTAAAATATCATAACCGAATCGACCTCAATTCTGGATGGCATTTTAATAAGAGAGCATTTTGAAGTAGGATAAGTAAATAAAAGATAAAAAACTAAGCTGTTTTATTTATATTATTTTAAGTACATATCCAAAACATGATTGACTTAACTTAATGTATCACTTTCTATAATTCATAGGACTGTTAACATTTGTTATGACATTATCCAGGCTTTAAATGTCTGTCAAGGCTCAAGGAATGCTCTGAAACGCTGAGGACCTGTTATATGAAAATATTTGTACGCCGGAAACGGCAGAATATTTAGGATGCGAATTCTTTTGAAACAACTGTAATGTATCATATTCTGAGAAATAAATCATTTTATCTTATCTATGATTGTACCCTACTACTTCAGCAGCTCAGATAGACACATATACCTGAACAGAAATCAGTATTCAGGATTATTCTGTTTATCTACCTTAAAACAGCCACTCTAAGGTAAAATAAGTTAAGATATATTCTTTATTATTAGTGCAATAAAGTAGTATGCATGTCAGGGTGGATTTTTTTGGATAAATAAATAGAGTTACCCGCTATTCACATATAATCTCGGCTTTGAGCTATCTGACAATAAATATTTGTAAAAATTAACAAAACACCTAGGCGTCATTTCCCCATGTAAAAGAAAAAAGGACTGGATGCCCCTGGTACTGAAGTGTGCACACTAATGAATGCAATGAAATAATTTTGTGCGTAGGCACCGTTGATTTATCTCAACAATCTTCTTGTCTGGAATTAGGTAGTACTTTTTACATTTGTTTCCTCCTGAACTGCATTTATGATATGCAAATATCAACAAGAACGTAAGACCAAAAAACACATACGCAATCTTTAATACACTTTATTCGTGTTTTTATCAAAAAATACAACTTTTTTGCCCTACTTTCCTACTAGTTTCGAGATATTTTAGCCATTTTACATAATAATTTTACCTGATAGGCTATCTGTGATATGAGTGTATTTCAGAGTTGACAGCTAAAGTCAAATCAAAACGACATCAACCCGCCATAAGCGTTAACAGTGGTAGAGCCACGCGGCGGCTTTTGCCGTCGCACGGATGGGCCGGCTTGAAGCGGGGTGGTACCACAACATCACAGAATACCAACGTGAAGTAGAGGTTTACCTCTGCGTTTCGCTTGGTGAGTGCAGGTGGCCGGAGGCCCTTTTTACTGGAAATGAGGCATTCCATGTTAGTCCTCACGGGTGACAACGCATCTGCATTTTGATTCGCAAACGAGGATAGATGTAGATGTCTATGGGCCGCAGCAACCACTTACCATCAGGTGGACTGTGTGCTCGTTTGTCACCCTTATCTTATAAAAAAAAAGCGTTGCATTTTTTGGTGAGAATAAAATATTAATAGCACTGAAATTATGGCAAATTCGTGGATTTGAATGATTAAGAGTGGTTTAATATTTTATTTTAATTTATTTCCATACTAGTACAAAACTAGGCCTACGCTTCATACAATTTTGGACCGTCTCCATTTCGGTGATTTAGCAGCCTTGTGTGAATTCATTTTAGTAAATAGAGACTGCCTTACTCGGTTAGTTCGGGGACAACCGCTGTTGTCAGTGGATACTGTATCGGTTGTTTGCAGCGGCTCAAAAAGATCGCTGTACAAATAAATACAAAATATTCGAAAAACAAATTTCATACATACTTGATTATTATAATAATCAGAGATTTTTATTACAATATTTTATAGTCAATAGTCGTCAAGGCCGTCTACACTACGTCAGACGGGGTCGCGACGGAAAAATCTTACACATTTCTCGCCTAGCCCCCATCCGCCAAATTCATACCATCCGATAAACAACTTTGTTCCAAAAATAAATGTATGTGTATGTATTACAAAACAAAAATATATTAAATATTAAACTACATCGGAATAAAATATGCAAAACCGATGTTATTCGTTACATTATGCAAATTATATTATAATTATTTTGTTGGTAAATTTAATTAAAATGAGATTTTAATAAATAAATCGACGTATGACGTGGCTTGCTTTGAACAGCGTAATGCTTAATCAACAATGTTTATAAATTCCTTTTAAATTTATTGCTATTTATACATATTTTGACAGATTAATGGATGGAATTGAAAAAAAAATGCTAAACAAAGTATAAGTGATTGTATTATTGTCTTCAAGGCAAGAGTGATTAAAACTTTGTTATGCTAAGACCACTTACTGTCAGATAGGATAGTAGTTATCAATAAGTACTGCTCATAATAGAAAAAAAGTCACGCAGACCTTGAACTTGCAAATAACTGTAAATGTGTAAACGATAAGCTCTGTGAAACACTAAGAATCGATGGTCGCTCCCACGGCACCTTGCCTGGCGGTTAACCCATTCAATCTACATACCAAAATATCTTTAATAAAAAAGCAATTAATTTTGTAGCTATGGTATATTATATGGTATCGTAAATATCGATTTATGATCACCCAAATTGATTAGGACCAATTTGTCAATACTATGGTAAAGAGAAACAACAGCAAAAAATTTGTTGTTGTAGGTCTACGGAAATGGTTGTGTATAAGTGTCCAAATCCGACTTCACTATTGATTTTATTGCACAACAATGAGTAATGGTTGCCGCAATATACGTATACATACGGGTCTATTATATTATTCGCAGAAAATAATATTTGTTCAATAATTCGTTCTTCAATGTAACAAGATAACCTGAATGATATAAGACACCATTCAATCATACGAAATTTCGGTAATGGAGAGTGTTACAGATGTTTAAACGTCTACAAAAGCCTAAATGTAACCTTTTGGTTTCGTAACATTTTTACGGATGTCGCAACGCATATGAAATTCAACAAAAAACAGCTATTTCTTGTACAGAATAAAGCAATGTTTGAATTTTTACAGTCAGCGATTTTAAACATTAACAATAACTGATTATCATCAAATGATTTTAATATGCCGTGCACTTCATTTCGTAAATGATGATTTACTGGTCGATTTGGACAACTGCGAAAATATGCGATTCTAATTAATCGCTTTTACTGGTATTTAAGTTTTGAGATACAAGGCGTTATGCCTCGTACCGGTAGTACAGAATAAATAATAGTACAAGAACAGAAGGATCACTCTCTGATAGCAAACTTGTGAGTTTAAACCTAGTTACTACATCGCTTATGTTCATAATACTTTGCACGTCTCGGAAGCGACCTTTGTGAAATTAGCCTACGTCGAAACAAAAATTAATGTGGCGCGCGTATTAAATCAAAATGCACCTTACGTCCGCGTGCGAGTGTCTGTATCAATTAGCACGTTACGCGCCTTTGTTATGGCCGCCCCTACAGTAGGGTTAGGTGTTGTTAGAAAACAAATTGAATCTTTAGATATAGTATTGATATAGTAGAATACACCGAGGCATTATGCAATGTATTAGTATTTTTTTTATTTTGTTAAAAAAAAACATTACCCCCACACCAGGATTTTCTCCTGTATCTTGAAGGCAGTTTACATACGTAAATTGGACAAGGACACACATCTAGACCCGGAGCAATTATTTGTAGACCATGCAAATATTTGTTCCGTGTGGGATTAGAACCCGCGGCCCCAGCGTTGCAACTCATTGCTAAACCAATGCGCTGCGGAGTCGTCAATACGTTGATAATAAAAACATTATTGTTCAATGTGAGGAAGGTTGATATGCAACATCGAGGAAAATTAAGATTATAACAATGTGAACGTCTTTGAAACTCGTATAATTTACCTACTTACCATTTTTCAAGAAAAGGAGGAGGGACTTAATTCAACTATATTTTTTACATACGAAGCTGTAGTCGGGTCACTAATCAAATAATAAATCTGTAACTATGGCGTCAGTAACTAGGTACCTAATTATCTAGTCTACCTTTAAATAATAACATATTACCTTTCGGTATTCTAAGGAACAGTAAAGAATGAAAAGTCGACATTTCTATTGTTATTTAAGCACCCGCGTGCTATGCAGTACCTTAGGCTTTTTGATAGGTCATACTTGAATAAAAACTCAAAAATAAATATAAAATGTGGCTCAATACTTTTAGGAGAAAAATACTCTTTTGTAACGGCGCGCGTCATCTCGAGCACGCGCGTGATTACTTCAAGGAATTAGACGCTTGTAGGTGACCACGCAGAGTGAGACAGGCCTGCGACCACCCACTAGACGGAGTCCTGGTAAGCTGCGGGAAGTGGATGCATGCAGGTGGATTAGGATCGTGCTTTGTGGCATTCCTTGGGGGAGACCTATGTATGTTCAACAGTGGACTTGTGAAGGGCTGTAATGATAATGATGATGATGATAATGACGACTAGTATTTAGCCCCCGACGTAAAAAGAGGGTGTTATAAGTTTGACCACTATGTCTGTCTGTCTGTCTGTGGCACCGAAGCTCTCAAACGGGTGAATCGAATTGGGTGCGGTCTTTTTTTTAATTTAAAAGCAGGTATTCTAGCGGTGGCTCTAAGACATGTTTTATCAAAATCGGTTCAGCCGTTTGAAGACCATCAGCTATTTTTGATTCGAGAATGTTTAAAATTTACAATTTAAGTTATGGTGTTATCGGTTTTATATTCCCAGGCCAACAAGGAAAGAAAAACAGAGCGCTGAGTACATTTTTAGTGACGCAAAACCAAGCAAAAACCATGCTCAACTAATTTTAGTGTGAGAACACACAGACCCTCGAGTACAAATATGCATCTAAAATATAATTTTGCAACCAACAATATGATTTTAGGCGCATGTAATGGGTGCGTCTTAGTTATAGGAATGTAATTTAGGTTTTAAATAAATCATACATTAAATTATAACTTAGTACTTCATCAAAAATCTGAATTTATCGTTAATAAGTAGCACATATTATACGCAAACATAGAATTATGTAGTAATTACAATAACCTAATTATATTTAGCATATGCTTGACAATATACATAATTAAAATAATAAATAGATTTTAAAGTGTTCATAAATATAGTTGATATAATATTATATTAACATTGAAAACATCTAAAGTTTTATGTAATGTATGTATTTCCATAATGAGGCAGTTTATCTTTTCAATACCTCATTGTGTATTCAACCTTAATAAGAAGTGTAAATTTTATTATAATAAATTTTATAAATTGCTTAGTGATAATTAATAATAATCTTTTACCTAATTTATTTTTTCTGCCGACTTCCAAAAAGGAGATGGTACTCAATTCGACTGTATGTTTTTTTTAATGTGTGTTACCTCATAACTATTTGCTGGGTGAACCAATTTCGATGATTCTTTTTTTATTTGAAAGCTGATACTTCTCGTCTGGTCCCATAGGAATTTGACCTAGGTCAGACCAATAGTTATTGAGTTATTCTTAATAACTTATATTGAAGTCGGCTGTACAAATTTTTTAATTTTTAATTATTAAACTTATATATATTTTAATTTAATTCCACTCAAAACAGTTACTGCTCAGGGCAAACTGAGCAACAAGACGAAGGCGACCCCTGCCACGCTATCCGTGAATTTCTGCAAAATCAGGCGACTTCACTCGAACCTTAACGCCGTCCACTACCATCTCGAGACGGCGAAGCCAGCCTTGCTCTTTCTGACCGAGACGCAGGTGTCCTCTCCGACTAATAGACTTCGTATCGCTGCTACACGGGGTACAAATTGACATTGAGAGAGGACATATGTTCTCATCGCCTCAGCAGTCTTGAAGGTTCGGACCTGTGCATCCTTTGGCTCCGCGTAGACAGCGAAGGCCATTCGCGCGTCTACGGGTTCCTCTATAAGTCCCATAGCGGTAATGCCGAAACAGACCGACTCATCGACCACGTCCAAATGGCTACAGATTCCTTTCTACAACAGGTCCCATCCGCAGAAATCGTGATCCTTGGCAATTTGAACGCCCACCACGCCGAATGGCTCGGTTCACGTTTAACCGATCATGCGGTGAGATCTGTTTATGACATTGTCTTGGCATATGGTATGAAACAACTGGTTACTTCGCCTACGTGGATTCCAGATGTAGAGAATGATACACTTTTCCTGTTGGACTTTCTGCTGACCTCTTATCCGGATGGATATCAGGTTTTCGTCGATGCCACTATCGGCTCTGCGGACCATTGTCTAATCCGGAGTGTAGTGCCACTCACGCTCCCTTTACGGCTGCGTTCTGCAGGTTGCTGCCGTGTTTGGCATTACAGTTTGGTGAATTGGGACGAAATGCAGTCTTTCTTTGCATCCTACCCACGGGGGCGGGTTTGTTTCTCGCCGGATGATTCCAGCGCTGTTGCTGACTCTGTCACTGATGTGGTGCTACAGGGAACGGAACTATTTATTCCATCATCTGTGGTACCCATCGGAGACAGGTCTCAGAGAGTGCGTGTAATCATTCGGCGGCTCGGGATATAAATACTAGCATGCTTAAAAATAAGTATAACTTCGCCTCCAAGTCCTTCAAAAGAGTTATTGCGAAGGCAAAGTCAGAGCACATAGGCAGAATTGGCGAGAAACTAGTTCTCCTTCCTTAGGAAACCCGTGCATTCTGGTCTCTCGCCAAGCCTGTCCAAGGGAATTTCTGTAAGCCATCACTACCATCTCTGCATAGGGAGGACGACTCAATGGCCCACGCCGCAAAACAGAAAGCCGACCTTTTAGGCTCCCTTTTTGCGTCCAACTCGACTCTTGATTACGGGGGGAACACACCGCCGACCATCCCGCGGTGTGAGTAGTCCATGCCGGATGTGCGGTTCTCTCGGTTCGCAAAGCAATCCTCTCCCTGGACATCCACAAGTCGTGCGGGCCTGACGGAATGCCCCCCAATTATGCTGAGAACGTGTGCTTCGGAGATGGCAAGCGCTTAAACGCGTCTTTTCCGGTTCTCCTACTCCCTAGGCGAGGCGACCGTTCAGACTCGTCCAACTACAGGCCTATCGCCATCACCTCCTTGTTTTCCAAAATAATGGAATCTATAATAAACTGCCAGCTCATGCGGTACCTTGAGGATCACCAGCTGATTAGGGACCGCCAATACGGTTTTCGTCGACGTCGATCAGCTGGTGATCGCTGGTGATTCAGCTCTATCTGACTCATAGATGAGCGGAGGCAGTAGAGTCCAAGGGGGGGGGGGGGGGCAAGTGCCGTTAGTTTGGACGTAACGAAGGCCTTCAATCGGGTTTGGCACAAAGCGCTTCTTTCGAAGCTCTCTTCTTATGGACTTCCCGAGAAACTTGCAGATCGGAGCATCAAGGTCGTTGCAGACGGTATATGCTCTGACTACAAGCCTATTAACGCTGGTGTTCCACAAGGTTGCGTGCTATCAACAACGCTGTTTCTTTTGCATATCAATGATACGAGTATGTTGCAAACCAGTAACATTCATTGCTATGCGGATGACAGCATTAGTAATGCACCGGTGTACACCGGTCGGTCCCATTTTGTCGGGAAAACGTCGCAGAGTACCGGAACAAACTTGTGTCGAGTCTTTGCTGTACAAAGTCTCGGATTGGGGGCAACTAAATCTTGTCCAGCTTAATCCTCAGAAGACACAAGTTTGCGCGTTTACGGCTAAAAAGAACCACTTTGTCGTATCTCCTCAGTTTGGAGGCACTCTTCTTCTTGCCTCAGCCAGTATCGGAATCCTCAGCGTCGATATATAGAGTGACTTGCAGTTTCGTGGTCACTTGAAAGAGAAGGCCAATTTGGTCTCTAAATAGTTTGGCGTGCTCAGCAGAGCGGGACAGTATTTCATGCCGGCACACCGCCTGCAACTTTACAAGGCGCAGGTTCGGCCTCACTTAGAATACTGTTCCCATCTCTGGGCTGGGGCTCCCCAGTGCCAACTACTTCCATTTTACCGCATACAGCGCAAAACGGCTTGAATCGTCGACGACCGAGTCCTTTCGGATCGGCTCGATTAGTTGGTGCTGCAAAATACGTTGCAGATAAGCCGCAAGCTCGATTGCCTCTCTCCTATAAAAAAAACTCAAACAGTCCAGAAAAATCAATTTTATAGAAAACACAAAAGAAGGAATATTTTAGGTCCTTGTTAAATGGTATATAAAAATTTAATATTAATTTATTTAGTAGACATGCACATGCTTAAAGCCTGTTGTATATTTGTAGCAGTAGTGATATTTCTACAAATAAATATATTAGGCTTGTAAATACACCATCAGAAAAATATTTTGTTTACAAATGAATGAACGTCCCATGACATTTTTTTTTAAATTAACCTGTTATTCAAAACTGCTCTAATTTAGAATTCAAATTTTATTCCTTGTAATAAAAACTAAGAGGTATATTTAGGTAACATTCGCTCTTAAACGCGGTAGACTCTATAACGTTTCTACGTGCAATACCTATATTTTTTTAAAGTGAGAAAACTTCAAAAATTTAAATGAAATATAATGCAACGCACCTTAATGTTGCTATTAAAGTTGTAATTACCGTGATACCATTATTCAATAACAATTAATGCAGCCAATAAAAGAGACAAATAAGTGCTATTCTGTTTCAAATCAAGATTGAAGATTGAAAAAAGTGTGCTGAGTGATTTAAAGTTTGTGTAAATTTAAAAATGACAGAGAACGGTGATGAAATGAAACCACTTAGTCGATCGAGAGTTGTACTATCTCAGGTAATTTTTTTATAGAATTAGGGTGACAAACGAGCACACAGTCCACCTGATGGTAAGTGATTGCTGTGGCCCATAGATATTTACATATATCTTCCTTTGCGAATTAAAATGCAGATGCGTTGTCAGCCGTGAGGACTAAGATAGAATGCCTCTATTCCAGTAAAATAGGTCTCCGGTTCGCTACACTCACCATACGAATTCTGATTTTATTGCTATACAATTTCATTGCTATCAATCAATTGAGTTTTTTTTATAACTCTTTATGTATTCATGTAAATTGATATCATTCCATTTATATTGATAAAATCTGTGCAAATTATTAACACACAGAAGCAATTAGTAAAATCTTTTATTTATATTAATACAGAAAAATATTATTTTTAATAAACTTTAAAATTTTGATATTTCATTTTGATATTTCATTTTGATATTTTATTATAAAATTTTAATAGACAATTTATTTGTTTACTAAAATCTATAATAATATGTCTATATATAAGTTGAAGGCATAAGGGGGAATATGCCAATTTTTTCTTCAATTACTAACCTCTAATTAACGAGCGAATTTCTGTTGATACACTGATCTAGAAATAAATCCAATCCAAATCTAAAACCGCTGAACACAAACTGTTATATTAGTAAGAGGATAATACATCTTTCTATGTTTCGAAAAGTGTTTAAAAACACTATTTCACTATTATGCTTGCCGTTAAACGTACATATATGTGATGTGGTGATAAAGAATCATGCCCACTTTCCATACATTTAAAAACCTGATAGTGAAAGTTTATGTACAATATAATCATTTAGTCATTTTTACGATTTAAACGCAACGAATCCCAAAAAATACTAATGTCACTTTTTAGGTTAGGATTTGCCGTAACCAAATAGGTAATAAAGAAATAAACGTGCTTTAACTTATTATTAACGCTATATAGCTAGATAGCAATACTTACCCAGTTATGGTCTAAAACGTCTTTTTTACTTTGTGAATTTCTTAAAAACAACTGCCTCTAAGTCACCGCTTACTCTCGATGATTGTCACCATAAATTGAGTGTCTAGCACTATCTGCTATTTCTTCAGCACACATAAATACTTACTAACTATATTTAGTTCATCTTGTATTGTCAAAATGATCACTTATCAACCAAACACATTTCATTGGCCTATGGTACATACTTACATACATACCTGACGAACAAAATGGGAAAAACAAATAAAACACTATGTTAAAGTGGAATGGTTTATTAATTATCATCATTTTCACTTAAATCTCTCACCACTATGTCATCCAGAAATTCTGCTGGAGCAGAAATATTTTCTTGATACCTAGCCCATCCAAGGTACAACGTCCAATGTAAAAACCATAGAATTATTACGCATAGAATACTAGTACGCGCACGGAAAGTGAAACAAGTTAAACTAATGGTCCCCACTCACGGTCAGTTAAACTGACATCAGTTCAACTGATCATTTCAAACGGATTTAATCCAAAAAAATTTCGACACACACGGTCAGTTCAACTGATCAGTTCAAACTAGGGCTGTTGATATTTTTAAAATATCGGATTTTCAATATATCGATAATTATAAATATATCAATATCGGAGTTTTATATATGGGAAACATAAGCAATATATTGATGCTTATTGCTTAAAATGATTCACACAGTTTATAATTTAGTATATTTATTAAATAAATTAAATTATAAATGTATGAAAATGTTAGGTTATAGTTCTTAGTAATTATTTTACTAAGAATAAGAACTATAACCTAATTATTAAAGAGCCATGGTAGCTCAGATGGTTAGCGCTCGCTGTAAATTTCACAGTACACGAGCAACCCGGGTTCGATCCCCGCCGGCACCAATGAAATTGTTAGTTGCAATTTTAAGTGCTGATTTACCACGTGCTCGGCGATGAAGAAAAACATCGTAAGGAAACCTGCATGTCTGAGAAATAAAATAAAAATTTCAGAAAACGCGAAGTTCGCCAACATGCATTGGGGCAGCGCGGCGGACTTTGCCCTAAAACCCTCTCAGAAGTTAGGAGAGGCCTGCCCAGCTGAGGAGTGCCTAGCATTAGGACGTATATAGGCTGTAACTTTAACTTGAAGTATTGTTTAATTTAAATAAGACAATTATGTTTACCAATATTTGTCAGTAAGAGTTTTCAAAAATACTCGTTGTTTTATATGTTCAGCTGTTTCAATACTCCAATTATTGGGCACTAAAAGATTGATTGTAGAAGTAATTTGTTCAGATGCTTTGGATGAAGAAGCTGAAGAAATCAAGTATTTAACAGCTATTTCTGATAGCACGGAAGTAAATCATAAGACGCCTAAGCGATTAAAATAACTTGAGGCTTATACCAACATCGAAGCACTTATTTCTTCGTTTTCTCTAATAGCTCACATGCGCAGACACTTAATACACATAATCGCATCACTTTGATAAAATCCACTTCAAACGATTATTTAAACGATAAAACAGGAGCAACCATCCGTCAATGGTCAAGCTCCTCACAGTAAGTAAAGTAGTACTAAGTTTCATAAATTATAGTGATTTTAATATCACAGAGATATACTTTACAAAATTACATTTCTTTTTAAGATAATAAGCAAATAAATGAACTGGGGAAAACTGAAAACATAATATAGTGTAAATAAAGTATAGTAGATTGGGTCCATCAAGAATTAGGATTTAAGTTTACGATGGTGTTGTAGATTAAATGATTTACGTAAAAAAATAAAAAAATAAATTATTTAAAAAAATATATCGACTGTCGTATATTTCAGTATCAAACTTATATTTCAATATATGCCGTCAAAAATATTAGAAATAAATATCGGTATTTCTAAATAATAAAATAGATTTTTCGATATATCGATATTTTATTAACAGTCCTAGTTCAAACGTGGGGCGTGGCTGTGGGCGTTTGGTTTGCGTGACTCCTATAAAATATCATATATATAGATAAATTAAATCTTATTTAATAGCATTTCCTGTCTATTAATATATATCTATACAAATAAATAAAATTGAAGTGTCTGTTTGTAATGTCAAAATAACAGTTTTTTACTAAATGCATTTGAAAGTACATACGGTACTTATAACAAAAACACAATTTTTAAAATCTTTGTCTATCTTTCTTTCTATCTGTCTATCTGTTTGTTTGTTCCGGATAATCTCCGAATCGGCTGAACCGATTTTGACGAGACTTTCAGTGGCAGATAACTGATATTATATGGAGGAACTTAGGCTAATTTTAATTTAGAAAAATAATTAGGGTCCCGTGCAAAAAAATTAAAACCCATGAAATCCAATCGTAATAAATTACACGCGGGCAAAGTCGCGGGGGCCAGCTAGTTAATAGATAGGAAATGATATTTTTAATTTATAGGAGTCACGCCAACTAAACGCGCACGGCTGCGGCTTCATCGATCGAGAAATTAAATCCGTTCCGTATATAGGTATATATGTATATAAATAACGTTTCCTATATATTAACACTTCAAAAGATATTTTTATTCATGATAAGGTCAGTATTAATACACTTTTAAGAAATGGGTCAGATATTATGATAATTTTACTCATTATGGTAAATTTTATTTATTTGATAAATGTGTTATTTATTTTTATCTGTTTATTAAATTACCTATCTGTAGAGCGGGCGACACCCCACTGATACTAACTTGCACTCCGGTTACGGTGAACCCAAAAAAATCCGTGGGCATGGGCACATTCTGAAGGTCTTATGATGACCAGATAATGCTTATCGGTTTTTAGTAACGAAAATAGTTAGGATGGCCTAGTTTTCTGTGTTTATCTAATTGAGCTCTGGACCTGTTACAAACTAAAATAAAGTTGAAGCACTCAAACGTCACGAATTAAAATAAGTTAAACAAAATAAAATCCGTAAAGTTTGTTTTATTAAATGTGTAGTATTCGTGTAATAAATCAGTCAAAATTCATTGAATTCTAAATACTGCGTACAGGTAGCTTGGTCATTTAGAGGAATTGGTGTTAATGGTGCTTGTAGGTTTTCTTGAAGTACTCAGATATTTTCGTCTTCTGGTTGTAGTTGGTTATGCTTTTTCCATTCTGCCTTTTTTTATTGCCTTATCAGAAAGGTGAGGACATAACAGTCAACTAAGTCTTTATGAGCTCTTTCAAATGAGTTCAAACACGACCGTTCTATCTAGTACCGCCACTGGGATCCTATATCCACCTTTCGGATTACACCATCAGAAAGGTGAGGTCATAACAGTCACCTAGGTCTTTATGAGCCCTTTCAAATGAGTTCAAACACGATCGTTCTATCTAGTGCCGCCACTGAGATCCTATATCCACCTTCGGATTGCACCATCAGAAAGGTAGGATCATAACAGTCACCTAAATCTTTAGGAGCCCTTTCAAATGAGTTCAAACACGACCGTTCTATCTAGTGCCGCCACTGAGATCCTATATCCACCTTCGGATTGCACCATCAGAAAGGTGAGATCATAACAGTCCTCTAGGTCTTTATGAGCACTTTCAAATGAGTTCAAACACGACCGTTCTATCTAGTGCCGCCACTGAGATCCTATATCCACCTTCGGACTGCACCATCAGAAAAGTGAGGTCATAACAGTCATCTAGGTCTTTATGAGCCCTTTCAAATGAGTTCAAACACGACCGTTCTATCTAGTGTCGTCACTGAGATCCTATACCCACCTTCGGATAGCACCAACATAAAGGTGATATCATCGCAGTCATCTAGGTCTCCATTTACCTATTTGAAAATGAGTCCAAACACGATGGTTCTACGTAGTAGCATCACTGAGATCCTTTACCCACCTTCTGAGTCCACCATAAGGAAGGTGACATCATTACCATCACCTTGGTCTCCATCCTCTGTCAAACCAACTTCTCTAAATATATATGACGGCTCCGTGGCGCAGTGGCTTAGCAATGTATTGCGGCGCGTGTTCGAATCCCGCACGGAACAAGTATTTGTATGGCCTACAAATGATTGTTCCGGGTCTGGATGTTTGTCCTTGTGCAATTTGTGTTTGTAAACTGCCTCCACGATATAGGAGAATATCCTAGTATGGGGATAACGTTTTTTTAATAAAAAAAAATAATATAAAATCTTAAAACATGTTATAAAAAATTATAAAATATATATAAAAGCTACTAAGAAAGTATGTACTTACCAATAATGGAAACGAACTGAAGCCGCGGATTACGGTGCGCCCGGAAAAATACGTGGGTTGCCGTCAGTTAAAAATTTTAACTTAAGATTTCACATTCACGATCAGTTTTTGGATGTACGTCAGTTCAACGGAGCAGTTTAACTGACAGCACGCCCGAATAAAATCCGTGTGTTACCTTCAGTTAAAAATTTCAACTTAAGATTTCACATTCACGGTCAGTTTTTGGATGTACGTCAGTTAAACTGAACAGTTTAACTGACCGTGAGTGGGGACCATAACGCGAAACCGCGTTAGTTCACGCAGCGACGCGTCAGTGCGCAACGTCATGTTTTACGGAGAAGAGCTCGCGAAAAATTGTAAAAATGACCGTTTTTGTTGTAAAATATTGTCACAACAGTGATGATAAACATAAAAGAAGTAATGGTACTGCATTTCACATACAAGTTTATATATTTAATTTATTATAACTACGTAAAACTAAAAAAAATACTTACCTAAGCTATCCTAATAAAAATGTTGCTAGTTGTGGGGAAAAATCACAATTTTCTTTTAAAAATATTTATTTTCTATTTGTGTTTAAAACGTTTAATCGCAAAGCTCTGTGTAAAACTCAAATGTTTATATATAGATACCTACTTCTCTAAGTATTAACATAATATTAACAATGGGTGGCTATTTAAAACTAATACGGAGTGATCAGCTAATCGCGATTCGCCGACGCCATTTTAACGCAACTATTTTAATTGCTTTGTTTATTGACTAAGTCTACGTTTTAGAGTATAGAATAAAAACTTTTCTATTTACAACATCAAGATATTATTAATAAGAATGCCTTTACTAACCAGATGTCACTTTACACCCAAACATTAACCAGATGTTATTTTAGACCCAAACATAGTCTATTTTAACCGACTCCCAAAAAGGAGTGGTTATAAATATGTATGTACACTGATTTCTAAGACAATTCTATATTTACTAGTTTATGTCGTATCGCTACGCTTGATAGTTCATGTTCTGAACATTTATTAGTGGCCCTTCACTGTGTTCATACATCCAGCGAATTTTTTTTCAGACTTTATTATAGTAATACGGTATAAGCTAGCCTGCACGCCCGACCTACTTGCGAGATATTGCTATTGGTTTGAGATCGCATTCGAGTTTTGTTTTCTCGATTGTAAATCTGCCATTTTTGCATCCTAATTTTAATAAAATAATTACTACCAAGACAAAATAATTTGACATCGGGAAAACAACCATTAAAATTTCAGCGTGTATATTGGATCAATCTGTGTGTATATCCTTTCAAATAAAAAATCTAAATCGGTTTAGAAATTGTAGAATGCTGCGGTAAAAAATATTTTAAAAAATACACCGAATTGAAAACCTCTTCCTTTTTTGAAGTTGGTTAAAATTAAATATTACACTATGTGCTTATTGTATTCGAGCAAATTAATTGTTTTTAATAATATTCTTAAATTTTATTACGTCTGTATTTTTGTACCATTAAAATATGTATAATTAAGTTATATTAGTATTTATTTTATTCCATTTTATATTCTCATAAAATATATCTTCGTACGTAATACGTAATCTTTATTATATCGATTATTTAAAATTAATCAATAAAATAGTAATTTGCATAATTTGATTGCAAACCCCAGAAACTGGTATCACTGAAAGGCGTGTATGTGTGCGTGTGACGAGCGTAGACACATTCGACTCGCGCCCACTAATCATTTTAACGCTCGTGTTTTGTACTAGACTACGTTTCTACTGGGTAATAATTCTATGGTCAAAACGTATTTAAACAGACGTTGCAGTTTATGTAAAGTATACGTCCATTTTTTACTGACGGCGGCATTGTCAAGACAACGGTATTACAACGGTATGGTAAGCGAAGGTCATCAAATGAGGAAGATGTCGAGGTCCAAGGGCGGTATATAGGGTTGTAAAAAGAAGTAACACAAACAAAATGGCACAGTACACAACGCGACGCAAACGTAACAACGAAGAACTGCGCCGATGCCAATTGCAGAACTGTCAAATCTCAAAAAAAAATCCGTTTCATTCGACCGCACTCGACGACATACTGAATGATTAATTTATTTTATTATTATATTATTTTATATTAATATGTACTATTCAAATACAAATAAATAAATACTTACTGATTAAATGAAACATAAAAAAATGTCAAAAACTCAGAAACAGAGTTAAATAAAGTAAAGTAGCAGTGTATAAAATGGAACGTCCTAGAAATAGGGAAGTTGAGATGCGTTCAAAATATATAATACATTTACCCTTGACGTAGAATAAGCTTATAGAAATATGTAAATACTTTTTTTTCCTGCGTTTCTTTTAACATTGTGATAAGCGTAATTAATTTACAATTTAAATAGCTGAATTTTAAGATTTATTTCATATCTATACATTGTCAGGTGAAAAATGGGCATTGTTCTTTGTAAACCAACACTTCCATTTCAGTATAGTTTGAATAAACAGTATTAGCAGTAACAGAGATTTAAAATGTTAAATTTTTGTCAGGATTCAAAAACAGAAACTTGTAGTTTGGTTTTATGTAATAAAGCAAGAATGAATAGGCGAATTTTCGCGCTGTGTCCACTGACCTCTATATATGGACTGGCTATACACGTGACATAATGACGCGATTTGATTTTTGCCATTTTCTCTCTGACAGCAGAAGTGAACGTCCAAGGAACTAATAATAGAGATAAGACAGTGTGACAAAACATATCGATAAAAATTCTATACCCAGGCCTACCCGTAAAGTCCATTCTACTTACCTAGTCAGGTCATAAGTATTGTCACACAGTAAAAACTTTTCTTTTAGATTGCTGGCCACAAAAAAGTTTATTGAATTCGAATTTCGAATTTTTCATAAAAATAAAACTGCATATTTTTTAAAATTTTACTTATTTTTAAATATGGAGTGGACGCTTAAAGAAGACCGTGTTGCAGTTATTGCGTTGCATCGTTGCGGTTACGCGCCAATTCAAATTTTTGACATACTGAAAAATTTGAATATAACCAAAAGATTCGTTTATCCTACCATCAAACGATACAATGAAGACTCTAGTGTAGATGACAGGTCAAGAAGTGGTCGCCCTCGGTCTGTTAGGACTCCAGCAGTGATAAAAGCTGTGAAGGCCCGAATTCAAAGAAATCCCAAACGTAAGCAGAAACTTTTGGCCCTTCAGATGGGGTTAAGCAGAACCACGGTGAAAAGGGTGTTAAATGAAGACTTACTTAGGGCTTTGGGCATATCGAAGAAAAACAGGACATCGTTTGAATGCTCGTCTAATGGACCTGAGACTGAAGAGATGCCGCGCTTTGTTGAAGAGTTCGCGGGAAAAAAATATCGGGAAATTCTTTTTTCGGATGAAAAAATTTTACCGTAGAAGAGAGCTACAACAAACAAAATGATAAGGTGTTCGCACACAGTAGTGAAGAAGCGAGCAACCGTATTCCGCGTGTCCAAAGAGGTCATTTTCCATCCTCGCTCATGTTATGGTTGGGAGTTTCTTATTGGGGCTTAACAGAGGTACATTTTTGTGAGAAAGGTGTAAAAACGAATGCAGTTGTGTATCAAAATACAGTCCTGACGAACCTTGTGGAACCTGTTTCTCATACCATGTTCAATAACAGGCACTGGGTATTCCAACAAGATTCGGCGCCAGCTCATGGAGCGAAGAGCACACAAGACTGGCTGGCGGCGCGTGAAATCGACTTCATCCGGCACGAAAACTGGCCCTCCTCCAGTCCAGAATTGAATCCGTTAGATTACAAGATATGGCAACACTTGGAGGAAAAGGCGTGCTCAAAGCCTCATCCCAATTTGGAGTCACTCAAGACATCCTTGATTAAGGCAGCCGCCGATATTGACATGGACCTCGTTCGTGCTGCGATAGACGACTGGCCGCGCAGATTGAAGGCCTGTATTCAAAATAACGGAGGTCATTTTGAATAAACTTTAGTGTCATAAGAATCTATGTTTTGCTCAGTGAATAAAGGCTATGCTCGGAGTTGCTCAGCATGATAGACTTTGTCATAATATACGCAGTAGAATCAGTGTAACCGACATAGCATAATCGATCAGTTAGCTAAATTAGTGGTAAAGAGTAGTTAGTCTAGTATATTTTTATAGGATAGGGTGACAAACGAGCACACAGTCCACCTGATGGTAAGTGATTGCTGTGGCCCATAGATATTTACATATATCTTCCTTTGCGAATTAAAATGCAGATGCGTTGTCAGCCGTGAGGACTAAGATAGAATGCCTCTATTCCAGTAAAATAGGTCTCCGGTTCGCTACACTCACCATACGAATTCTGATTTTATTGCTATACAATTTCATTGCTATCAATCAATTGAGTTTTTTTTATAACTCTTTATGTATTCATGTAAATTGATATCATTCCATTTATATTGATAAAATCTGTGCAAATTATTAACACACAGAAGCAATTAGTAAAATCTTTTATTTATATTAATACAGAAAAATATTATTTTTAATAAACTTTAAAATTTTGATATTTCATTTTGATATTTCATTTTGATATTTTATTATAAAATTTTAATAGACAATTTATTTGTTTACTAAAATCTATAATAATATGTCTATATATAAGTTGAAGGCATAAGGGGGAATATGCCACTTTTTTTCTTCAATTACTAACCTCTAATTAACGAGCGAATTTCTGTTGATACACTGATCTAGAAATAAATCCAATCCAAATCTAAAACCGCTGAACACAAACTGTTATATTAGTAAGAGGATAATACATCTTTCTATGTTTCGAAAAGTGTTTAAAAACACTATTTCACTATTATGCTTGCCGTTAAACGTACATATATGTGATGTGGTGATAAAGAATCATGCCCACTTTCCATACATTTAAAAACCTGATAGTGAAAGTTTATGTACAATATAATCATTTAGTCATTTTTACGATTTAAACGCAACGAATCCCAAAAAATACTAATGTCACTTTTTAGGTTAGGATTTGCCGTAACCAAATAGGTAATAAAGAAATAAACGTGCTTTAACTTATTATTAACGCTATATAGCTAGATAGCAATACTTACCCAGTTATGGTCTAAAACGTCTTTTTTACTTTGTGAATTTCTTAAAAACAACTGCCTCTAAGTCACCGCTTACTCTCGATGATTGTCACCATAAATTGAGTGTCTAGCACTATCTGCTATTTCTTCAGCACACATAAATACTTACTAACTATATTTAGTTCATCTTGTATTGTCAAAATGATCACTTATCAACCAAACACATTTCATTGGCCTATGGTACATACTTACATACATACCTGACGAACAAAATGGGAAAAACAAATAAAACACTATGTTAAAGTGGAATGGTTTATTAATTATCATCATTTTCACTTAAATCTCTCACCACTATGTCATCCAGAAATTCTGCTGGAGCAGAAATATTTTCTTGATACCTAGCCCATCCAAGGTACAACGTCCAATGTAAAAACCATAGAATTATTACGCATAGAATACTAGTACGCGCACGGAAAGTGAAACAAGTTAAACTAACGCGAAACCGCGTTAGTTCACGCAGCGACGCGTCAGTGCGCAACGTCATGTTTTACGGAGAAGAGCTCGCGAAAAATTGTAAAAATGACCGTTTTTGTTGTAAAATATTGTCACAACAGTGATGATAAACATAAAAGAAGTAATGGTACTGCATTTCACATACAAGTTTATATATTTAATTTATTATAACTACGTAAAACTAAAAAAAATACTTACCTAAGCTATCCTAATAAAAATGTTGCTAGTTGTGGGGAAAAATCACAATTTTCTTTTAAAAATATTTATTTTCTATTTGTGTTTAAAACGTTTAATCGCAAAGCTCTGTGTAAAACTCAAATGTTTATATATAGATACCTACTTCTCTAAGTATTAACATAATATTAACAATGGGTGGCTATTTAAAACTAATACGGAGTGATCAGCTAATCGCGATTCGCCGACGCCATTTTAACGCAACTATTTTAATTGCTTTGTTTATTGACTAAGTCTACGTTTTAGAGTATAGAATAAAAACTTTTCTATTTACAACATCAAGATATTATTAATAAGAATGCCTTTACTAACCAGATGTCACTTTACACCCAAACATTAACCAGATGTTATTTTAGACCCAAACATAGTCTATTTTAACCGACTCCCAAAAAGGAGTGGTTATAAATATGTATGTACACTGATTTCTAAGACAATTCTATATTTACTAGTTTATGTCGTATCGCTACGCTTGATAGTTCATGTTCTGAACATTTATTAGTGGCCCTTCACTGTGTTCATACATCCAGCGAATTTTTTTTCAGACTTTATTATAGTAATACGGTATAAGCTAGCCTGCACGCCCGACCTACTTGCGAGATATTGCTATTGGTTTGAGATCGCATTCGAGTTTTGTTTTCTCGATTGTAAATCTGCCATTTTTGCATCCTAATTTTAATAAAATAATTACTACCAAGACAAAATAATTTGACATCGGGAAAACAACCATTAAAATTTCAGCGTGTATATTGGATCAATCTGTGTGTATATCCTTTCAAATAAAAAATCTAAATCGGTTTAGAAATTGTAGAATGCTGCGGTAAAAAATATTTTAAAAAATACACCGAATTGAAAACCTCTTCCTTTTTTGAAGTTGGTTAAAATTAAATATTACACTATGTGCTTATTGTATTCGAGCAAATTAATTGTTTTTAATAATATTCTTAAATTTTATTACGTCTGTATTTTTGTACCATTAAAATATGTATAATTAAGTTATATTAGTATTTATTTTATTCCATTTTATATTCTCATAAAATATATCTTCGTACGTAATACGTAATCTTTATTATATCGATTATTTAAAATTAATCAATAAAATAGTAATTTGCATAATTTGATTGCAAACCCCAGAAACTGGTATCACTGAAAGGCGTGTATGTGTGCGTGTGACGAGCGTAGACACATTCGACTCGCGCCCACTAATCATTTTAACGCTCGTGTTTTGTACTAGACTACGTTTCTACTGGGTAATAATTCTATGGTCAAAACGTATTTAAACAGACGTTGCAGTTTATGTAAAGTATACGTCCATTTTTTACTGACGGCGGCATTGTCAAGACAACGGTATTACAACGGTATGGTAAGCGAAGGTCATCAAATGAGGAAGATGTCGAGGTCCAAGGGCGGTATATAGGGTTGTAAAAAGAAGTAACACAAACAAAATGGCACAGTACACAACGCGACGCAAACGTAACAACGAAGAACTGCGCCGATGCCAATTGCAGAACTGTCAAATCTCAAAAAAAAATCCGTTTCATTCGACCGCACTCGACGACATACTGAATGATTAATTTATTTTATTATTATATTATTTTATATTAATATGTACTATTCAAATACAAATAAATAAATACTTACTGATTAAATGAAACATAAAAAAATGTCAAAAACTCAGAAACAGAGTTAAATAAAGTAAAGTAGCAGTGTATAAAATGGAACGTCCTAGAAATAGGGAAGTTGAGATGCGTTCAAAATATATAATACATTTACCCTTGACGTAGAATAAGCTTATAGAAATATGTAAATACTTTTTTTTCCTGCGTTTCTTTTAACATTGTGATAAGCGTAATTAATTTACAATTTAAATAGCTGAATTTTAAGATTTATTTCATATCTATACATTGTCAGGTGAAAAATGGGCATTGTTCTTTGTAAACCAACACTTCCATTTCAGTATAGTTTGAATAAACAGTATTAGCAGTAACAGAGATTTAAAATGTTAAATTTTTGTCAGGATTCAAAAACAGAAACTTGTAGTTTGGTTTTATGTAATAAAGCAAGAATGAATAGGCGAATTTTCACGCTGTGTCCACTGACCTCTATATATGGACTGGCTATACACGTGACATAATGACGCGATTTGATTTTCGCCATTTTCTCTCTGACAGCAGAAGTGAACGTCCAAGGAACTAATAATAGAGATAAGACAGTGTGACAAAACATATCGATAAAAATTCTATACCCAGGCCTACCCGTAAAGTCCATTCTACTTACCTAGTCAGGTCATAAGTATTGTCACACAGTAAAAACTTTTCTTTTAGATTGCTGGCCACAAAAAAGTTTATTGAATTCGAATTTCGAATTTTTCATAAAAATAAAACTGCATATTTTTTAAAATTTTACTTATTTTTAAATATGGAGTGGACGCTTAAAGAAGACCGTGTTGCAGTTATTGCGTTGCATCGTTGCGGTTACGCGCCAATTCAAATTTTTGACATACTGAAAAATTTGAATATAACCAAAAGATTCGTTTATCCTACCATCAAACGATACAATGAAGACTCTAGTGTAGATGACAGGTCAAGAAGTGGTCGCCCTCGGTCTGTTAGGACTCCAGCAGTGATAAAAGCTGTGAAGGCCCGAATTCAAAGAAATCCCAAACGTAAGCAGAAACTTTTGGCCCTTCAGATGGGGTTAAGCAGAACCACGGTGAAAAGGGTGTTAAATGAAGACTTACTTAGGGCTTTGGGCATATCGAAGAAAAACAGGACATCGTTTGAATGCTCGTCTAATGGACCTGAGACTGAAGAGATGCCGCGCTTTGTTGAAGAGTTCGCGGGAAAAAAATATCGGGAAATTCTTTTTTCGGATGAAAAAATTTTACCGTAGAAGAGAGCTACAACAAACAAAATGATAAGGTGTTCGCACACAGTAGTGAAGAAGCGAGCAACCGTATTCCGCGTGTCCAAAGAGGTCATTTTCCATCCTCGCTCATGTTATGGTTGGGAGTTTCTTATTGGGGCTTAACAGAGGTACATTTTTGTGAGAAAGGTGTAAAAACGAATGCAGTTGTGTATCAAAATACAGTCTTGACGAACCTTGTGGAACCTGTTTCTCATACCATGTTCAATAACAGGCACTGGGTATTCCAACAAGATTCGGCGCCAGCTCATGGAGCGAAGAGCACACAAGACTGGCTGGCGGCGCGTGAAATCGACTTCATCCGGCACGAAAACTGGCCCTCCTCCAGTCCAGAATTGAATCCGTTAGATTACAAGATATGGCAACACTTGGAGGAAAAGGCGTGCTCAAAGCCTCATCCCAATTTGGAGTCACTCAAGACATCCTTGATTAAGGCAGCCGCCGATATTGACATGGACCTCGTTCGTGCTGCGATAGACGACTGGCCGCGCAGATTGAAGGCCTGTATTCAAAATAACGGAGGTCATTTTGAATAAACTTTAGTGTCATAAGAATCTATGTTTTGTTAAGTTCATTTTGGTATATAAATGGTTACATAATGAATAAACTTGTTTCAATTATTTTATATTAAACATGTGACAGAATTTATGACCTGACTAGGTATAAATCATATTAATATATGTAATGTCATACAATTAATAAACGTATCAATTAATACCTAGACCTTAGACGCAAGCTTTATACCTCATATAACACCAAGATCGACGCTGCGTTGGTCTATCTACGTTTTTATTCGTAGCTACAGAACGGAATTCGTTCCGAGTTTCAAATGAGGAAATGCCTACGCATACCCGCTTCGCGGGGGCAATAGAGGATTATGTTGGACTTGTACCTACTAAAACCCCATGCTGTTCCACATTCGCCGCACATTGGCAGGGCCACTGAAACGCTTTCAAACACATCCGCGTCTCCACCAGCGCCAGCCGTCCAATAGTAGCCCCTCCTTAGTTGAGGACTTCTCCTCCCCCTTTTCTTCTCAGATAAGGCACACCAGGAACACAAGGCACACTGCCCTTCGCGGCCTTCAACTCCACCTGCACAACAGACTCCCCCAGCACCAAGTGGTGTAGCTCGCAAAGTCGCGGAGGATAGTCGAGTGGCGCATTGCTGCATTGATATAGGGAAAGGACTCTCCTCTAGCCGCAGCCCACTATCACAAATGTAAGGGCTCGACAAGCCCACTCAGAGTGGCTACCTTGGGCCAGCCCTTCACTTCGGGTCTGCTATGTGAGTCGCTCTACGTTTACCATGGGTTACTAAGCCACACCTACTAAACCCGCCCACAATTTTTCGCCTTTCGTCATTACATATATTAAAATTTTTGTTTAAGGTCTTCGCATGTTTGGCATTAGACTTCCTTTTAGTAGGACTAGGAATGTCTATAAGCTTTGTCACCGTGGTCCTACCAGAAGTGATGGATGCCAAAGAGGGGCTTTCCATCAACAAGGAGCAAGCGTCGTGGTTTGGTATGTCGCATTTTATTAAGTTAGTTAATTACAGTCTCAATACGTCCCAATTTTGGACACAAGCCTCCTTTTATTTTGAGAGGAGGAAAAGAGGAGCACTTAGCTGTTCCAATGTCTGTAGACTGGCTTCACGTGTCCTCAAGATATTTTATTTCTTAGACATGTAGTTTTCCTCATTATGTTTATCTACATGTTGTGGTAAAGCAGCACTTTAAATTGTAATTAAAAATTTCATTGGTGCCATTGGAAATCAAAGGCGTATTGCTCGCCTACTATAAAATTTAAAGCGAGCGATATAGGCGATTTCATGATGATATTTGTCACTGTTGTCAGTAGATTGAGAGCTGGCGACGAATTTCGGGAACGTCCTTTTGGCAGTTTGAAATTGTGAAAAATATAATTTCATCAATTGGCGAAACCAATCTCACGAGTCTGGCAGACCGTTTGCGGTTATTTCGTTACTGGGTAGCATTTAATCAATCGTTCAAATAGTTCAAAAGTCATCTATATCTGTACCACATCACTGTGAAAAAAGTTACGGCTGTAGAGAACGTGCAGCTTGTTTTTTTTTCCACCTTCATCTCTGGGCGGTAAGCATTTCATACATATTGTCCTTTTTTAAAATAATGTGGTAATTTGCCAAGGTTACTATTATTACGAGGTTAAAATTAACAGCTATTATACAAATTATTACATCACTGATTAAAAATAATTCAAACTATATACACAGATATTTACATTGCCATATATGCGCATACATACGTGCTAAATCCCAAAACAAGAATTTAATCTTAAAATCTGTAAAAAAGATATTTCTTAATAACCAACCACAGCGTGAGGAGCTTAGGCTCACATCCGCTGTCGGCATGCTTCGATAAGCTATCTTTCACGCACTTATGACTATGCATAAGACTTTTTTGTCGTATTAATTTGTAAACTTTGTTCACGTCTGGGAATTATTTAAAAATGCTAAATTCGTCTGGGGATTTGCAGGTATTATTAAAAGTTACTCAATAAATACGATTAAAATTTGAGTTTGCCAAAAGTATATTTTTTGGGATATGTATAAAATAATTTTGGAGAGGTCTACTTTATACCGACAAAAACGTCTGGGATTTTTTTTTGAATTATATAAAAACTAAATTAAAAGACAAAAACGAAAAATCAAGTTGCCAAAAAACATTTTCTTTAATTTTTTTTTGCAAATGTTATATGCTGCGCAGTAACGAAATAACCGCAAACGCTCTGCCAGACTCGCGGGACTGGATTCGCCAATTGACGAAATTATATTTTGTCACAATTTCAAACTGCCAAAAGGACGTTCCCAAAATTCGTCGCCTGCTCTCAGATTACAGTGACAAATATCATCGAATAATATGTCGGGTATTCGTATACTCGGATCGGTGATGGGGCAGCAATTTAAAAAGCGCGATGATCTCAAATCTGTCTATCAGGTAATTATTTGCAGATGAAACTGCAACAATCAGTTCTAATTACTGCAGCCTATGGACGACGAATAATCGATATTGCACTTCAACACAATAAATAAGACTATAATTATTGTTGCGTTGGATTAATACTAAATTTACATAAATGAAATGATAGAGGTTTGCAATGCACGCATCTCGGAAAAAAAACTGGACATATTTAAATTAGGTTTTCTAAGTTTTATTTCTTAGAAACTTGGCTCTTATCTAAAAGAAAAAAATATTGCGATTTCTTCATTTAACATTTCATTTAACAGTTATTAAAGTTTTAAGAAATACCGATATCTATACATATAATAAATCTGTAGAAAAGTCGTGTCTGTAATCCTAATATATTCTTGAAAAAACAAGTCTAGGGGACTAAATAAAGAGTTCTGAAGCGAAATTAGTGGTTTTTAGAATTTTTGTCTGTCTGTCTGTCTGTCTGTCTTTCTGCCTGTCTGTCTGTCTGTCTGTGTATTCCGGATTCACGCAAAAACTACTGAACCGATTTACATGAAATTTTGTATGTATGTAGTCAGTAACCCCGGGCAACTTATAGGCTACTTTTTATCCGATTACGGAACTTCAAAAAAAGAAGGTTGAGTATTTTATTTCCTTTAGATGTTAATTTTCTATTATATCTTAGTTATATAGGATGACGGGTGTTTTTCAAATAAATACCATAAAGTTTAAAATATAGTTATAACCTTGGTAAAATAATTTGAAACTACACCACTTTATTTATCAAAACAGCGCCATCTATCATCAAATGGATAAAGTAGTATGTTTTGCCTGCAGTTAATAATAAGTTAAATAATATAAATAACTTACATTTATATGATTAAACGATTAGATATTTAAAATTATTAAAAAATTCTAACGTTTAGTTTTTTTAGTAGTTTTATTATTTTATTTTAAAAGTGTAATAATTTCAATAGATAATAGTAAGTCTATCAAAAATATGAAAATTGATAAGGTTTATATTTGAATTACTAATATATATGTAAAGTGATTAAAACTGGTGTGTCTGCGTTTGTTGCAAAATTTTCATTATCATTTTTATCATAAAGAGATTTTTATGTATGTCGTGGCCAGATCGTAGAATTGTTCATATATCATAAAGTATTCTATCATTTCGTGAAATGGTGTGGACATTTCATGATATTTAATACTCTTTGTTGACCATGTCATGATATAGCTTGACCAAATCAATGAATAGAAATCGTTTGAAGACATTAATAACTAAACATAACGTTGCTATTTCATGATATGGTCATAATATGATGATATAATTAAATCGTTTTTCACCGCTAGCGGCGCTGATAGCGTATTCTTTAACAGAAACATAACTTTTAACAGAATTGACATGACTTTATGCCTTATTGATATAATAAATAAATGTTCGCTTCTATCGCCGATATTACTAGATAGTATAGTTTTGGCTTTCATTAGTTCATATAATAATAGCACCGTCTAATTACTTCTAAATATACTAAAATGGCAAGTCACTGATAAAATGAAATAATACAATGCTACAGAATACACGATGTAAATAATTGAATCATTTACATAACATTCATCCCGCGTTGGAATCAGCGCAGCGAACACTTTTTTGGCCAAATACTCTGCGGCCTGTGCCCAGTAGTAACATGTACGAGTATGTAAGCTGCTACTTTTTTACTTGCTATGGAGCAATATATGCAGTTTTTATTACATTTATTTTTCGGGTATGTTACTTTTTTGTTCTCTACCGTTAATATTAAGGGTTGCAAGAATGAGTAGAACGCATTATAGTCAGCCTATCAAAAGTCCATTGAAATGAACATAGGCTTCCCCCATAAATTATCAAGTAGCTGAATATTTGCTATAGTTGTGGTTGCGGTAGGCGGGTTGGCAACCACAGCTATTATTATTTTGATCTGTTGTCAGGAAGATGATGCTGCCCATCTCCTGTCTGTTTTTCTATGCCGCCTCTTACGATATGATTCTCTTTAGGTGGAATAATTTTAAGGACTTCGCGTTTAATTTTAACTTTTTAATTCCCGATGTTTTGGGCACTTTATAGCACCCATGGTCCACGGAAGAACTGAGGTGTTTGACGACCTGATGTCATAGTTATAACAGAATAGAATAGAGTAGAATAAATGCAGTAGTATGCTTGGGTTTGAATTTAATTTTATTAATTATGGGGTCCTTAGCAGATGGTAGCACTCAGCCATTTCCCATATTAAAATTAGGATATTTTGAATTTCAATATCATCGCGTTTCATCATTGGTAGGAATTGGTGCTCTATTGCAAGGATTTGTTGTCTATCAGATCTGATATAATGGTTGGAACGATACTAAACATGTTGATATACTTTAGACTTCCCGGAACGTCGGTGCTTCACATCAACAATATGTTCTTTTTGAACTTTCATCCAAGATGCGCAAAAAACCCGTGACATTGGTTTTAATCCATGTGTAGTAGGTATTCATTATTATAGAATATATATTTAGAAAATTTTCTATATTTATATATATAAAATTTCTATATATTTAGGAAATTTATTTTTATATATTTATAAAAAAATATATTTTTAAATATTTAGGAAATTTTGAGGTCTACTCAAAGTAAAAAAAAAATATCTACATCTATTTTATGGTGCCAATCAATATTAAATAGGACCAATGATATCAATAAAATATCTCAAATAAACGTTATATTATTTTGTTAAAACTAAATTAACTTTAATTATGAATAAATTAAAAGAGTCAAATGTAAACAATAATAATAAATTTTGATTCCAAGACTATTTACTATTTTCTTATAGATACATCGGAAGATGCGCCCGATATAAAACATAGTAGGTGTTTCTAGACATATATATTCACGTGTTCCTGTAGGATGTTAGGTAACAATCATCTACGTCTAATAGTCTTTTAGAATTCAAAAAAAATCTTTGACAGACATAGAGACACAGACACCGAGATGACTCTAAATGTGATCGAATTTTCCTAAGTTTGCCACGGGACAGCATTTAATGATGTTCGTAAATTCAAGCTCACGCGAGCGAAGCCGCGGGTAAAAGCTAGTATATATATATATATATATATATATCGAAAACTTTGTTAATATATCAAGCAACACGAATGAAGTCGTGAGTCGTGGGTATCAGCTAGTTCTGGTTAATACATCATTATTGGCTTCAAATATATACACGGAAATAAATGTTTATGGTTGGTAAAGGCAACATATTGAATCCTACAATATCGTAGGCACACACTCCTCAAACGTCGATGGTATTATTCTATTATTTATAAAATATTACTTGCACAGAAAAGTCAATGTTAATTATATTTTTATTATCGCAATTATTAATTGCCGCAAAGGCCAATCATCCATTTTTGCTTAATCAAAGGCTTATTATCCATACTTCTGAAGTTCATAATATTACAGATAGCGAAAGCAAATCGTGAGTAATGAAGTTATACTTGTTACTTCTATTTTGCGTTTGTCAAATTTAATATTTTTTTAATTAAAGAAAAGTAACTGTCTCAGTAACGATGCATAATTAAGCATGAAACGATTAATACAAAAGTGGTGCAAGACTATACCATGAGAAAATCAAACTAGTTCAGCCGGAAACTTATGATAGGAACCCTCGTTGTCAAATAAATTTAAAGGCTAAACTAGGTACTTTCAAATAAACTTTGCTCCAGACTTCTTAGTTTCTATCACAGAGTAGATACTTTAAATACAGTCTTAATTTTTAGGCTGTTCTAGTACAGGAAGACGAAGTTCCATTTCAATTCGTTCGCCAGTAAAGAAGCGGTGGTGCCTAAGTTTAAATTATTAAAAAAAAAATACAAATTTACGACTTTAATTTTAATAAAATGGAATAGAATAATTTTTATTCAACATAGATTACATGCATGTTATTGAAATTCATTTTTTACTTTACCACTGGTTCGGAATAAACTTCTGTCCTGGGTAGAACCAGGAAAAAACACAGCGGGACTTTTTTTAAAGTAAATTATAAAATATTAAAGGTTGTACGAACTATTTACAAAGATTATTTTAGAAACAGCTTGAAGGCGACCACCTCATTCATTACCCGTCTTTATACAGTTTTTGTTTAATAAATTATTTAAACTTGGTAATAGACAGACCATGTATATTTTCTGGACTTTGTTGAATAGAATAGAATAGAGTAATTTTTATTCAATATAGATTATTTTATACGATATTATAAAACTATAATAAAAAAGTACTAAAACTAATAACTTAATTATCATACAGCCCAACTCCCCGTGGTATCGTGCCAAGAACGCTGGCTGCGTTTCCTCGCCTAATAGCTATACTTAGCCTTTAAGCGAGAAAAGAACCAGCACTCTTATCACCAGCAGCAATGAGCAATCGCGAATGGAGTTCCTTTAGGAGCTTCACCGCACGTGGACTCCACGGACCGATACTCTCTACCACAAATAGCTCAAATATGTAGTCATCTCTCAGAGACTCATATTTGCACCACTAACTCAATTCAGCTGCCTCTGATACCGCCCCTGCTGCAAACGAGGTACCCTTAAGATGAGAGGCCGCCAAAGTGTCTACGCAAGTACCATTCCACACTAGGGCTTTACCTCTTTCCCAAGGGACCAATATCATACCGTTGGGTCATCGTCTCTAAATATTTCACAAGGCTCTAAAACTGAGGGAACAAGAGACAAGAGCCCTTCGGATGACATCGTGCAAAGAACCGTGCTGTGAAAACCTACCAGCACTTTTCTTACATGAAAGTCCGTGGAGCCCAAACAACGCTGCTACCACAGGGGCACGGATGGGGTTGAAAAATTGCCGCTCCAAGTCGGATTCCTACAGCAATGGCCAAGCTTTCCCCATCAAGTAATGTACCGAGATTATTTGATGGTAAAGCGTGTAACCAGTGACTAGATTCCTTAGTCGAAACAGCTAGAAGGCGTGCTTGGTCTTGGTCACTATGGAAATTATGAAACAAAACTCGAGTACTGGCAAGCGCTTATCTCACGCACTACCGTGGCTGGTATACCTCTATATTATAATATCATTATCACCATCATTGTTACAGCACAGCACACTATAAGTCCACCGCGTAACATAAACCTTCCCCAAAGTAATATATAAAATAATAATAAAAAAACTGCGATTGTCAACCCGTCTGCCACGAGTGGCAACTGTACCATTTACCCTCCCATACGGTAGGCCTATGTTCAAATACGAGCTTGTAAAGGGCTAATAGATGAATGAGAATAAATGGCATAATAGTTACTGGATTATAATTCAAGAAAAATTTGGAAACTTACTTATATATTATTTATATATTACTTATTTATATAGATAATGAAATAAATAAATAAAAATGAAATAATGCCTTGCCTAGCGGTTATCATTGCGCTAATTTTATGATCAGTGCTATCCCTAACCCTAAACACACAGTTCAGTTTCATAAGGATAGTAACACCAAACAATAGATTAGACAGACAAAAGCATTGTCTTAGTTTTTATTGAGAATTCTAGTAACTTTCACGATTATTAGAAGAGTTAGTAATTAGTTAAGAACTAATAAGTTCTCTGCGATACAACACGCGACTTATTAAAAAAATCCTTCCACGATTTTCCACTTATTTCTTAGTTATTTTTTATTAATTGAAAATAATGGGTTGTACAATTTGTTTGATATAAAATTACAGTAAAAAAGTGCAACAAATCACAATTTACGTGACACTGACGTAACTCTTTACAATGTTGTCTCCGAACAACGACAAACAATTATTAGCGACAAAAAGAACAATATTTTAAAAATGATTGCGCGAATTCGAGATGATGCAGTTCGACGATCTAAGAAATGGGGCAAACTACAAAATAATTTATAATACTACTACTCCTATTATTAGGCAAGCTAGGGCGCAGTGGCCTAATAAACAGAAGCGATTTCAACATAACCGTACCTTATAAATAACACGTTTTCTCACAAATGTTGGTTGCGGTTGGGTTTCTAGCCTGTGACCCAGGACAGGGTAGAGAGTAACTACTCTGAGCATTAAGCCTAGTTGGCTTAAATTATATCTACTAATATATACTGACTGAGCGCTGGTTTAAGTTATACAATTTATGAACATGGTTTAAAAACTGCTCAAATTTGGTTTTTAAACAGGTTTTTTTTATAGGAGAGGGAGCGAACGAGCATACGGATCTCCTGATGGTAAGTGACTACCGCCGCCCATGAACAACTGCTACACCTAGGGATTTTTAGGTGCGATGCCGGCCTTTTAAAAAGGAGTAAGCTCTTTTCTTGAAGGTCCCTGTGGATGGTATTGGAAGTTTTGTCGCGATGTGCGTTGAGTATGAGTTCATTCTGATCGGCTCGATTCACTGGCGCTGCGTAGGGACGTTGTATCCCTTTGCAATTTCTATTGAATCTACCACGTGCAGTGCTCTGAGGAATTGTTCGGATTAATTCCAGTCGCCAAATTTCACGGACGCACATTGCGTCAAAATTCACGAGACCATCCTCAATATCTGGATGCTTGGCGATCCACAACTGTGTATTTTACTAGGAGTTTTCTTCCTCGTACAACTTCTCTGTGGAATTGTTTTCGGACCAATACTACTTAGGGACCTTCAAGAAAATAGATTACACATTTGGGAAAGGCCGGCAACGCATCTGCAATTCCCCTGGTGTTGCGGTTGTTCATGAGCGGCAGTAGTCACTTACCATAGGGTGACCCGCATGCAAAAGAAAAAAAAAATAGTATGCGTTTAAGCATATTCACTGTAAGAGGTTGCCGTTGCCTAAAAGCACCACATCTATCCTCGATTTGGTTAAGAAACAAAATGTGGATGCGTTGTCAACTCTGTGGTCATCATCATCATCATTACAGCCCTTCACAAGTCCACTGCTGAACATAGGCCTCCCCCAAAGAATGCCACAAAACACGGTCCTGAGCCACCTGCATCCATCGACTTCCTGCATGTCTTACCAGGTCGTCACTCCATCTCGTGGGGGGACGCCCTACACTTCGCCTACCGGTACGAGGCTGCCACTCGAGAACCTTTCTTCCCCATCGGTTGTCGGTTCTTCGAGCTATATGGCCGGCCCACTGCCACTTCAGCTTACTAATCCGTTGGGCTATGTCGGTCACTCTGGTTCTACTGCGGATATCCTCATTCCTAAGTTTATCACGCAGAGAAACTCCGAGCATAGCCCTCTCCATAGCTCGCTGAGCGACCTTGAGCTTCCTCATACGGCCAGCAGTGAAGGACCACGTCTCAGTTCCGTAAGTCATCACTGGCAACACGCACTGGTTGTACAATTTCGTTTTAAGGTTTTGAGGCATGTCTGACGAGAAGATGTGTCGTAGCTTCCCGAACGCTGCCCAGCCGAGTTGAATCCGTCGATTGACCTCTCGGTCGAAGTTGGACTTACCCAGTCGGACTATTTGTCCCAGGTAAACATACTCGTCAACAACTTCGAGCTTAGTGTTCCCAACAACTATCGGCATAGGTGTGACATGGACATTAAACATGATCTTAGTTTTGTCCATGTTCATCTTAAGACCTATCCGTTGGGAAACACTATTGAGGTCATTGAGCATAGTGCTTAGGTCCTCCAGCGATTCTGCCATAAGGACTATATCGTCGGCAAATCGAAGGTGAGTGATGTACTCGCCATTGATGTTGATACCGTATCCTTTCCAGTCCAGAAGCTTGAAAACGTCTTCCAATGCAGCGGTGAAGAGTTTCGGGGATATGACGTCACCCTGTCTTACACCTCTCTGCAATTGGATAGGTTTCGTACTCTGGTTCTGTACTCGGATAGCCATCGTAGCCCTACTGTACAAGCACTTCAACACTTCGATATACCGACAGTCAACTTGGCACCGCTGAAGGGACTGCAGCACCGCCCAAATTTCGACGGAATCAAACGATTTCTCATAGTCCACATACGCCAGACATAGTGGCAAATTGTACTCTTCGGACTTCTGTACAACTTGCCGAAGGGTATGTATGTGGTCTATGGTGCTAAAGCCTTTTCGGAAACCGGCTTGTTCGGGAGGCTGGAAGTCGTCAAGTCTGCGCGCGAGACGATTCGTAATGACTCTCGAAAACAGCACGTAGACGCGGCTCAGAAGGGAAATCGGTCTGTAGTTCTTCAAGAGAGCGTTGTCACCTTTCTTGAAGAACAAGACCACCGCACTTCTGCTCCACGCCTCCGGTGTAATGCCACCATGGAGGACGGAATTAAAAAGCTTCTGAAGGACTTCAAGTACCGGTCTTCCACCCGCTTTCAGAAGCTCCGCTGTAATTCCATCCTCGCCTGGGGCCTTACCGTTTTTAAGGTGCTGGAGAGCCATCCTATTCTCGCTCAGACTGACATCCGGGATATCTTCGGAATAGTGTCGGATGAGACTCGCTCTTGGATCGTTACTCACACTTGCGTGTGGCTCCAACGATGATGTGTACAGCTGCCCATAGAACCTCTCAATCTCACTCAAAATCTCAGGTGTCCCGGAAACGATGCTGCCACATTCTGTCTTCAGCTTTGACAGTTGGCTCTTTCTGGCAGACAGATCTCTGGCAAAGACTTTGGAGCCTTGGTTCCGCTCGATCGCTTCTTCAATACGAGCTGTATTGAAGTTGCGTAAGTCCCGCCGCATGCATTTGGAGATCTGTCTGTTCAGATGCCTGTATGCTGTCAAGTCTGTTGAAGAATGTAGCTTCATCTCCCGTCTAACAGCCATGAGATTAAGAGTGTGATCGGAGAGTTTTTGTGTTCTTCTGCGGCGGGTCTTGCAGAACTTAGCTCCAACCGCATGGACAGTTTCCACGAGCTTGTCATTCATATCGTCCACTTCATTGCAGTCTTCTAGGCACTGAAAACGGTTTTGTAACTCGAGCATTACGAGGGGGACGGAGCGTTGACTTCATTAGACGAGACCTCTCCAACTTAACGTTTAGGTTCAGTGTGCCTCTAACCATTCGGTGATCGCTACCAGTTTTCACCCTCGCGATCACGGAGACATCACTGAACAGTTGTCGTCTGGTCGTCATAATGAAGTCAATCTCATTTTTTGTGGAACCGTCGGGGCTCGACCAGGTCCACTTCCTGTGGGGCCGCTTCTGGAAGAAAGAGTTCATCATAAAGAGTCCCTCTTTCTCCATGAAGTCGGCCAGCTGCTGGCCCCTTGGGTTCCGTTGCCCTATTCCAAATTTCCCTACTTTCAGCTCACCGTTCTCTCTTGTGCCTAGTTTTGCATTGAAGTCTCCCATTAACACCGTATATTGGGTTTTGGAGGAATGCATGGCTCTAGAGATATCCTCATACATTTCCTCCACCTCCTCATCGGGGTGTGCCGAGGTTGGTGCGTAAACCTGTATGACCTTCAGCGAATACCGTTTGGTGATTCTGAGTATAAGGTACGCAACCCTCGTCGACACACTCCCGATTTTTACAACGTTGTTAACGAGAGACTTGTGGACGATAAATCCGACACCTCCTTGGGACAGATGGTCGCCCTCCCGGTGATAGAGCAAGTTGCCGGATTCGAGGATTACCGTGTCCTCCCCCTCTCTTCGGACTTCAGATAATCCTATAATATGCCAGCGCAACTTGTCTATCTCTTCTTCCAGCTCCACGATCTTCTCGTCAGTCCTCAGGGTGCGTGCGTTGTACGTTGCCAGGTCGAGTCGTCTAAGGTGGCAACCGAACCTCCACCGGAGATTCTTAGCACCCCCTGCCCCGCCGTTACCATGGTCGCCACCGTAGCCAGGAATAGCGGGGCCGCCGGGGACTGGGGGCCGTCTCTTTGTTACTCTCTTCATAGGGGGGTATTTGCCATAGTTGCCACGCTTGGCGAGCGGGTTGGCAACCGCAGTTTTTTTATTGTCATTTGGCTATTATCAGGAAGATGCTGCTGCCCATCTCCTGGCTGTTTCCCTTTGTCGCCTTTTACGACACCCACGGGAGGATATGGGGTAGTGGATATTCTTGACCGCCACTACACGGCTTGGTAACTTGGCAACTCTGTGGTATTACTTTATAAATTGGAATGGAGTTTCCAAAGTTCCAAGTTTGCTTATAAGTACGAAAGCCCTTTTTAAAACTTAAGTTTTTTTTATCAAATAAGACATTGTTTGCATAATCATTATTATTGGTGCCCATTAAAAGTCCTCTGCTAAACATTCTTCAGCACCTGATAGTAAATAACTACCGCAGCCCATGAACATATGCAACCATTTTCAAAAAAGACTACAGGTGTGATGTTGCATGCCCTGTCATTTGGTGGCAGAAATATTATTTCATATACAGGGTTATTTTGCAATATACTCCCAAATTTGCAGAGAAACTCTGTATTCTGAAGGTATGTATTCTGAATACGTAATATAGGCGAACAGTGAAGAAAAATTGATTAAAAAATATCAAACGTTCTATCCATTTTACCTTTTTAATTCAGAATGCATGGTAATTCGTTATTGTAACTGATTGTCGTTCATAAATGTCTAACGCCTACTATTTTACTACGCACGCACATTCTCGTATTCGTATGTGTCACTCGGTCAGCAAAAACTTTGATAATCGAATCGCACACAGGAGCGCGCGTACGCGTAGAAAATCTATGGGATTTGAGATATGGGATATGGATATAGGAATGAGATAATTTCAAATAAAAGTAGAAGCCTTATTTACCCGTATTTTCAAAGCTGCAATAACGATATATCATTATTTATGTGACAACCTGGTAAGATATGCAGAAACTCGGTGGATGCTGGTGGCTTAGGACCGTGTTTCGGGCATTTCTTGGGAGAGGCAGACAGACTTGTGAAGGGATGTTATGATGATGATGTTTTGATACCAAAAATAATTCATAATAGTCATTAAGAATCATGATGTAATAATATGGATGTTAGTAATAAAAAGGATTTTTTTATTATAATACCGATCTATCCACTATTTGTCTACGAAAGATCTTCTTTCGGCCGCTGTCTATGATATTGCTTTGTTGATCCTCAAAGCATAAATCCTGAAATGTTTTGTAAATCTGTCGTAGTTATTAATGCTCTTTAATATATTTATGCAGCAGTAATAACTAGGATCTTAATATAATTCTTTTTATTTTCCAGCTAGTATGGCATTTCTCTGTCAACCTATTGGCAGCATATTTTCGGGCCCGTTATTAGATTACTTCGGGCGAAGGAAGGCTCTGTTCCTAGTGAACATACCGCACGTTATCGCATGGCTACTGATGTACTACGCATGGAACGTGCAATCGCTGTTCATAGGCAATGCGCTTTTGGGTATTGGCATAGGAATAATGGAATCACCTTCTGTTACATACATCGGAGAAGTAACGTAAGTATACCTAAAATACGTTTTACTTAAGCGGCTACTTTGTAATTGACACCTACTTATTATCTTTTTTTTATCATTGTAATTAGGAGTGCATTTGCGAAGAGGCTTAAGTACCATAGACCAGATACCTACCCTTTGGCAAATTGTACAGCAGACCAAAGAGTACAATCTGCCACTTTATCTTGCGTATGTGATGAGAAAGTTTTTGATTTGGGCTTTACTACAGTCTATTCAGCGGTGGCAAGTTGACTGACGGTATATCAAAATGACGAAGCGCTTGTATAATAGGGCTACGATGGCTATCCAAGTACAAAACCTATCCAACTGTAGAAAGGTGTAAGATAGGATGACCGAAACCGAAATTATATTACCGAAACTATTCTATTTATTATTGTATTGGAAGACATTTTCAAGCTACTGGAATGGAAATGATACGGTATTAACGTCAATGGCGATTACATCACTCACCTTTGATTTGCCGACGATATAGTCCTTATGGCAAAATCGCTGGAGGACCTAAGCACTATGCTCAATGACCTTAATAGTACCTCCCGACAGATAAGTCTTAGATGAACATAGAAAAAACAAAGGTCATGTGCATCATCCATGTCATACCTATGACGGTAATTGTAAGGAGCACTACCCTCGAAGATGTTGATGAGTATGTTAACCTGAGAAGGTCTGCAATGATGATATATATATATATATATATATATATATATATATATATATATATTTTCATTAGTGCGTATAATAGCCATGGCTCCAGTAAAAGGGGTCTCGGGTTTTCTACACTCACCACACGAAACAGCTGCAAGCTAGTACCCTGATCGAACAGACCCATTCATGCTACAACCATAATATAGCTGATGCTTTTTAATTTTCCGTAGTTCTAACTATATTTTAAAACACGTAACCAATTTCGTTTCATTATTTCAGAGATCCTTCCCTTCGTGGGTTCTTGACTACCCTGACGAATGGTTTTACATCTGCGGGCATGTTTGTTGTGTACTTGCTTGGCACGGTACTTCCATGGAGACAAGCAGCACTTGTGTCCCTTAGTGTACCTCTAGCAACTATGGCGTTGGTACTTTTGGTAGGTAAATATGTACAGTAAAACAAAATAACATTCTTAGAGTTAGTAGAAGTTCAAATGAAACAACACTTACAAAATTAAATTTTTGGAACGAAGTTCCTTATTGCGCGGTACGAATTTGACGGATGGAGGCTAGGCGAGAAAAAGTGTAAGATTTTTCCGTTACGACCCCCTTTCTATAGTGCGAGTGAGATATCCATCTCCCTCGCACTTTTGCATGCCTTAAGCGAAAGCGCAAGGTATGTTCTACTATCGCCTAAAAATTAAGATTCCAACGTTTTATCGCATGAAATCGTATCTAGCAATCATATTATACATATAAATGATATAAAAAGCACATTATTAGAAAGATAAATGATTGTTGAATTTATTAATATTTTTTTTAAATCGATTGATTGCTATTTTTAAATGAAAATGGGGTTTTAATGGCTCATGGTGTGGATTTATCAAGGTCGCAAGGCTTATAAACACGATAACTTTTGAAAATATCTATTGTTTAACTCAATTCATTTTTTAATCTCTTCATCTATCATGTGGGAAGCCACTGAATGTTAACCAAATGGCAGTGTAATTTTGTTTTGTTTAGCTATAATAATATTTTTTCGGCTGCGAAATGGCGAAAATTCTGTGTATTCGGGAGCCTTGTATGAATAAATTATTACTAAATAGAGACAGCGTCACTCAGTCCGGCGTCAGTTGCCGTCGTGAGTGGACATTGTAACGGTTGTTTGCAGCGGCTCAAAAAGATCGCTGTACAAATACACAATATTCGAATAACCAAAAAAATACTTGATTATAATAATAATGACAGATTTTTTTATTACAATATTTTAAAAGCACAGAATAAATAATAGTAGTACCTACTAAAAGTAAGTAGTATCAATTTTTTCGTCATGGGTGTCATTTTCATGGTTTTCGAGGGTGTTGAAGCCGATATGGTTGTCGAAATGTAAATCCAAGATGGCGGCTGCAATAGGTATCAATTGTTTTATCATAGGTGTCATTTTCATAGTTTTTGAGGGTGCTGAAGCTGATAGTGCTCTCTAAATGTAAATCCAAGGTGGCGGCTGCAATAGGTATACATTTTTTCATCATGGGTGTAATTTTCATGGTTTTCGAGGGTGTTGAAGCCGATAGTGCTGTCGAAATGTAAATCCAAGATGGTGGCTGCAATAGGTATCAATTTTTTCACCATGGTTGTCATTTTCATCGTTTTCGAAAGACTTGAAGCCGATAGGGTTGTCGAAATGTAAATCCAAGATGGCGGCTGTAATAGGTATCAATTTTTTCATCATGGGTGTAATTTTCATGGTTTTCGAGGGTGTTGAAGCCGATAGAGTTGTCGAAATGTAAATCCAAGATGGTGGCTGCAATAGGTATCAATTTTTTCACCATGGGTGTCATTTTCATGGTTTTTGAGGGTGTTGAAGCCGATAGAGTTGTCGAAATGTAAATCCAAGATGGCGTCTGCAATAGGTATCAATTTTTTCATGATTGGTGTCATTTTCATGGTTTTAGAGGTTGTTGAAGCCAATAGTGGTGTCGAAATGTATTTAAACTACTTTTAAAAATTCCGTAAAATCATGTTATACGTAATTTTTTAATGCGCTTAGGACATGCCCAATTGGATTTATCAATTTTTCTTATCTTACCATGAAAGGAATATTATTTTAAAAGACGCTTTATTTTAATAGACGCTAGTAATTAATTTATTTGTATTTGTTAATCAATAATATACTACGTTTATCAATTATAACATACTACGAAAGGAACTTCGTTCCAACTAAGTGTTTTACGATACTCACGCATATTTTTTGCTTTATTAGAAAAGCATCTCTCATTTTTGGAGACCTTTTAAAATCGAAAACCGTTTACTGGCTCGGTTCAAGCTCCATCACTTGTTGTCTTAATCCGACCATATGTGATAGTATTTTTTGTTAAAAAATAAAATAAATAAAATATTTCTTGGTAGTATCACAAAGTTATATTTAGTTTAATTTAAACATATGAAAGTATATACGGTACTTATTACAAAAACACAAATTTAAAATTTTTGTATGTCGGTCTGTTTGTTCCGGCTAATCTCCAAAACGGCTGGACCGATTTCGACGGGACTAAGCTGCCAGATAGCCGATGTTATAAGGAGTAACTTAGACTACTTACATTTTCGAAAAAGAATTAGGGTTCCGTTCCGCACAACATAATTATAACCCAAAATTACACGTGGGTGAATTCGCCAATAATAGCTAGTGGTAAATATAGCATGATAAGGGAGTAGTTTTTGTCCAGAAATAGTTTATTTACAGATTTATATAAAGAGGTCTTATTTATCAGAAAGAGGATTAGGGCAAAAAACTTCAGGGGTGATAACGCATCTGTAGTTTGATTATTAATTGAGGATAAATGAAAGCCACAGCACACATTTAGCACCAGGTGGACTGTGTGCTCGTTTGTTACTATTATCCTATAATAATAAAAATTAATACAATACATTTAACTTTAACGTGAACTAACTTCAGGTTCCTGAAACTCCGATCTGGTTGCTATCCAAAGGTCTCCAAGAAGAAGCGTTAAGGTCGCTATGTCGACTCAGGGGATGGACTAAGCCAGAACATGTTAAGGAGGAGTTCGAGCAACTGCTTCAATATCACGATGTTATTAAGCAATGTGTTATCTGTGCAAAAGAAGGCAGAAGTGAAACAGACCATTGCAAACATTCAAATTATAACATCATTAAGAGGATTATATTTAAGATCAAACATATATTACTTGTAAAGGAGACATTGAGGCCATTCGCACTGGTTATGGCCTACTTTTTCTTCCATACTTTTAGTGGTTTACATCCTGTTCGACCGAATATGGTCAACTTCTGTAAAGCGTTGGGGATGAAGTATGATTCTAAAACCATTGTGGTAAGTGTAACAGTATTATTTATCTTATTAATGCGTCCTAAGCTCAAGAACCAGCTAAAAACAATACTTGTACATTGTACAGTAAAAAAATTAATAATATTGATTATAACACAAACATCATACAATATAAATGAGTTAAGAATAAATGCTTCTGTTTTAATGTATGATTTCATAGACAAAACTAAGCTACAGAACATTTTCGCCACACTTGTATTATTATTATCATCATCATCATTACAGCCTTTCAAAGTTCACTGCTAAACATCTCCCCCGTTGATTGCATCATGGCGGATATCTCATAGTTTCCTAGCTCAGTGGGCGAGTTTGCAACCGCAGGTTTTATTATTTTGAATTATCAGGAAGATGTTGCTGCCCATCTCTTGTTACATTTTTCGTCAATCGCCACTTACAATACCCATGGTACCATATGGGGTAGTGGAATCTGTTACGTCGTGACGTCACTACACTGCGAATTCTTGTAGTAGCAATTGAAAAATATATTATTCTATCACTTTCGCTATGTCTGTCACTGTCACTACAGTCATCACAAGGCCACTGTTGAACATATTATACATCCTCCTTAGATTGCTACGAAGTACGGTCCTGAGCTACCTGCATCCATCGAATAACTGCGACCAGTACGAGGCTGCCACTCCACACACGAACTAAGTCCAATACTCTTCCGACACTATTCCGTTAATATCTCAGTCGTCAGTTTGAACGAGATCATAATGACTCTCTAACAACTTAAGAAGAGCAAAGCGCCGAGTAAGGATGAAATTACAACAAAACTTCTGAAATCAGATTCTAAAGTTATATTTGAACTTCGTCAAGAACTATTTAATTGTGGTATTTTGCAAGAAATGTGATAAAACTCTTTTACAGAACTACTGATCAATATGCCTTCTTCTACGTCCGATTATGTAAGTCCGATTGGGACCAAGAGGTTCCAATTAAGCTGGGCTGTGTTTGGAAAACAGAAAGAAATATTCTCGTGCGATATTCCTCAGAATTTAAAGATTAGTTTACCACCGGTGCGTGTTGCTGTTTGCCAGTGATGACTAACGAAACTCGAACGTGTTCCTTCACTGCTGGCCATATTATAAAGCTCAAAGTCGCTAAGGGTACGATGGAAAGAGCTATGCTTGGAATTTATCTGCGGCATAAAATCCGGGATGAGGATATCCGGAGAAGATCAATAATATATTATTAACTAAGTAAAATTCTAACTTCAGTGGTTTGTATTATTTGTATAGTCCATCATCATTGCAGACCATCACTAGTCCTCTGTTAGGCAAATACCTATTCTAAAAATACGGTATGAGGCACTGCTCATCAGGTCATGACTTGGTCTAATAAAAGGTCGAGACCTTATATTAAATAATATCATTGTTTTTATTTAATTTTGATAAATGAAATATTTTTAGGTAGTCGTGGGAGCTGTATTCATAGTTATGAATATAACCGCAGCTATAATAGTAAAAATGACGGGGAAAAGAAAACTGGTCATTGGTTCCCTTTTAGCAACAGCTTTTTGCAGCCTTGGTATTAGCGTCTACGCAAGCAGCAAAATACCTGCATCCGTCTTCTCTTACGAAGCTGACACGTTTCCCGAAGCGAAAGAGACTTTACCAATTATACTTTTTATGGCATTGGTGTGCTTTACGAGCTTAGGAATCCCATGGGCTTTAGTAACCGAAGTTTTTCCTTTTAGGTAAGTAATAACAGCTTATATACGTCCCACTGCTAGTCAAAGGACTCCTTTCTGAGAGGGTTGTGTAGCAATTAGTCCCCAGCGCTGCTCCTGTATCTTGAGAGTTTTTATATGTCTTCTAAATATTTTGATGCTCAGACATGTGAGTTTCATCACAACGTTGTACTTCACCTTTGAGCACGTGATAAATCAGCACATAATATTGCAGCTGACGGCTACTTTGGTGCCGGTGAGTATTGAATCTGTATTGATCGCGTATTGTAAAATTTATGGCGAGCACTTTTTAGCTAATTAAACTAAAGGACATTTGACAAATTGGGCTCAGCGTCCAACAGAGTTATGGCATATGCCATTTTAAAGGATTTTCTTCGTACTTAAATTGTTACTATCGGCACCACCTTCAATGGAATGGAATTTTTTTTCTGGAATTCTGCAATGGAATTCATTGCAGAAAAAAGATATGCACCTAAATAGGTTTTGTAGAAAAAGACAATTGGTAGTCATAAAACTGTTATTGAAACAATAAATTCATACTTTAAAATAATGGTAAACAATAGATGCGCCTGCACCCGTGTGATTTACAACACTCTATCCCTCACACCTTTCGGACGTCTGCGCGAGCGCCCATCCCTTCTAACTATATTATACTACTACACGCTCTACTATATCTTACTATATCTCTATATCCCTTAGGTCTTGATAAGTCATATTGCAGCGAACATTTCCCCAATGGTTTATATACGATAGAAATCTATCGTGAAAATGAATTACATGATTTGGCAGCATGCAATATCCAACACCAAAATATGTGGCTAAAATGAAATAGGTCCAGATGCCATCGCTCAATATTACTGCTCGTGTCTAACAGGTAGGCGCACAGTAGGAAGTTGTGCATATACCGTTTCAATAATATGGTACCTATATAAGGTTAGGCGCATACAATTTAAACCACCGGAAGGTCATCTAAACGACATTATTATTGATATCGATTGAAATGTTTTTAACTGATAAACAGCTGTTATTAGTTAAAAATAAAAATATTTTAAATGATAAACAGCTGTTTTATTTTTTATATATTTTTTGCACCTGGAATTAAAACTGGTATAATATGTCAAACAACAAAAAGTACAATGTCATAACAGCATTACTTTGCAGGATTATAGCTTATTTATGGTAGGAGGAAAATATTTATAGAAAAATAACCCCATGGATTCTTCACATAAATGAGTTTATATCTTTATATTTATTGCAGTACAAGTATATTCAAAGTGGTCTCATCTCTGTTGGTGGGTGAGCCCAGGCTTCATACATTTTTGCTCATGGTCCTTTGAAACTACACCGTAAACAAAATATTTTTCTTACTAATGTCGTTTCACATTCTTTCACATCTTTTTTATTAAAGAAGAAATTAAGTAAGTCTGCTTCCGCTTACAAATAAAAAAGAGCACATTGAAAGTATTCTGCAGTTCCAAACACCGGCAAATACAACCTCAACAAGAAATTTCTGAAAGGTTGTGGAGCAGATAATATTTCACAAGCTACTCCAGTGCGGTTTGGCTATTTCACACCTGTCCATCTATACATAAGCATAAAAAGGTCCACTGCTGCTGAACAAACGTCTCCCCTAGGTTACATCACATAAGCAGGTTGTTTGCCAAAATTCAGCTTGTAAGATGATTATACCACAATCGAGGAAGAAAAAAAAAGGGAAAAAATATAGAAAAAGTTATATGTGATAGAAAAGGATGTGCAATATGTCAATAGAGTTAGAAAAATGTATCTATTGGATGTCTCTGACCTCTCTGGAGTCGAGAATCATGTCAACTAATGGTCAATAGTTGAAATGTGACCTGGTGTAACCCTTGTTTGCAAAATGTATTGCCGATGTTTTTACGATCTTCACTTATGTCTAGGAAGTTCTTCGCCGACTTTGCCATACATTTCTGCGGTATAATATTACTTAATAATTATATTCACATATTGTTTATATTTAATTTACAGGAGTCGAGGTACTGCAACAGGACTCGCTGCAGCTTTAAATTACTTCATATTTTTCTTAGCAACAAAGACGAATTATAATTTAGAAGCAACTATCCACATAAGCGGTACATTTGCAATCTACTCAGCTCTTACGTTCATTGGAACTGTGTACATGTATTTTTTCTTGCCAGAAACTGAAAAGAAGACTTTAGCCCAAATTGAAGATTACTATAAAGGAAATAGAAAAATATTTGCTGATGATTTTCTTATCAATGCTTTCAGAAAAGAAAAAGGTGTCAATCTAGAGGCAAATAAACCTATGCTAGTTAGTTAGTTGTATCAGTGCGGTTAGGCTGTTGTAGAAAATTAAAATTGAAATTTCTTAGTTTCTTTTCTTTGAGTTTTTTTACTCGTTAACTTCAAAGACAAATGCTCAAATTGTAATTGTCTTATAACATTAAATATTGACTAAAATATTGCATTTTTATTAATTTAACAAAATATTAAAATTTTAAGTCGTAGCAACAATTAATTCTATAGCGTAATTTTTAGATCATAAATGTGAAATTATTGTCTAAAGAGTTTGGTACAAACCTACAATCTTACCGATTTATATTAAGTTAGTCTATTTTATGGACCACCTTGAGAGTCGATCAATTTTTGTTTCCTTGTATTTCTGTTGTCTCTTTGTTGACTGCAATAGGCGTCACTTTTACAAAGCAATTTTCACTTTTACAAATATTACACAAGGCTCTAAAACCAACCAAAAACAAGAGCCCTTCGGATGACATCGTTCAAAGAACCGTGCCGTGAAAACTTACCAGCACTTTTCTTACATGGCCTTATCTTGGTCACTATAGAAATTATAAAACAAATCTTACTGCACCTTCTGTACCAACGGAATACCCACTGTTTATGTTGTTTAACTTTCAGTGGAACATTTTCGCTGGGACAGAGCGTTTGCCATGTCTGCTTTGCCTGCGTAGCAAAACACAAGTCTACTTAATTATTCAAAATTATGTTACATAAATCACTGACACTTTGCACAGAAGCAAGGAAAGCCTAAGTATGTTCAGAGTTCCACTGCGTGATAGATTTTGAAATGAGAATATCCAAAGTAGAACCAGACTAACTGACAAAGCCTAACAAATCAATAAGCTGATAAGGCAATGAACTGACCATATACGATATAGCACATAGCACGAGCAACCGACATCTGACACCAATACCACCAAAGTTTATAAGTAAAGTAGCTTGAGTCCAGGCTGTTGTGTTTAAAGTTAAATTTAGAATTTTTTCCGTCACCGTTCTCTCTTGTTCCTACTTTTGCATTGAAGTCTCCTATTAACATCGTATAGTGGGGTATGGAGAAATGCATGGCTTTAGAGATATTCTCATACATTTCCTCCACCTCCTCATAGTGTTGTGCCGAGGTTGGTGCGTAAACCTGTATGACCTTCAACGAATACCGTTTGGTGATTCAGAGTATAAGGTATACAAACCTCGTCGACAAACTCACAATCTTTACAACGTTGTTAACGAGTGACATGTGGACGATAAATCCGACACCTCCTTTGGCCTGGATTCGAGGATTACCGTGTCCTCGTACTCTCTTCGGACCTCGGATAATCCTATAATATGCCAGCGCAACTTTTCTATCTCTTATTCCAGCTCCATCATCTTTTCGTCAGTCCTCATGGTGCGTGCGTTGTATGTTGCCAGGTCGAGTCATCTTAGGTGGTAACCGAACCTCCATCGGAGATTTTTAGCACCCCCTACCCCGCCGTTACCATGGTCGCCGCCGCAGTTAGGAATAACGGGGCCGCCAGGGACTGGGGGCCGTCTCTTCGTTACTTTCACGATATTTGCCATAGTTTCCACGCTTGGCGAACGTTTTGGCAACCGCAGTTTTTTTATTGTAATATTGCTGTTATATAGAAGATGCTGCTTCCCATCTCCTGCCTGTTTCCTACTGTCGCCTCTTACGACACCCACGGGAAGATATGAGTAGGGTAATATTGGGGCTTCTGCATCACTCACATCCGTTCGCGATGCAGTTCGCCCCAATATTACACTAAATAGCTCTACATTTCCATTTTTTTTAACTAAGAAGATGTCTTCTCAATTCTGTATCACTTTTAACTCACAGCGATTTTCTACTTTTTCATTTTTTAAATTAAGCAGATGTCTTCTCAATTCTGTGTTACTCTTTTTAACTCACAGCCATTTACCATACTCTTTCAAACATTTATTTATATAATCTAACTCTTTCACGGCGTTCACATAAAAACATTGGGGATAATGTAATGTGTGTTGCATCCACGGATCATCGTAAATCTCCCAATCTCTAATAACTCCGCCACAGGAAAAACAAGCAGCTGTATCATTTATGCTATCGCCAAAATAAAAGAATCCCCCATAAGCCATTTCACTGCTTCTCTTAAATCACTCGTTGCCCAATAATGGCTAAATGAAAATAAGCGTGTTTTATATGAATCATATAAACTATATCGGGGTCTGTATTCGTTTTGAGTCATATCCCTCATGCTTTGTGCAGGTTTGATCTTGCTGGTTGCAAGAGTATAATGAAGCTGCAAAGCTGCGCTGATTCCATATAAACATTTAAAAAAGTTGCTGGTGGAGAGTTTTTTTATGAAATAAAATAAAGAATATTTCAAATGTTATTATCAGAGCACCATTTATTTAAACAAAAAACATTTTTCAAAGCACATACTGAGTCGTGATTAATACAACTATACAAATCTTTACAATCTTTATATCGATCATACAGATTTAACAAACTAGGACATCCTTTATCTTCTAAATTAATTATATTATCATTTTGTAAGATGGATTTTAACCATAAAACTTTTTCTAAACCTTTGACGTATATACATTTATCCTTTATATTATCTGCTATTAAATTCTGATAATTTAAATAAGGTGTTACTCCCTCACTCCAATATATCTTTCTATTACGTTGAATCCAATTTACATGTTTCTTTTTTTTTACAGTCAATTTGTAAAAAGGAAATGGTGGTTTAATTAAAAGTCGTTGTATTTTATTATTACACAATATTGCAATTTCTTTCACTATGAATTCATTTCTTTCTGTTTTGAAACCTTGGACATCTACGATAGCAGTCATGTCAACTTGCGCACTATGTTACTTAAAGGCTTATATTCCACAAGTTGATTGTTAATGATTAAACAATATCCAGTTGTCCTCTCTGGTATTGCCGTTGTACATTCAATCTTCAAACGAACATCTACGCGTCCGGTTTTTAGACTGTCGTTTTGTCTTGTACAATCTATCACAAATAGCGGAGGCTTCTCCTTAAAGCTACTTAAATCAAGCAATGGGTCTGCGGGACAGTTGTAGTACGACTGGCGAAATTTCACATACATTTCGTATAATATATTAAATTTGTTTTCGGAAAACTTTAAACATAAGGGCTCGTATGGGTAATATTGTAAATTCAAAAACAATGTCACATTTCTCACTCCACAGTGATCAAATACTGAACAGTCTTTCATTTTTTGATTTTTTCTGTTTGTTTGTAAACAAAAAATTACATATCGAGGTTTCTCTTCAGTCTTCACGATCTGATACTTTCACATGTGGCACTCGCCATTTTATTCTTTGTATGTCTATTTGAAAATGTGCAACATCTTCAGTTCCTATAATACTATTTATGTTAGAATTACTTCTGTTCAGTATAAGTTCATGTTGACAATTTATTACAATTTTAGCATAATCGTCTGCAAACCCTAAAATCTTATTTAAAGGTAGCACTAAAATCACCGTTTTCACTTTTAAATCCATCCATGTCAAAATTTTCTGCTTCATTCATTGAAATGTATGATTTAATTGTTGACGTTATACCAGCATTTTTAATACGATCTATTTCGATTCCATTTATCTCATATCTTATGTCTTAAAACAAGAATATAATAGGATTATTACTGAACGTAACAGGTTTTTTAATCTGGTTTCCATCTTTGCTGAAAAGCTTTGCACGACCTTCGATGTAAATTGAACTGGTTGATGGTAATACATATATGTCTTGCTAATGTATGGGAATTCTTATTTCATCGTTTTCTCTAAAATTATTATTATATGGATTATAAAATGGACTTCATAACTTTCAATAGAAGTATCGAAGTTTGGTAAGTCATTAATCTGTAGTATATTCATACTTTAAATCCTAAGGACTTTAGAAAATCTTTATTATTTATACTCAGGGTCTTAAATTTTTTCTCACGTCTTCGCACCTTAGTGAATGTAGAAGTAATAGGGCGCTTTAAGTAGACTGTAGGGTATTTATAGTGCAATATCATTTTACTTTCCTCAAATGGAGGCGAATTTCAATATATTGTTCTTTGAAATTAATTCTGTAGCCAAATTGATCTAAAACTTTAATAGTTATAGATGTAATATTATTTTTACTCACTGGGAAGTAAATAACGTTCTGAGGTATTTCTATGTATTGATTATCTGCAGCAGTTTTAGATACAAATTCGTGAATAATATGAGTAGGTAACCTATTGCAATATGAGCCGTATATGAGATCACATTCGATTCTGATCACAGATGGGAACTTGCTATCAACATAAGAATATTTTGTTGTTGAGTTTATTACTGAAAAATATAGTAAACGCGGCGGTTAAAAGTAGGAATCCAATTCTGATTTATTTCCTGAGATAGTAACTGTTATAGACATGCTTGTATACTGAGCAATTTATGATGTTCTTGTTTATTTTATGTCTTCATTGCGCCAAAAATTCTCCAAAAAAATCAAACAAAGATGTCCACAATTAAAGGGATGATCACGCTGTATGTTATCATAATTATAGTGGACTTTAGGACCTAAATATTTTATCAATTCTATTGGAGGTTTAAGATTTCCACAACTGCCGAAATATTCAACATAATTATTAAATTTTACATAGGCTACCCAATGAGATCCCAGATTTGAGGAAATATCTAAATTTATAACTCCACATTCTTTTTTAAAAGTGTGTGTTGGGAGCTCATCTCTCATAAAGGGAATATTTTTTCCATACTTCAAAATGTCAATGTTAGTTAAGGCGCGTTTGGGTAGCCTATATTCTTTTTTTATTTCTTTAGATACAAAAATGCCAAATCCATTTTTATGAGGCTTAAACTGTAACCCACTTCCGATACGAAGAGCTTCCATTTTTTCATTGTGTCTCTTCAATTCAGCAAATTGTTTTTCAGCCATTTTGATTTCATTTATAGTTTTAAGTATACCAGCTGCACCACCTGCTAAGGCTCCCGTAGCCGATAATCCGGCAAAAATCGGAATCAAAGGTAGTAGGCTAGCTCAATTGCTGCTTTCTTGCATTTTGGTTTTAATTTTTACATACGTCTTTTGGTTTTTGTAATGATATTCTTAAACTTATTTTTAAATTCAACCCAACTTTCTCGGAGACATTTTATTACTATTGCCATTATTTAGGCCAGCCCCAGTTTTAATTTTTGATTGCATAGCTTTGCTTATTATCTTTGCTGCTAACTTTTCTCCCAAATTTGCGTCGGGAGCAATCTCTCGTGTTTTTGCCATTTTTAACAAAACTAAATCCGCCTTATGTCGGTCCTTTAAGTTTTAATATTTGTGATACGCAATGTCGTGTTCTTTACAATATTCGTCTAATTTGTTTATACCTTTGACTCCACGTGATAGTTTTTTGATTAAATTTGTACCAGGACAACAATAATTGTATCCCGGTAAATGCCATTCAAATGGTAAATTATTAATCAGCCAATTGAGAAGACTACTCTCACCAATGCACATCAGAAGACTATTTAATCGCGCTTGGGATATTTATTAAATATACGATTTTTTCTTATTTCTTCTTAATGTTAAACACAGTGGTCAGTAAGTCTATTACAATATATTTGACTTATCGATCCAATTGTTTTCACTACACGATAAACCTAGCCATTTTACTAAAACTTTATTTCCTTTCCTTCTTAAAACTTTTTCGACTAAATAAATGTTTGGATTTTTGGTCTTTTGCTCTTGCGCATAAAATCCTCCTAAAATTGGTTGCCCTCTAATTGTATCTTCAATTAAGTAAGTGGTTGGAATTCCGTTCTGTAACTTTCGAATTTTAAATATTTCTGTCGACCAATTTGGAGTATATAATTTTTCGAATGTACCTTTGTATTTGCTTATACTCAAGCTACTGGACTGGAAATGATACGGTATTAACATTAACGGCGAGTATATCACTCACCTTCAATTTGCCGACGATATAGCCCTTATGGCAGAATCGCTGGAGAACTCAAGCGATATGCTCAACGACCTCAATAGTGTTTCCCCAGGGATAAGTCTTAAGATGAACATAGACAAAACAAAGATCATATTTAATGTCCATGTCACACCTATGCCGGTAGTTATTGAGAGCACTAAACTCGAAGTTGTTGATTGGTATGTTTACCTGAGACCTGGGCAGCGTTCGGGAAACTACGGCACATCTTCTCGTCAGGTATACCTCAAAACCTGAAAACGAGATTGTACATCCAGTGCGTGTTGCCAATGATGACTTATGGATCTGAGACGTGATCTTTCACTGCTGGCCGTATTAGGACGCTCAAGGTCCCTTAGCGGGCTATAGAGAGGGCCACGCTCGGGGTTTCTCTGCGTGACAAACTTAGAAATGAGGATATCTGCCAAATTTAAAAAGGACCCCCTGTAATATTAATTGTGAGAAATACAGGATACTTAGGAATCGCTGCAATACGATGTGTAGAGATGCGCAACGACGTCACATTCACAAGAGTATTGCGGAATCTGATCCCAATAGGGTTTGTAAATTTCTTAAAAGTTTGAGAATTGGCAAAAAGCGAAATGACTCCTTTCCTCCAGATTTAAACTTTGAAATGCTTAATCAATAATTTTCCCTTGTCCCCCACTGGCTACGTTTTAGTGACCTCTTCGGGGAAATCAAGGGTTTTGTCTATGCAATCAGGTTATTAAGTATCAGGTTATCAAGACCAGCAACTATCGGAGGTATCTCCGATACGGTTGTTATTCAACGTCACACAACGTCGACATCTGTCGAGCTTGTTGCTATCCCGGTGAATCTCTTAGGTATGTCATCTCCGGTTGTTTGGCGATTTCTAACTCTGAGTAACTTGTCCAGGCACAACCTATTAAATAGTATATTGTAGTAGGGTATTTTTGGTTGACATTACTATGCCGTATGACGAGAAACTCGTTAAAGTCGAAACAGATCAGCAGACAACTTATCTGGACCTGGCTCATAAGGTGACTGAAATGTGGGGTGGTCTACCGACCGAAGTTATAATAATCCCGGTTAGCTTCTCGAGTCATCTGAGCGGCTGGAACTCCGTGACGGATCACTTCGGGCTCAAATGCAGAAGGCGGTGCTCCTCGATACCGCTCGCATCGTACACCGAATGCTTTCCCTTTCATCCTAACCCTCAGCCGTTTGGTCTCCCCTGCTGAGGGCTTCCATCTGGTTGGATTTTATTTATTTATCTATTTTTTAATGTTATATTTTACTACATTTAATTTATATATTGATCCTTTTATTTTATATATTTATTCATCCAAACCACATGAATATTATCTATAAATACCCATAATAACAAAAATAATCATGTGTGTTAATCATTATAGAACTAACAGTATATTATATATTATAGTAATAGATCAGTAAGCTGACAAACGATGGTAAAGAAATCTTCTCAAGTAACTACCGGTAGTACGGGACTGCCACTTGAGAAGATTTCTTCATCTTAGCGAAGTTTAGGACGCTCCCCACTAGATAAAGTGATGACCTGTTAAGAGATGTAGGAAGTCGATCGCTGCAAGTGGCTCAGGACCGTGCTTTGTGGTTGTAGGATTTCTTCGGGGATGCATATATGTTTAGCAGTGGACCTAGTAAAGGGCGGTATTTATTGAGTTTACAGAAAGATGAAACAAACACGAATATTGCATTTATTCATAAAAAATAATGTGAAAAAGAATATCGTTAACAAGAACAGATCAAGACAGATTATGCACTGAAAATTAATTGAATTTATTGAATGCAATTGAAAATGTCTTAGTGTGGGAAATGATGGCACTCACCTGTTTATAATCATCGTTTTAACCTTTTCTACAAACGAATTCTCATCCAGGATAAAATATCAATGCCCTTAAATTAAAAATCTTAAGATGAACTTAATTGGTAATAATGGCGTTTTAAACATAACTTGTAGGCTGAAAATGTACTCGAAAAATGTGGTGTGACGATTCGGAACATTAATAAGTGAGATAGACTATAATTATTTATTAAAATTTATTTATTTAAACCCTTAAATATTACTTTTATTTAGAATGGTTTCTTCTCGTCAATCGTTTTAACTTGTTTATCACCGGATCATTAGCAAACGTTTGTATTTTATCACTGTTAAAGAACACTTCTATATCTTCTAAAATCATGCCCTCTGTCTCTGGTAAGAAAAAGTACAAGAAAATTGTGCCAAGAAAGCCAAATGCAGCGTAAACGGCAAAGGTGCCCCACAGCCTTATATGGGTTTCCAGGTCAAGTAGAGTTTTTGTGCCGATGAAAGTGAAGACGTAGAAGCATGCTACGGAAATACATTGAGCAGATGCTCGACTTCTGTTGACAATTTCAAACATATATTATTAAAATTAAAATGAAGTTTTTTTCAACTGTAACTTTTGAGCTCAGACTACAAATAAACAAAAACATAGAGTACTAAATTTCTTATATGCACAGTTATGTTTACCTGAATTAATTAGAATAGCTTTTTATTCAATACAATCTGTATTGAATAAAAAAATTATCCCTGGTTCTGAAAAAACCTCTGTCCTAGGAAGAACTAGTAAGAAACTCAGCGGAACATTTATTTCAAAAGTATTATACCTACCATTAAAATTTTACACAAGGTTGCACATAATTATAAAGTCAATGTTTAAAAAAAATAAAGTGGAAATATTTTCTGCACCTTTGTTATATAAGCAATGTATACAACATTCCCTCAAACCACTTCTGGTAAGCTTAAAATGCTCGTGTTAGAAGTGTTTCACGAGAGCAGTCGAATGGCGGATTCAAACCCACGATCTTTCTATTATAATATATTATTTTTGATAAACGTATTATATTATTGATTAACAAATACAAATAAATGAATTACTGGCATGAAATGAAGCGTCATTTAAAATAAAATAATATTTCTTTACAAGATAAGAAAAAGTGCTAGAGAGATGGATATTATTTCATCTCCTTTCCTATAGCCGCCAAGGCCATCTACAAGACGTCAGAAGAGGTCAAAAATCTTACATTTTTTGTCGCCTAGCCCCCATCCGCCAAATTCGTACCGCTCGATAAAGAACTTTGTTCCAAAAACAAGCGCCACTTATTGAGCGAATCCTCTTTAGTCCAAAATCATTTTATGTTGTAATTTATACAGGGTTATTTTTCAAAGAGTAGCGAAATTTTAAACTTAAGCTGAAATATATAAATAAAGAGATACCGTTATTGCAGTTTTTGAAAATACAAGTAAATAACGCTTCTACTTTTATTTGAAATATTATTAAAGTGATTTATGGGCAACAACATTTTTGCCTACCGATCGACCCTTACGAAAGTGTGCGTGCGCAATAAAATAAGATAAAATAATGCATTACCACGTATTTTGAATTTAAAAGATAAAAAGGGCAGAATGTTTAAGATTTTTTCTAATTAAATTTTATTTACCATTTGCCTATATTACTTATTCTGAACCTTCTCTTCAAATTTGGTTCACCATCATCTTCATCATTCCATAATAATACTTGTCACCCATATCACTGGTACTAAAATGGAATGCCTCGTTACTAGTTTTTTTTTTGTTTTTTTTTTTTTTTATAAAAAACGTTATCCCCACACTAGGATTTTCTCCTGTGTCGTGGAGGCAGTTTACAAACATAAATTGCACGAGGCAAACATCCAGACCCGGATTTGTAGGCCATACAAATAATTGTTCTGTGTGGGCTTCGAACCCGCGGTCCCCAGCGCAACAACTCATTACTAAGCCACTGCGCCACGGAGCCGTCTTACACGATTCCGGCTTTCTACACTCATTAAATGAACAATAGCATCATGTTTTTTTTTTTAATTTTACATTGGTGTTCTGTGTTACATTCAGTAGTGAATTTGTGATGGACTGTACAGAAGAAGATTATATTTTTTATGACCTCAATAAATATTTTTCATTGATTAATATGCAAAATCTATATTAGTAAATAAATTAAAATGTCTAGTTTACCTGAAGGGAAAAACTTCTCCGAGCAGAACCCACGGAATGTTGAACCCAGTACAAATAACGAATGAGTAAAATAGAATTAAAGGTATATAACTCTGTTCCTTTGGAAACGTTGTGGTGTCATAGGAAAATACTGAGTCATTTAAATTTTTTCTGGCATATACGCTTAAAGCTGCACAGGTAATGGCTGTTCCAAACATGGCAGATATGGCCATTTTACGTTTTCCAACTTTCCCAATCAAAATGATGACGAGGATGGTTGTACATGTCGTTATAATGCTGACATATATCTGGGGAAAAGCACAAACATATATCGGAAATGTATAAATTTATTTTTTGATTGTAATGAATGAACCAAGCGGCCTGCGTGCGGCTCCTAGGTTCGAATACCAGCTGGGGTCAATAATAGCAAACAAAAAGTTTACTCTAATTTCTGAGGGGCATATGAAGCAATTAGTATGTCGCGCTGCTTTATTGCATGCTGGCGGACTTTACATGTTGTCGAACCAATTAATTCTTCAAATGTTGTTCACCTTCGAACTGTTGGTAAATCAGCACTTCAAATTGCACATACTTATTTATAAAAAAGCCATTCGTTCGCATAAGTTGTGTAAAGACTATTAACGATATACTTAATCGCACCTACCTTATAAAATTTAATAAAAGGTCGGGTTAAAGTTTCTTCGTATTTTATAAACAAATTCAATTTTTTTTTAAGTTTGATGACAGTTAATTATAATATAAATGCGCCATTTTGTTCGATATCTTGTTGAAATCGTGTAGGCAATGACATAATCTTGTTACTGTAGAAATTCGGGATTTTTGATCAAGACAATTGGAAATTTTATACAACCGACTTCAATATAAATTATTAAGGATAACTATTTGTCAGACCTTGATCAAATTTATATGGAACTACATGAGAAGCACCAGCTTTCAAATAAAAAAAGAATCATCGAATCGGTTCAACTAGAAAAAAGTAATGAGTACCTCTTTTTCCACGCTCTTGTGCTTTTCATCAACAGTAATCAATTTTTTCAAAAATGGTTCGGTTTCATTACGTTTCAATATAAAATCGCAAATGAGTTCACGATTCATTAGGTTTCTTTCAGTGAGCTCGTGTGGTACCCAAACATCAACCTTTTTTGTACAGTCAGACTTTTTCAAATGAGTCAAAATTGTTTTGTGGTCAATCCTCAAATCCTCGGCTATGTCGTAACTGCTCATAATCCGATCTTGCTCCACATTTTCAAAAATGTCATCTACTTTATCCGTATGAGTGCGACCAGAGCGATCTGCATCTTTGACAACAAAATTCCCGGACTGAAAACGCTTAAACCAACTTTGTGCATAAACCAATCTTACTGACACTGCATTACGTCCATAAACGTCACAAGTTTTTTCGCAGATTGAGTCGCATTTTTCCCTTTTTTGTAGTAAAACTTCAGAATGTATCGAATTTCTACGTAAGATTCACTACACTTTGGCGAAAAAAAAACAATAGAAAAATGGCGCAATTGTGTTATTTACTTTTTATTTTTATTTTTATTAATGTCTTATATGTATTGATATTAAAACCAGCCAGATACAAACAGTACAACCAAAGAGATATTTCTTAAATTTTATATAAACAAAATACGAAGAAACTTTTCTTTTATTTTTACATTAAATAAAATTTAAATCTAATAATATTCTGATATGCATGTCACTTATAGGTGTGTACAACACTCACTAAAGACGTTATTTCTATTAGTCTAACTCACTACCTGCTTTTAGTAGTGTGGATCATCACAAATGGCGGAATGCGAGGCTATAAACGATTCGGAAAGCCCGGATTCGGGTACCGCATAAAATAAGAGCAACCAACAGAACGATAATAATGATTATCGTTCTGTTGGTTGCTCTTATTTTTTCATTTAAATCGTTAAATTATTGCAAAAATGGGGTAATAAAAAGCTACACAAGATTGTAGCAGTGAATCACAAATTAGCTATCGATGTTGTTAGCATCTCGCAACAACCGGCTGTAGTGTCATGATCTTAATATACCAAAAAAGTAAAACTGGTACATTAAAGTTTAGCATGTTTGATGTAGTGCTAAGCGTACATTAACGATGAGATAGTTTGTGAGGATAAACTGTAATTGCCAATTTTAGTTCGGGAGTTTCAAAACTAACTATTCGGATGGGAAAATTTTGTAGTAATTTTTTTATTGTTTTAAAGAACGTAAGTATTAAGTATTAATAATTAAAAATCTCAAAATATTTTTGGAGACCTAGTGTAGCGACACCAATTGGGCACACGTACATTTTGTTACGTTGTCATTATCTGTATAGCCTCAACCTCATATTCTTATGATGCGTCATAAACACCTAAAGATATTTAGAAACAAGTTAGCGTTAGAAATAAATTAATCTTATTAACTCTCAGTTTGTGTTAGTAACATACTTAATTTTATTTCCTATCCACCTAGACACCTCAGAGTAGTAGTGTGAGATTAGGTGAACATTAGGTACACAGTAAATCTAAGACCATATGCTGCATTTTATACCTGTTAAATTTTAAAAAAAGTGCATGATCTTTTTCGAACTTAAATTAGTATTTTTACAAGTACATAAGTTTCAATGAACTTTGATGTCTAAACTCCAAATTCGACATAAATCAAAATTGAAGATCGAGGAACTTACAATAAAAGTATTTCCGTCCTGAGCCATACCAAAAGCGCCGCAGATGTTCACTAAGTTTGGTTGGATAGGCGTGTAACCACTCATAATAGAGAACCAGAAGTAAGCTATTGTAAAAATCAGCGGTCGGAGTGTTTCCTTGCTAAGCAGCACGTATCGGAACTTATACATAAATCTGAAAAAAATGAAGGCCGAAATTATAAAACAGAAGACACGGTTTACAAAATTTATATTTTATATCTATACAAATAAATAAAATTGAAGTGTCTGTTTGTAATGTTAAAATACAGCTTTTTACTAAATGGATATGAAATTATATAAGGCAGTAAAAAAAAAATATTTTAAATTTTTAAATAATAAAATTAAAACCTATGAAAGCCAATCGTAGAAAATTCCATGCGGACAAAGTCGCGGGGAATTACTAGTATTATAATATTGATAAATCCAATTGTGCATGCCCTAAGCGTATTAAAAAATTACGTATAACATGATTATACGTAATTTTTTAAAGTAGTTTAAATACTCGTACACACATGTTTTCACTAATAACCTTATTATTATACTACCAATTTTCCAATAATATTATGTCAAACTTCAATTTTTTTCCATCCTCATTTTTTAGACATGTGAAGCCTAAATTTTAATTTAATAAATCAAAAGAATACAACATGTATTGATGTTTTTAAAGAATGTTCTTCTGAATAAAATAGCTTTGTAAACCGCCATCTACTCCATTCGATTGGTAAAGTAATTTTATCGAACGAAAATTGATTGACTCTCACGGTGGTATGTAACGAAGACGCTAGATGACATAAATGCGGCTAATAATATTAGCCGTATTAATAATTGTAAAGGTGAGTTTCACTGTCTCATTAAAGAGCCTGAGAACTATGCTCAAAGATTTCATCAGTATTTTAGATTGTCAAAGGCACAGATCGAGAAAGTTCAGTCCTTGATTGAACCGGACATAAAAAAAGTACATACAAAGTTATGGAAACCTATAGGGCCATAAGAAAAATTTCCTTAAATTAAAAAAAAGGACCTACCTATATTTTATATCGAGACAAAGATACATGCGGTTCTTACTCGTTATAACACAACACTGGCGCGTGCAAACTTAAGGTTAACCTTCACCGTTCTGATGCGATCAGAATCTCTTCTGATTCGATCAGAACCTCTTCTAATGCGCCGCATCAGAAGCCATTACAACACATCACGACACGCAAATATAAATCTCACCATACTAAATGTATGAAACTTATACTGTTCTGATGCGTCGCAACACAACACGTTAGACAAATGTTAATCTGGCTTAAAACAACACCTACCCGAAAGGCTAGCTAATTTAATGACGCCATTGGAAATTAACCACACCGCAGTAAATATAAGAATCTAAAGAGAAATTGATCTGATAGCCACACAGCATGATTTGTTATATTACGCCAGCATGTGCAAATTTTAAGCGCTCAATACTCGCAAACAGCTGATAAATAGCAAACGAAAAACGAAAAGCTCCGTGCTTGCCCAAACGAGTACGCACCGGAATAGCTTTTCATAATAATTGTAATATGAAATGCCTTTTGAATAATTAGAATGCGGGGAATCAAAACACACTCTCCTTTAACTGCTCTCCCAGCTCTGTGATCAGCAGCCTGGTACCGTTGCACAATCTCCGAATATCAGCTTACGCATTAGCAGAACTGAAACTACTTTTAGCTCCAGCTCAACTTAACTGCAAGGAGTAGAAAAACTCGACTGGGCAAATAATACTAATGTCGTTGTTCACTACGGTATATATACTGACAACCACATATAATAGATTTTTTAATTACTTTATTAACAGATTTATTTATGGCGACAGGACTGCCCAGTTTGTTGGTTTACTTTACTCAATACTTCGTTTGTATCACTTCACTTACATTGATACCTGATTCTTTGTCAGTATATAGGCACACACGCATTTTGCACGTCAGATGTACTTTTTTCCCCAGACCACAGTAGCGACGGCTAAAAAACATGAATTTATTCCCAGCGCCGTCGTTTGTATTTAGTCAACTGTAAGCAGAACGACAACGTCGCCCATTGGAGTCTCATTCCTGCAGATATCCTGCAGATTGCATCTTAAGAGCTCTACCGCCCGCTCGTGTGAAATCCTGTCTGTCATGCCTTCTAGAGTCCCTTCTAGTTAATACAAGTTTGTATTAGCTTAGCTAAAAGGATCTGTGACGAGTAGTATGTAATTTGAATTATTTAATGAACGATTTGATTTGATATACCTATGAATGTATTCTATAGAACACCGAGAGTCTGGCTACTCTGCGTCTATGATCAAAACAAGGAAAAGTGGTTTTGATCAAATCAAGGCTTAAATATGTCTAACTGCAAGACTTTCCTCTGAGTTGGAAGCTACTAGGTGGTATTTTGCAAAATAAGTCGTGACAGTAGTACTTAACAACTGACTAAACTTAAGCTTTATACTACGTTAGAAATTGTCCAACGTAAAATACCGCTGCATATTTGCGAAAACCCCTAAATTCTCCATTTACTGTCCAGTGCAAGGTTCGCGGAAAGCTTAACAACTGAATGTTGGTGTATTACAAGATATATCCTGATAAGAAGAATTCAAGTTGAGCAGGTAGGACGAGCAGCCGTCGATAACGACTCCGAGAGGGCTTTTACTCGAAAATACCTTCACTCTGCCGGCAAGCCGTACACTAGATGTTTGATTAAAAGTCTAGCGTACCACATCCGGTCAAAGGCTTTCGAAACAACAAGAGAAACAGGTTCCCTATTTCGTCCTATGTTTGTAGTAGATCTAAGTACAGCAACTGTACGATGTGGGGGCAGTGAGGCTTTCAGCGTGCATTAAATGGATGCATTAAGATGCATATGCATAATGGATGCACTAAGTGAATCTGTAAGTACTTTCCGATATTGTGATTGCATTTTTTTATTAACTGACTTTAACATCGACCTCCTACAACCTGATAAATTAATAGCGCGCAAATTAAATACGTTTTTATCGCAGAAAGGACTCTTTCAACTCGTTAATGAAGCAACACGCATTACTGATAAAAAAGAATCACTTCTAGATCTTATTTTGACCGATTCTCCAGAATTATGCAAAATTATTAACGTATACCATAACACGGAACTGAGTGACCATGCCATGGTGATTTCCAAACTTAAAATTAATAAACCTAAGGAGAAACAGCTATACATACACACGAGGTCTTTAGAACAAATTAATCAAAATGAATTTTTAGCTCATCTGGAAAACCTGTCTTGGTATGATACTGTAATTGAAAATAATATCCACAAAAAAGTTCAACAGTTTAGTAGTATGTTGCTTGACGCTTTTGAAATACATGCACCTTTAAAGTTAATTAGGCTAAAACGAAAACCAACACCATGGATTACAGACAATATAAAATTAATGATGACACTCCGCGACTCTGCTCATAATCGTGCCAATACTTCAGGAAAGGATTCGCACAATGACTATTATAAAAGTCTCAGAAACTTAGTAAACAGCGCAATCAATAGAGAAAAGTCAGCTTATTTTACGTTTTTTATTAACAAAAATCAGGGTAATCCAAAAACTATGTGGAGCCATCTGAAGCGAATATCGCCCGTGGGGAACCAATCAGGACAAATATGCGTACCATCACACCTCTGTAACCCCGATACTATTAATAACTATTTTATAGAAGTGCCAGGAGATAATGAAATAGATAAAAGTACTTTTAATTACTTCAATAGCAACCGATTAAATAACACTGAATTTAATATAACAACCGCAACAGAATCTGAGGTTTATAAAGTAATTACAGCAATTGGAACTAAAGCCAGTGGACACGATTTAATTAATATAGATATGGTTCGTATATCTTTACCGGTAACATTACCTATAATAACAGGAATAATAAACGAATCCATTAATACTAAGATCTTTCCAGATCCTTGGAAACTGGCCAAAATTAAACCTATTCCTAAGAGTCCAAATGTACAGGAAATTAATAACCTTAGACCAATCAGCATTTTACCTACACTTTCCAAGATATTGGAGAGGGTAGTATGTTCACAGCTAACGAGATATCTAGAAGATAATCATATTTTACCAGAAACACAATCCGGGTTTCGTCGAGGGTATGGTACGGAAACAGCTCTGCTGCACGTCACGGATGATATAACTACAGCTTCTGATAAAGGTAAGGGTAGTATATTGGTGCTATTGGATTTTACTAGAGCTTTCGACTGCATAAACCATGATATACTTCTGGCAAAACTGTCATACTACGGAGTATCGGAGGCAACGTGTAAATGGTTTTACTCATTTTTATCAAATAGAAGTCAATATGTTGAAATTAACACTGACCAAGGGGAATTAATGCAATCAAGTATAAGAAGAACGTCCAGAGGCACTCCGCAAGGATCTATCTTAAGTCCTATTCTATTCATACTGTTTACAGCGGATATTAGCAAAGTATTAAAACATTCTAAAATACATCTGTATGCCGACGATACTCAAATTTATCATTCGTTCAAGCCAGAACAGACGGAAAATGCAGTCATGAAGTTAAATGAAGATTTGTCGGCAATCCTCCAATGGGCAAAAAAAAATGGTCTAACACTTAATCCCTTAAAATCAAAATATATGGTGCTAGGAAGTAAAACACAATGTAAAAAAATATTAAGTAAGAAACCGGAAATACTCATCAACAATAAAAAGGTACTAAGAGTGGATCATACTAATAACCTTGGTCTTACCCTCGATAGCCAACTACGCTTTAATGAACATGTAAATATTAAAATACGTAATGCTTTTTATCGTTTAAAGGTTTTATATAGCATAAGAAAATACTTAACAGTAACGATCAGGGAGACCTTAGTTGAGTCGTTAGTGTTATCACATTTTAATTACTGCGATACCGTCTATGGCCCACGACTGTATGCAAAAACAAAAAAGGCAATTCAACGCGTGCAAAACGCATGTACTCGTTTTTGCTATAACGTCCCAAAGAGAGCTCACATTACTCCATATATTAATGAAAATAATATTTTAAAAATGGACGCACGTAGGAAACTCCACTTGGTTTGCTTAGTCCACAAAATTATTAGTAACAAAAGTCCACTGTATTTATACAATAAATTAGATTGGAGTAAAAATGCTCATGAAGTAAATACACGTAAAAGACTCTCAAACATGCTGAATATTCCATGCCATAAGACTAAAAACTTTAGGGGATGTTTTAAATATTCGGCCGCAAAAATATGGAATGATTTGCCACCACCCTTAAAAGAAAATTTTAATATTACATTTTAAACATTTAAAAAAAAGGTTAAAAAGGAGTTATTACATAAACAGAAGTCTTTTTAGGCCGAATAACTGTATGTTTATTCTGTAATAAAGTTTTTTTTTTCATCTAACACATTGACTGTAAAGAGGTTTACCAACAATACATAATTAAATAAGATGTGCGTGCGACCAAAATATACCCACAACAGCAGGGACTGGCTGAAAAACAGTGCTGAGCATAATGCCCAGCGAATACTGAGCCTGTGCCCGTTGCCTCACATTATAATCGTAAACTGAGTAATATTAGTTAATCTGTTAATTGCGAATGTTCATTTTTTTATAAAAATTTTAAGTCTAATCATTTTTATGTGTATACTTACTTTGTAAACTTTTCATTTGTAAACTTATTATTGTGTGGCAATAAATATTTATTATTATTATTATTAAAAACCCAAAAAGGCGGCACTATTAGAGTACCGGGTGTTTGCGTGACCATGACAATAAATCATAGCTTTATATTATGAAGATGTAAAAGTATCGGCTCATGTCGTCTTCCTTAGTCATTAAATTTGGTGACAATATTTATTAGCCTTAGCAGCTATCGAAGGGCAGTTAAAAATTGCGCCAAATTAGAGAGGGTTAATGCCCAACAATAGCTGTGAATGAGTTTTGATGGTAGGTATTTATCGTTAGTTACAATGAAGTACGAAATAATCTATGATATAATTTTTTTTAACGTTATAATTGTGGTTTTTTGTTACCTTTTGATAGGGTTCATGTCAAATGTTCGCAGGTTTGTGTTTCTAGTTTGTGTAACTTGTAGCAAATGTCGCAGTTTTTAAATTTTTTATTGTGGTCCACTAATTGGTCAAACTCCTCTCTAACGTTATCTGGTGTGGTCCAACCCCGGAGCTTACACAATGAGTTTAAGGCTTCTTTCTCCCTCCCACGTGATAGTAACCATACTGGTGTTTCTGGAGCCTTAAAAGAGCAAAAATGAGAGTAGTTTAACATAATAATTATCTATTAATATTTACGCATGGTATTGGCTAAATTTGCCGTAGATATATGAGTGATGTCTTTACAAAGTTTGCCGTAAAACTACAAATAACATTATAAAACAATTTTTTTTTAAATAAGGCTTTGTTTGCTATAATAATAAACATTTTATATTCAAATCCCTTTTATAGCTGGGTATTTTTTGCCGGGGCGCGTCCTTGATTTCGGTGTAAACATTTGGGTGCACGGTAATGTTAGAATATTGAGATTTTGAAAGTGAGGCTTACAGCTTTCTCTTTGTGTGATATTATTTGCAAGTACGCGTATACATTTCTTTTGTAAAATAAAAAGTTGTTGTGATTCTACACTGTTACCCCATAGTATGAAGCCGTAGTTTAGCCACGTTTGTGCGTAGGCGTGGTAGGCTGTCACTGCTGTTTTTAAATTTGTAGATTCTTTTAGTTCTCTTAGAGCATATATAGATTGTGATGATATTAACTTATTTTTTTGAATATGTGATTTAAAATTAATATTTGAATCTATATTTATACTCAGCAAAGAAAAATATTGACCACATTCCAATTTTGTTTGATTATATGTAAAATTTATGTCTGGTTTAGTTTATTTGGCCTGAATTGTTTTAATTAAGTTTTTTTTTTTTATAATTCACTTCTAAATTATAATCGCTTAGCCACTTTTCTACTTTATTTATAATTATGTCAGTTCTTTCATTAACTTTGGTATCATCGATACAAGGGAACAGCGGAGAAATCGTGAGCAAACATCACACAATGCTCATCAATAACCTTCGGGAGGTCATTGTTGTAAATAAGGAAGAGGACACATCCGAGTACGGACCCCTGAGGGATAGAGTCCTGCACCGGCTGTGCCCTCGACCTGACACATGTTACGGTTTTTTAAAGCTTGATCTACACTTTCTATTTCGACGTACTGTGAACGATTGCTGAGAAAGGAAGCATACCACTTATGAACCGGATACCTTTCTCATGAAGTTTATTTAAAATAATGTCTTATTTAATTTTTTCTCGTTAATTTCGAATAAAATTCCTATTGCTTATTTCTGATCGTTTAATATATTCAAGACTTCATTAAAATATTTAAATGAGGCCAGGGTTGTGCCAGGTTGAGCGGTGTTTGCTAAATCCATTTTGGGCGTCGTCAAAAATATTGTACGTTTCACAAAATTAGTATAACATAAAAAAATGTCGAAATTACGGGTAATAATGCAATGAGTCGTTACTTATTGGGGTCCGTATTTTTTTTAATATATATTGGCTTTATAATAGCAATTTTTAGTGGTTCAGGGAATACTCTTTAATAGAAAAAGATTGATTTATAATTAAAGTTAACGACGGAACTAGTATTTCGGCACATTTTTTTTATAAATGTGGACGACAGCTCATCAACACCGAAGCTAGATTTTAATTTTAGTTGTCGCACCAATGATATTATCTCTCGTTTATCCACTGCCGCCCGGTTGTGCGCCCGGCCGCGCGACTCTTGCGCTCCGCCTGCCGTTCTTATATTTATTTTCTTATTTTTATCGTTTTCTATCGTTTTTATGTTTACAATATAATATGTTTATGTATTTTATAGGTATTTATGCATTTCAATCAGACGATAAACCAATATATATATTAATAGTAACAATAATAACAATGGCGTAGGGAAGTGACGACCCTATCGCCCGCTGACGTAAGAGATAAGTGACAAAACTGTTACGTCGGCGCAGTCCGTCAGCGCCTTGCCAAGTGGTGTTAGCACCGTGCCTCAGCAAAATTGAGGGTCGAGGGTGAGAATCAAAGCGTTGGAATAAAAATATGAACACAAATGCATTGCGGGCGTACTATAGGGCAAAAGGGGAATAAACTGGGGGGATAGCGTATCGGGCCCGGATGCATCGCCTTTTTGCTGAGCTGGAACCGTCTGTTCTCGTCACAGAGCAAAACCTGGTAGACCGAGTTTGGTACATCATGCGCTCGAAAATATTTGATGATGCCGAACTCGAACGAATACGATGTGAAGCTATTCCCTCATCGAAAGAACCGCCTATAGCTGGGGATGCGGCTCCTCAGGCCACAGACCAGCAACCACATGTGGAGGCCGCCATGGATCTTCCCACTCTGGTTGATCTGGAGATGATGGAATGGTCACCCACGAACTAGAGCAAATGAGGAGTAAATTGGAGGAGGCGATTGTGGAAACGCGCAGTGCGCCTCTCGAAAATCAACTGCGACTCCCGCTCATAACACTAAGCAAACGGAATCCATATGTCATGACGGCCCTGAACCCATTGCGTGCAACCTACTTGGAAGCCAGCCGAGACCTTTGCGATACGGACTCAATATATTTGGCGCCGCTTTGGCAGTTTGCCGCATTGTTAGTCCCGAACTTCCCACGTCTAGGCGTGCTACTGGACAAAGTAGCGCTATCCCAGCCTGGAGAAGAAGGATTGAGGACCGTATCGCAAAGGCAAGGGCCGTCATCGGCAGACTGATTAGCTTCAGGTCGCTAATAATAGGCCGAGAATTGTGCGCACAGTCAGGATGGCGTTTGCTGAGGCAAATATCAGTTTGTCCCAGCCGGATATAATATAAAAACTGACGGAGCGCATAGACGACCTGAAGCAGAGAATCGCTGCTTGGGGGAAACGGATTCGGCGATATATCGAGAGGTCGACACGGTTCAACCAGAATCGTCTCTTCCAGAGTGATCAGAAGAAGCTCAAATCATTGAAGCGGCCAATGGTACGTGGAACGGGCTCACCACCGAATCAGGCCAACACTGTCGCATTCTAGCGCGGCCTGTGGTCAGAGCCCGTAAACCACAGTGAGTACCCTTGGATGGAAGTTGTGGCCAGTCAGTATGCGAATGTTACACCCATGAACCCTGTCATTATAACGCCGGACGACGTAGCTGAGGCAGTCCGAAGAGCCTCCAACTGGAAAAATCCGGGGTTCAACGGACTGCATCACATGCTCGCCTAACAATTTCAAGAAGCTCTCGACCAGAGTTTGCTCCCAAGCCTCTTCTCTACTGGGATAACTCATTTAGTTCCTAAAGACCAAAATACCACAGACCCAAGTAAATACTGCCCCATAACGTGGCTACCTACCATATACAAGACACTCACATCCATTTTGAGCGCGAGAATCACTCGTCACCTGAACTCAAATCACTCAAACTCCTTATTGACTCGGTCATTGGCAAAATGGTTAAACGTCGGAACGTCTCCGCCGCCTGGATAGACTACAAAAAGGCGACTGTACGGTTCGGGACTTCCTCGGGCAGTGTATGAGCCAGTGAAGTACTATCCTTTGTCATGAGCGGATGTCGGCTGCAGTGAACCACATAAGGATAAGAAGGGGTATCTTCCAGGGCGATTTTTTGAGTCCAATCTGGTTTTGCCTCTCTCTAAACCCTCTCAGTACCTTACTAGAGGATTCCAGGAGGGGATTTCAGCTTCGGAAAGGAGGTACAAAAGTGACCCAACTTTTCTTTATGGATGATCTGAAGGTATTCGCCTCCAGTTGCTCCCATCTTATGGAATTGCTAGACATCTCTTGTAATTTTAGCAATTCTATTAGAATGGAGCTGGGGGACGGATAAGTGTGCGGTCCTCCATATCGAAAGGGGTAGGGTATCTAACTCTGAGGGCATAGACTTATCTATGCCCATCAACATAAGAATCTTATCCGAGGCTGAAACATACCGATATCGATGAGACGGACATGAAACAGTCAGATTGCGATGTGCTTTATGCACGTTTGATAAAAGAGCTTAACAGTCTTTTGTCGGGCGTTAATAAGACACATGCATATAACGGTTTGATCATGCCTGTTCTCATGCTCTTAGCATACTCAGGAGGACTCAGACCAAACTGAACGCTGTGGATAGAAAAGTCCGGACTGTTGTGACGTCCCACAGGATGCGTCATCCGAAATCATCAGTAATGAGGCTGTACTTGCCGCGGAAACATGGTGAGCGCGCCTTTTTAAGCGCTCTCACCATGCATAATCGCGAAGTGTGCAGCCTTCGTAATTACTTGCTGACGAAATCGGATGATCCATTCTACAGGGACGTCATTTCGTGTGATAAAGGGCTAACCCCTCTATCCTTAGCCAACGAGCAATGGCAAAACCCAGCAGTACAGTCTATTTCCGACCGGGAGACCGTATGGAAGGAGAAAAAGCTCCACGAGAGGTTCTACAAGGCTCTTCATGAACCTTTAGTAGACACCGTAGCCTCCCTCCACTGGCTACGTTTTGGTGACCTCTTCGGGGAAGCCGAGGGTTTTGTCTGTGCAGTACAGGATCAGGATATTAAGACCAACAACTATCGGAGATACATCCTAAAGAGTGGCACCGTCAACATCTGTCCAGCTTGTCGCCATCCCGGTGAGTTACTTAGACACGTTATCTTCGGTTGTTCGGCGTTTTCTAACTCTGAGTATTTGCACAGACACAAATTAGTAGCTAGGATTCTGCACCAGGAGCTCGCTCTGAAATGCGGTCTCGTGGATCGGAAACTGCCTTATTATAAATAAGCACTTGCCGGAAGTTGTGCTTGAAAATGACCGCGCCAGGCTCTACTGCGACGGGGCCATCATTACAGACAGGAAAATTCTTGCGAATAAGCCTAATCTTGTGCTAATGGACCGAGCACAGTCAAGGATATTTTTGGTCGACATTAGTATTCCGTATGACGAAAACCTCGTGAAAGCCGAAGCAGATAAGAAAACAAAATATCTGGACCTGGCTCACGAGGTGACCGACATGTGGGGTGGTTTGCCGAACGAAATTATTCCTGTAGTCGTCTCTGCAAACGGGTTAATGCCGGTCAGCTTTTTGGGTCATCTGAGGCGACTGGGACAACGTGACGGACCATTCCGGGCTCAAATGCAGAAGGCGGTGCTCCTTGATACCGCCCATATTGTCCGCCGGTTTCTTTCTCTTTCCCCCTAACCCTTGGCTGTTTGTTCTCCCCTGCCTAGGGTTTCCATCTGGTTGGGACTTTATTTATTTATGTATTAATTATTTATTTATGTTAGTATGTCAAATATACATTTTTTATTATTTCCTTTAATATATTTATTTTATTTATTATTATTTTATTCAGCATTTATTCATTATTTATTTTATTCAGCCCAACCAGATGAGAATACTCTATAAATACACCAAAATAATAATAATATCACTTACGCATGTCATGTCAGTGTGGCCTGCCGGCTGAAATTATACCTGTGATCATTTCTGCGAACGGGTTAATCCCAGTCAGCCTCTCGGGTCATCTGAGGTTACTGGGACTCCATGATGAGGCGGTGCTCCTCGATACTACCCGCATCGTCAGCGCTGTTTCTTTCCCTTTCCCCTAACCCTCGGCCGTTTGATCACCCCTGTCGAGGGCTTCCATCTGATTGGCTTTTTATTTATTCACGTATTGTTTATGTATTTATTTCACTATATTACAATATATATATATAGGAAATGTTAAATATATTTATATATTTTTATTATTTTCATTTACATATTTATGCAGCCCAACCAGACGAGACAACTATTCAAAATACCATGATATAATAATAAATATCTTTAGTCGACACATCTATTTCACACCCTGTCTCCCAAAAAGAATAGTCTGTATTTCAGAAGTGAGAAATATTAGAAAAGAAAAGCCTAAATTTTCTCGCAACCTAGATGGTTGTATACTATCTTATCTATTACCATCAACATCATCATCATTACAGCAAAATACAAGTTCATTGTTAAACATAGGCCTCCTTCAAGGAAGGCACTGCCCAATGCCACCTGCATCCAACGCCTTACTGCATCTCTTACCGGGTCGTCAGCATGTTATGTATATTACATATAATTAACTCGACAGGCGACGGAGAGCAGCGTCAAACATGTAAGATATCTGATACTGCAATCACCAATTGGGTCAGGTAAATTATAGCCAATCGAAAATGCTACTTCCCCTTGGGAAGTGGGTTTTTCGAGCTAATATGGCCGGCCTATTGCCACTTCATCTAGCGAGTCAGTAAGGATTGACCCGTTGGATGACGTCGGTTACTCCGAACACCTTGTGTATATTACATGTAAATAATTGGACGGAAGACGGAGAGCAGCATTAAACACGTGAGACATCTGGTACTGCAATCGCCAATAAGTGCAGACCGTTTGAATATGCCTTAATTATCGTACTTACTTAAGAAAATCCTTCTTTAACTAAGAAAGGACAAAGTTCAGCAGTAGAGACTTGTGGAAAACCGTGACAAAGGAGAAAAAAGATCGCCATGACTGAAATTGAATAAACGAGCACCAAAATTCTATGTATGTTGCGCTTTTATTTATAAATTTACTTACAAAGAGTACTAGAGCCATTGTACTTATGGGAACCGCAATACTAATTAGCGCCGCATGGCGCCAGTCCACGACAGCACCGAGAGAGTACATCGTAAATATCCCCAGTGCTTGAAATAGTTGAGTGACGGTAAATAGTGCACCGCGTATTGATGGTTCGCTGAAATTTTTTTAAATTGATGACGTTAATAGTAAAGCGAAAATTAAGCAAGTAGGTAGGAAATTATTAGAGGGAATAATTTTTATTTCCATTTACTATACTCGTACTCTCTGTCTACTACATTACCTAAGGAAAAACATCGAGATCCCCAAGAAAATAACGGTAGCCATAACTTTCAGTGCAACCGAGCCAGCATGGGCAGGAGACAATATTATCCCCGGGGAAAGGAGAAAATGTTTATCCCCTCACTTAGTTTTATCCACCCTTCGAGCATTGGCCCACCGGTGGATATAATATCCACAGTAGATAAAATGGGAGATAGACTTAGACTTAGATAGATTTTTTGTATGAATTTTATATTAAACCCACGTCTAATGAACTGGGATAAAATTGTCCCTTTCAAATATCAAAAAAACATATTTTTTTATCTTTCATTTGGCTCCATAATATATGTCTACTCGTTATGTTTAACGGGGATATACTTCTCCCTGTTGCCGTGCTTTGGCATAGGGACAAGATAGTTTTATCCCTTATCAGTGGATATATGCGGTGGATAATTTTTTGTCCCCAGCCCATGCTACCCATGCAGGAACCGAACACGCGGATCACAGACCATAACTAAACTTTCCACTGCGCTATTCAGCTCTCAACAAATTTTTTTCAAGAATAAGTATAACAAAAGAGCACACAGTTAATCTAATTCTAAGTGGATGCAGTGGCCAATAGACATTTGCGTCTATCTTCAATTAAGAACCAAAACGCAGATGCGTTGCCACCGCTGAGGACTAAGATGGAATGCCTCGTTTCCAGTAAAAAGGGTCTCCTGTTCTTTACACTCACCATACGAACAGAGCAACATTGAAATGTTCTTTTATGTTGGTGTTCCATCCACTGGTATCTCTCAATAATTAGCAGTCTGCCTTAAGCCGCCTTTGAGCAAAACATCATTTCTCATCAATCATCATCAAACTCGCATTTTAAGGCTTCTGCATTTTTCGGGACTTTATTTTAATTTTATTATTTTTACTTTAACATTGCCCCATGAAGCTGAAATAGCTGACTCTGTGGAGTTAAGTAACTAGTATCACTAACTTGTATTTCTTCCTGGTGCTTACTATGGTTTTTCTACCGACTTGAAAAAGGAGGAGGTACTCAATTCGACTGTATTTTTTTATGTATAACTTTTTTTGGGTGAACCGATTTCGATGTTTTTCTTTATTTAATAGCTGGTGCTTCTCATGTGGTTCCATATAAATTTGATCAGGGTCTGACCAATAGTTTTCGAGTTATTCTTAATAATTTTTATTGGAGTCGGTTGTACAAAATTTTAAATTATTGAATAAAAGTTCAGCCGTTTTAGTGTAAGGGAATAATAAAAAATGCTCGAAAGCTATCCCAGAGGAAAATGCCTCTTTCGGAGACAAATTTCATCAAAATTTGTGGGCGACATAATTACAAAATTACGCTCCAGAGCTACACACTACAAATAAAATGCGTGAGTGTCGTGGAACACTCGGTTGGAAAGAAGTTCCTTGTGTGTTATATTATTATTAATAAACGCAGGTATTTTATTATTAATTAACAAATACAAATAAATGAATTACTAGCGTCTATTAAAATGAAGCGTCATTTGAAATAAAATAATTTTTCTTTCATGGCAAGGTAAGAAAAAGTGCGAGGGAGATGGATATTATTCCATCTCCCTTCCTTATTTCGCCGCCAAGGCCGTCTACACCATGAAGCAAATACAAAGAGGAGACGTTCTAATTAAATTTCACTATGTAACAACGCGTGACAATTTGCGGGGTGAGGAGATGCAAAGCCCCGCCCAATTTACACCATCTACATCTACCGATAAATAGTAAAATACTCGAATCGTTCCATATCGATGTTGCAATGTAGTTTAGCTACCTAGACGGTAGATGGCGGTATGTTCACAAAATGATTATAAACTATAAAATAACATTTTGGCGATTAAAATTTCTTTGTCTGAATGCAAAACAAATTTCAGCACCATTGTATGGTTATTTTATTAATACTGAGCTCTACGTACCTTTATAACGTTATATTTTTAGTTCACATGACACAAAGTGTCGCCATCTAGTGTCGAATATATTTAATTATATTTAAAAGCCGACGGAAAGAGATTTTTCTAGAACTATTTTAATAAATTAGGTGTAAAATTACTTACAAATGAAATGTGATGCCATCCATAGCATCAGAGCGTCTATCTGAGTAATTTTTACACGATAAAATACAACACTTCATCCTTTTCCTCTTAATAATATGAAAATACACCAATTTGCGGTTTTTATCACATAAGCGCACAGGACGAGTGCTGACAGTATACTAACTAAAGCCACGCCCACTATGATGACGTCAGGACCTACTTAGAATCACAGTGCACAGTTGAATATGCCGTCTCCTCTTTATATTTGCTTCATGGTCTACACTATGACACAAGGGGTAGTGACGAAAAAATCTTACACTTTTTGTCGCCTAGCTCCCATCCGCCAAACCCGTACCGTCCGATAAGGAACTTCGTTCCAATTAGCACTACAAAATTACGCTACGGAAACCGCAGGTTTCCCCGGAATAGATACGTTGTCACTCTTAGACTCATAAACTGTCTCCATACAAAATAAAAACATATCGTTCCGTTACTTCCTTCTGCGGGACTACAAGGATAAGCCAACAAAAATCCATTCATATTTATATTATTAGTATTATTAAAAGGGCGTTTTACAAATGCAGTTTTGCATTCTTATGTCGGAAACGTAAAAAAAAAGTTTTATTTCATTTAATACCTTATTTCTCCCACATAAACGACAACAGGTGCCTCCATTATACCAGCTCCTAGTCCCAATAACGCGTTTGCTATTAAAAGTGAACGTACATTCCACGCAAAGTATATAAGTATCCAGGCGAATATAACGGGAAAATTTACTAAGAAACAAGCCCGCTTCCTTCCAAAGTAATCTGCGATAGGGCCAGCGAAGAGAGCCCCCAAGAAATGCACGAGCGGTGAGACACTGCCTGAAAAGTATATAAAATATTTTTTATTTAAAAACATCTTTAGTATACTTATCGGAAAAACTGTGAAGACAGCTAAGTTTGCTTACTACTTAGTACAACTTTCTGGATTTTAGTGGATGTAAATGTAAAAGAAAGAAAAGAAATACATTTATTTAACCGAAATAGATTAACATACAAGAAGTTTTTTTTCAACCTGTAAATCTAAAACTACGTAAGAAAAAAATCTAAATATTTACATCGAGAAATTAAGAAATACAGCTAGTAGACAAAAATAAAATTCAAAAGTATTAAAATTCTAATTCTATTCTATCGGCACTCCCAGAAATCGAAATTAATAACTCAGCTTTATACACTAATTTTCAGTATCAACCTCACTGAAATCTCCAATCAAATTACGAAAACAAATGAAACACAAAATTCTAGAATATTCAATTGTACTGTATAAACAGGTGTATAACAGGTCCAATATTAACAGTTTCCCTGTCCGCGAAACAGACACAATAGATAAACAATTGAAATGTTCATATAATATGATTCATGGGATTGAGAAAGGGTTAAACATATTCAGACTTGAGTCATATGAAGTTGTAAAAGCTAACTAGCTAACAGTACAAACATCACAGCAAATAGTGTAAAACACTTTCATAATTTTTTTTATGTTTAGGACAACAAAAAATTATTATACTAACAGCTTACTTTATAAATTAAACAACTAAATATAGTGTAACATGCTCCATCACCCCCAAAAAAGTTGCTACTTAGTAATTTTACACAAATTACCAACTAAAAACCAAAAGAGAACAGAAATTTAACTATAAAGCTGTTAAGAGAAAATATAAAATGTTAAAATAAAGATATTAAAAATATATTCGCTAAGATCCGCGTAATAAATTAAAATGATGTGTCTTATTGAAGCGCACCTCCCGCCCTCCCTCAATGGCGTGTACTATCCCAATAAAATACTAATTCATAAAATATTGGCGCGAATAAAATTAAGCACCATACGTTATGAGCGCAATCTGTTCTTCAGTACATTCTTAGTAAATATGATTGTCTTTTCATAGATTTTTCTATATAAGATGTAAATAACTGTAATTACATACTTTAAGACATACTTTAAGTAAATTTGAAAATTGTATTTAGATGATAAACGCTGTTGATATCTTTAAAAAAAAAGATATTTTAATCTGATTAGGAAGTTAAGTTTTGCACAAATATCATGCACATGTAAGTTAAAGACTCACCGAACCAAGATGCTTGGACATCATTAAGTGATAATCCTTCACGTGCGTTAAGAAGTGCTGGTAATGCTATAGTTGGAAAGGTAGCTGCCATCAAAATGCTTAATAGGAGAAAGTTCGATGACAACGATGATAGAACCTGTAAATCGTTACATAGTTGAGCTATAATCGTCTAGCTCAGTTTTTTATTAGACGTAATATTTAATGTTCATGTTGTTTTCTTTCATCTGTTTGTATGCAAAATTTAGGCTCTACAACTTGAGATCGGTCAGCAATAATACACCAGACGTTAAAATAAAACACTGAGAAAATTTGAACGTTATAAAAATGAAACCCCTCTACCAAATAAACCGCTGTTTTTGGAAATATGAATAGTATACACGATATTAAGCTTGATTTACTTAGCAATTACAAAATTACATTAAATTAAAAGAAAGGTTTCCTGTTGTGTTACTTTCCAAACGTAGGTTATTTATAGATACTCGTAATTTATTAATGTATTTTATTTTTATTTGCTACTACATTTTTAAAGAATATATCGTTTTTTGGACTCGTTTTTTTTATACCAATCAATTTCATTTATATCGGACTGCTTAATCTATATAAACAAAAAACGTAATGTTTACTGTACAGTTAACTATTTTCCAGGGATGAATTTACTTAAAAGTATTAAGGATTAGCCGTAGATCTAGTTGTGACACTTAACGTCATGTATAATTACTGTTGCTCTTAATAGTCAATATAGATTGCCTTATCCCATATTATGATATTTGTCATAGTTGCCACGCTTGGCAAGCGGGTTGGCAACCGCAGTTTTTTATTTTTTGTTGCTATTAAGAAGACGCTGCTGACAATCTGATTTGTTTCCCTCTGTCGCCTCTTACGACTTCTACGTGATGATATGGGGTAGTGGACATTCTTACACCACGGTACACATTGTGTTAAGTATGTGAGTTATTTTTTCACGGGACTATTACTAATCTATACAAATAAATAAAATTGAAGTGTCTGTTTGTAATATCAAAATTACAGCTTTTTACTAATTGCATATGAAAGTATATACGGTACTTAGAACAAAAACACAATTTTTTTTAAATTTTGTCTGTTTCTTCCGGCTAATCTCCGAAACGGCTAAACCGATTTTGACGGGACCTTCACTGGCAGGTAGCTGATTTCATAAGGAGTAACTTAGGTTACTTTTATTTTAGAAAAATAATTAAGGTTCCGCGCAAACGCATAAAAACCCTAACACGCGAGCGAAGTCGCGGGGAACAGCTAGTAAATTATAATTTGGAATAATGGTAGAATGTATATGCCGGTAGGTTAGTATAATTCTGATAAAATAATGTCAGATTCTTTAATAAGGATGTTAAAAATTTGATTAGCTAAGATCCGCGTAATAAAATAAAATGATGTGCCTTCCCTAGTTCGGAGAGCACCTCCAGCCCTCCCTCAATTGCGTGCACTATGACACCACTAAACTACACAAAAACAGAAGAAAGACACACCACCGTTGATAATACTACACGTGTTTCGCCTCTAAACGAGGCATCCTCAGGTGAAGTAGACTGTACGGCGGCTAATCGCTAAGGTGCACACAACTGTTTCATTCTTCAGTTTGTTCTTTCAGAGACACGTGATTAAAGTTTCTTCACGTAAAATAATTTTATTGAAGAACTAGCGACCCGCCACAGCTTCGTCTGTATATGATCTACAAATATGGCGTTATTTAGACTTTATTGTCAACATCTTTATAGCCCTTCACAAGTCCACTGCTGAAAATAGGACTATTTAGACTTGAAATAAAAAAAAAATTTTGTGGGTATTCTCAGTAGTGTTACCAAGTAGATCCGACAGAATGAAGCTGCAGCGCCTCCGTAGGTATTGCTTGAATCCTGATTCCCTACACGTATCCCCTGGACTGTGCTAAAGGAGCAGCACTACATACTAGTGGTAGGTTGGACCTCTACCAGTGAAAGGCCCGGCCGAGGGTTAGTTATCACCCACCTGGGAAAGACATACCGCCAACTGATGCAAGTTGTGTTCCGGTATGATGTTAGGTGAAACCCATTTCTTAGTGAGAAGGGTCAGGACAGTTGCGTTGCGCATAAGAACCGGTTGCGACGTGGCCGTTTCTTAGTGTCAGGTGCCTGGGTATGGAGGTAGGCGGGATCCGAAGCACGGTTGCACCACTGGCCGACCGTAGATAGTTGGGGCCCAATTAAAGAGCCAGCCACTCATTAAAGGCTGCCCCGCCATTTTACTAAAAATCCTTGGATGGCTCAACCATGCCAGTTGGCAACCGGAGGAGAGGGCGTGGTGGCGGATTCCAGGGGTTTCGCACGTCCCCGAGATCTCTATGGTAGGTATCATCAATGCTATGACTCTGTTTGCGTCCCTAGGTTATATGTGTGACGCCTCGTCCAACTGCCATTCTCTCAACCTATTTACTCGATGGAGTATTTTATCCCCTTTTTCTGACGTGCCCATTGGTGGTAAAGCTCGACCATGGTTCAACGTCGAGTGTGCCCATGCTGAAAAGCACAAACATATGGCGTACTTATGCTGGGTCGATGCTCGAGACTGCAAAGCTCCGGATGTTAGCCATAAGAAGAGAGCAATTAAACAAGACGCCAATTCCTGCAAAAAGTCATTACAGCAAGCCAGTTTCGACCGCATTAAATGCATCGGTACAAAGGTCTTCGTCAAATCATCTGGCAGTAGAACTTTTTACTCGTAGTCTCTCGCCAAAGCGGTTAAGACAAACTTCTGTCGGTCTACACTGCCTCCGCTGGTAAAATCAGCTCACTGGTGCATGCGCCTAAGGAGGAAGCGGACTTATTTGCTTCTATTTTTGCTTGCGATTGGCGTCTAAACAATAGCAACAGCGTAACCATCTCAAGTACTTCATTGCGGTACCTCTATGTCAGTGGTTCGTATCATCAACAAGGAGGTTCGTAAAGCCTTGCGAAGTCTAGACGTGAACAAAGCTAGTGAACCTGATGGTATACCAGCCAAAGTTCTAAAGGTCTGTGCACCTGAGTTGTCTCCTGTTGACGCGCTTATTCTGCCTCTCATTCAGGACAAGAGTAGTGCCCGAATCTTGGATGCTGGCCAATGTGCAGCCTGTGCCTAAAAAAGTAGCCGTACCGACCGTGCCAACTATCGGCCAATTTCAATTACCTCCATTCCCTGGCCTGAGTGACTGGTTGAAGTACTTTCTGAGTGAACGATTTCTCCGAGTTGTCATCGATGACTACTCATCCTGTTCTATGTCGACAAATGCAGGAGTTCCTCAGGGGTCAGTTCTCTCCGCAACTCTCTTCCTGCTGCATATAAATAATCTGTTCATTCCCGGTATTTATAAGTATGTAGACGATAGCACAGTTGTGGAGAGATACCAACCACTTGGTTGGTATCTCTAGCTCTAGCTTGAGCCAATCGATATCAAATCCAGTCCAAACCAAAGGCTATGGTTGAGCGTGTAAATCTCACACTACATGCAGTCTCCGAATGGGGCAATGCTAATCGCGTGCGATTCAACGCCTCCAAAACACAAGCGTGTCTTTTTACTGCTAAAAGGAGCCCGCTCACCCTGGCTCCTACTTTCCGGAATGTGTCCTTGGAGTACACTGACCGCCTTCAGTTGTTATGGATTGAATTTTCTCCGAGCCTCAAGGGAAGAAAGCAGCCGCAAGGAAACTTGGTGTCCTTGCAAGGGTGCGGCGTAACATCAAGCCGGGGCAGCTTCTTATCTTATATAATGCGCAAGTTTTATACGTGGTAGAACCATGCTGCAGCTATATCAGTAGTATAGTTGTAGCACGAATGGCTCGGCTCGACTGGGTAAGGACCACGCTCTCACAGAATTTCTGAAGGTTGTTGGTGGCGTGTTAATATCACGTCGTGATCACCACTGTGGCGGGTAGAAGGAAAATGGGAGATCTCCCGCCGGGCAAGTTCGGAGCTATTCTATATAAGTCTTACGATATCCTTAATTGCATTTAACGGTGCCAAGGTAACGGTTTAATAGAGCCACATGGCAGCTTTTACTGTTGCACGTATAAGCCGGCTCGTGCCGGGTTGGTACCATGACCTCACAGAATACCGACGTAAAGTGGAAGCTCTGTTTTTGCATTTCTTCTGAGGAGTGCAGGTGGCCGAAAGCCCAAACAGACCGAATCATAGACTACGTCCAAATAGCTACAGATGACTTGCTACAACAGGTCCCATTCGCAGAGATGGTGATCCTTGGCAATTTTAACGCCCACCATGCCAAATGGCTCGGTTCACGAGGATGGTGAGCTGAAAGTAGGGAAATTTGGAATAGAGCAACGGAACCCAAGGGGCCAGCAGCTGGCCGACTTCATGGAGAAAGAGGGACTCTTTATGATGAACTCTTTCTTCCAGAAGCGGCCCCACAGTAAGTGGACCTGGCCGAGCCCCGACGGTTCGACAAAAAATGAGATTGACTTCTTTATGACAACGTCAAATAGAAGCTTAACACTGCTGTGTTTCGTATTGTGAGTCTAGAGAACCGGAGACCCTTTTTACTGGAAACGAGGCATTCGATCTTAGTCCTTACGGGTGACAACGCATCTGCATTTTGATTCGCAAACGAGAATAAATGTAGATGTCTATGGGCCACAACAACCACTTACCATCAGGTGCTGTGTGCTCGTTTGTCACCCTATACTATAAAAAAAATCCGGCCGTGCATGGAGTCCTGCTGTCACATATGGGCTAGTGCTGCAAAATGTCACCTGGCAGCGTTGGACTCAGTGGAGAGACGTACTAAGAGGCTCATTGGTGACCTTGATTTGGTTGAAACCAATCTTATCAGGCTCGAGCACAGGCGCAAAGTAGCCAGTCTCTTGGTATTCTATAAGATGCATTTCGCAGGAATTACACGCTTTAATTTCTCCCTCTCCTTTCCATCATCGGACGACCAGGCGATCCAGGCGATCGGCGGTCACCCTTTGTTGTTGATATTCCACGCATTAGAATCAAACAGTTTGCTTCGACTTTTGCAAAGGAGAAGAATAATTTGCCGGCGTCTATCTTTCCATCCGAATACAATCTGGACGTCTTCAAGGCAAGAGTGAATAGGCTTTTGATACGCTAAGACCATTTACCATCTAAGGCTTCATCACCACTTACCACACTAAGTGGGATTGTGGTCAATCACTAGCTTATAATAAGTAAAAAAATGAATATATTCTTCACATTGTTTCTGCAGATTTTAGTGGCACACATTACAAGTAAAATCTGCCGTGCTATGCTTTAATCTATGGACAAAGATAAGAAGTCCACAAAATATAGCAATAGTCATCGCATTTAATAACTAAATAAATTAAGAAAAAATGCCCTCTAATAATAAAAATAAACAAAATTTACCTAATACAAAAGCAAAACACCCAGTCAGGACAGCCTATTCCATCATCTACCTACGTAAATTTTCTAAGGAATATCCAACACTTATCTCATCATTAATAAGTTGCAGTTGAGTGTTATGGATAAACTGATCACGATGAATATGTTTTTGCGTCGTTTATTTAAATTTAAATTGTTTTAGGGTTCCGTACCTTAAAAGGAAGAAACGGAACCCTTATAGGATCACTTTGTTGTCCGTCTGTCTGTCTGTCTGTCAAGACCCTTTTTCTCAGGAACGCGTGGAGGTATCAAGCTGAAATTCATATCAAATACTCAAGTCTACTGTCCCTAAGAGCCGTGAAAAAATCAAACTTCTAAGCCAACGCAATCAAAAGATACAGCCGTTTATGCCGTAAATTTTCGACATTCGCAAGGGAATCAAAACCTACAGGGTACTTCCCGTAAACTCAGAATCTTGAAATTTGGTACGAAGCAACGTTTTATAGCACAGATAAAGGAAAAATTGCGAAAAGCATGAATTTTTAGTTACATCATATAATAAAAATATTTTTAATAATTTTAAACTTATATACCTACAGATTTGTTCGGAACCCTCGGTGCGCGAGTCCGACTTGCACTTTGCCGGTTTTTTTTTATTTTGATGCTGCGCATTTTTGGATATGATGCGTCTGACTTTAAAATGTTTAGCAATTAGTGTTACTTGCTTTTTTTTCTTGCCAACTTCACCATTGATCGTAAAATGCCAAGATTTTAAATAATTTGTAGCGATGGCGTAGGCGAAACATGCAGATTCTATTAACATTGTTGTTACGCCAGTTTTTGACATAGTATTTCTTAAATTTATTCATCGCTAGCAAATCGTTGCGTTCCTCCATCTTATTCACAATATAACTCCAACCATATATAATCTTCAGACAGAAGTTGCTGCATTTTGCAAAGTGATAATATTCTGTATGTGCCTTTAATTTGAAGATATAGTGAAAACAGCATTCGCTTATTAGTTTTTAGGGGAAAACGATTCGTAAAGCTTTCATCAAAGCGTCTCCATAATCAGTTTTGAATTGCGTAGGTTCCCAGTTATGTGTATGACTTTTTATAAATGGTAATAATTAAAGTATCTAAATTTTCATAATTGCAATATTATGTAAATCGCGGATTTCGTGTTTTACATAATATTACATAATTGCAATATTATGTAATCGTGTATTTGAAGTCTAACTAGTGTTGAAACAGCTAGACTAGTTTACTTTAGCTATTTCCATAGCATAATGTCGTATGGTATTTTGCTATGGGGACACGCAGCTGACACTGAAATTATATTTGTTTTACAGAAGAGGGCCATAAGAGCAATTTATTATTTAAAGCCTAAAGAGTCGCTGCGACAAAAAATTAAGGAAATTAATATATTAACTTTGGCCTCTCAATACATTTATGAAAATGTAATATACGTACACAAAAATAAAAGTAGTTTTACAAATATAAGTGATATTCATTCTGTAAATACTAGGAACAGACACAAGCTAGTAGTACCAGTTACTCGACTCCATCGAGTCAGTAATTCATTCTTCGGGCGATGTATACGCTTTTACAACAAAATTCCAGAAAATATACAAAATTTGACCTGCTCAAAGTTCAAAAACTTTATTAAACTAAGTTTGTATACAAAGGGTTATTATAATATTAAAGAATTTATAGATGATAATAACCCCTGGAAATGAGGTGATCGCTACCAAGCTATTTCTAATTTGTTGTGTTGTTAATTTGTGTAACATACATGATTGTAAGCTGTTATTTAAAAAAAAGTCCCGCTGGGTTTCTTGCTGTTTCTTCCAAGGACAGAGGTTTTTTTTCGAACCAGTGGTAATTATACAAAAGCGTGACTTTCAATAAGTATTATTTATAATCTATATTGAATAAAAAAGTTTCTGTTTCTGTTTATGTTTCTGTATGTTTCACTTCTTTTGTCTGATAGGATAGCATAAATAACGGGTACTATATTTGTAGTCTGCTGAAAACTAGGTATCTAGATCGCAATGAATTGTATCCAACTGAAAAAAGGGTAAATGGGTTATTTCAAATGTGTCATCACTGAAATATTTCTTTTTTCAGCCATGGTGGTCGTTTTACCCCTGGATTAAAATACTAAAATTCAAACACCGTCATTGCGAAAGTAGTCAACCAGTAGAAATGAATGACATTTAGACAGCACCATTTTAAGAAGAATTTAATTATCTAGACCATTTTTGGACTTGAAAGTATTTCTACCATTCAGTATAATATAAAATTAAAGTACCTAACACTTGAGTTCTATGTTTAGCAATGGATTTGTGATACAATACAGCCCGTGTTGTAGACTATAACAAAACGAAATTTAAATAATTAAAACATTTAAATTTAAATAAAAAAAACAAATCAGTATTTTTATATTATGATCATTTGCACATACCTGCGATGTAATACTCCGTAATCGACTAACTTGTGGGATCATTTGTTCAATTTGCACAATTTGCACCATTTTGAATTATTTATTACATAGATATTTATCAAAAACAGTTTATTATAAACTATAAATTAATTTATGTTTTTTAGTTTTAACTTATTTTAGTTAATCATTTTTTAAATAATCATTTCGTAGGAAAATACACCTGTATCATGTTTAGTATTTATGGAATACTAATGAAAGCAAAGTAGTAGCTACTTTATTGCTAAAAATCTAGTTTTATATCTCTAACCGGTTCTACAAAAACAAGTTACTATACTAAAATGGAGTCAAATAATAAATAACAATTTGTCGCTGGTATAAGCAAAAATAAGAGGCATATACCGGTGTCTATAATACCGTCTACACCGCCACTCCGCGCTCTTCTGCTACAGCACATCGCATAAGAAATTTGCTAAGGTTCTATCTGCCTAGTGATGTAGTATTATTATTAGATTATTATTATATTTATGAAATTAGACGAAAGTAGTATTATTTTTTGTCAACGTCAATACACTATTATGTGCAAATAGACATGGCAGATAATGGATGGATATATTCATTCTTTCTGTTTGGTATATTAGTTAAGTACATGATATTAATTAGTATTATAATTTATAATTTAATATTATATAAAAATTAAACAATTCACACGATTACGATGAAAGTTTGGCGTGTTTTTGTGAGCACGCCCGGAAAGGTTACTGACATGAGAAAAGGTAAAGAAAGGCATCGAAAATGATAATGAATTTGGTAGGTGGTAGTAGGTTGTACGCACCTAACTATAGGTAAGTAGGTAGTAGGTATTTATACTTATTTTTTATTCTCGATGTTGCCACCACAAAAAAGTAATAATTAACGACGGCTCCGTGGCGTAGTGGCTTGGCAGTGAGTTGCAACTATGGGGCCGCGGGTTCGAATCCCGCACGGAACAAGTATTTGTATGGCCTACAAATAATTGTTCCGGGTCTGGATGTTTGTCCTTGTGCAATTTATGTTTGTAAACTGCCTCCACGATACAGGAGAAAATCCTAGTGTTGGGGAAAAGTTTAAAAAAAAAATTAAAAAACTGAAGGTACTCCAGATTATCTCTCACATCGGAAAGTCAATCACCTCAGTCCCCAGTGACCATGCGTGCTGGAAAGCACCCGAAACGTCATAAATTAAAAAAACTTACAATTAAGCGCGATAAAATCCGTAAAAGAAGTTTTATTTAATCTATCAAAGAACCTAAACTCACGAGATGGAAAATGCAGCTTGCTAAGTTCGATTACGACATTGTTTACAAAAATGGAAAAAAATACGTTGCCGACGCTCTATCCTGTGTTTAAGTAAACGATCTGGGAAAAGACGACAAAAAAGATGAAAGACACATAGACAACTTGATCGAAGAAATTGGAATATAACAAAATAGGGACAAAAGTCTGATGGAAACGTCATCAGGTTCGAAGAAAACCATGTCTAGTCCATCTGTTTTTTTTTTATATATTTAAAATTACAAACTTAAACAATATAGTAGATGGGCCCTCCTAGTAAGTTTAAAATCTGTTAAAAACAAGAAATCACCATCCCCGGCAAATAGTACCTGTACACGCCCTGAGCTGTCCCAACAAAGATAGATTGGACTAGGGCCCATCAGTAGCCCAATCGACGGGCAGCAGAGGACGGGGCCCAACGGCCTATGGAGACTTATCATTGTACATAATAGATATAAGGCTAGGTAAACAAATAGTACGTACCTGGTCCATAAGCTAAGACTGCCCCAAGGCTCGGTCAGGCGGTAGGTAGGTGTAGGTGCATGTAAGTGGTGTGTAGTAGTGTTAATACATGTGACCTGATCCAACTAAGGTGATCGGGCAGCGGCCTCGTCCGACGCTGCCCCACCATGTTGTATCACTCCAGCGGGCGTCCCCAATTGACAACTTCTTTCTTCATTTCACTATTTCAGTCTATCAACTTTATTGTACACTATTTCAATCCATCAGCTTTATTGTACATATAATTAACTTCAAAGTCAACCAATTCAACGTTCATCGAAATCAAACACGTGACACGACACGACACAAGTAACTAACAGTCGTTGAAAGTTAAATATTCAAGGTTTCTGGTTCACGTAGCACAAATTTACAAACACGGGATCGAACGCGGCCTCTTCTCGAGTCTCAAAGTTCAGCGTTCCCAAACAACAAACTAAATTCCTTCGTACGATATTAAATACTACGCCGCAATAGAAATTTAAAGTTAGCCTAGCTGACACGCAACCTAACTACAGAGTCAAGACACAAAACGCTCTTAACGCGACGGTACAATTAAACAATTACTTCCAAAAACAATTAATTGGGCCACGCCCTCGAAATGGAATGCGAGCTTTAAATTCCAGACCGTATGTCTACTCGGCGTGCGCGCAAGATTCCACGTCACACAAGCAAGTTAAATATTGCAAAATGCACTTCAACACGCAATCACTATACAATTGACGCAATTACTTTCAAACGAAATTACATTAATCAGTCAAATTCAATACAAGCCTCTTGTCACGAACGTACAACTCAGACAAACTTACTCGAGGCGGTCTCCAAGAAACCCCAAATTCAATAGCGAATTAAACGCGCACAAATACTAAAAATCTAGACCACAAAACCAAAACTTATCGCGCGAAACCGCTGCAGCGGTCACCACAAAATACGTTAATCGACCGCGCCGCTGCTCTCAAGCTACTGTCTTTAGCCCACCAGGCCGAACGCCGGGAGGCGGCATATCGCCGCCCCCGCCCCCCCCCCCCCCCCCCCCCCCACCCGGCGATTGATTGATGTTTGGGGGCAACAATGTTCACGCCCTGAGCTGCCCTAACAAAGGTTGACTGGACTAGGGCCCATCAGTAATCTATTCGACGGGCAACAGAGAACGGGGCCCCACGGCGTATGGATAGACGTACAAACAACGACTGACAAATAAGCAAGCACTTACCTATTTCAGGAGGTAGGGCCGATCACAGAGGACCAGTCAGGTGATAAGCGAGTGTATGTAAGTGGTGTTTAGTGGTGTGTAAAATTTGAAACCTGACTTAACCCTTTCAAGCGGCAGCAGCCCTGACTCCGGCACCGCCACACGGTGTGGTATCCTCCAGCGGCGTCACCTCGATGTCAATCAAAGTCTAGCGTCCCTTAGCAACAAAATTATAATCGAGCACACGCGGCCAGTAGGCCGCGTGTGCTCGATTCTTTTTCACTCTTGAGTGACAAAGTTCAGCGTTTTTAACCGACACAGGAAAATATCTCCGAGTTACATTAAATACCACAAAGCAACTTGACGCAAATTAATATTGTCAAACACTTCAACCGGCAATCACTATACAATTTACGTAAATTACTTGCCAACGAATTTAGATTAATCAATCAAAATATTACTGCTTCGTTATCGCGTGAACGCACTAAAGATAACCAAAACTGGAAGCGAAAAACTCCAATAGTAAATTCTACACGTCCTTTTCGACCGGCAGTTGTTCACACTATTCCAGTCTATCAACTTTATTGTACATATAATTAACTTCAAAGTCAACCAATTCAACGTTCATCGAAATCAAACACGTGACATACGGCACAATTGCAACGAAATTACTCTAATCAGTCAAATTCAATACAAGCCGCTTGTCACGAACGTACAAGTTAGACACACTAATTCAAGGCGGTCTGCACGAAACCTAAATTCAATAGTAAATTAACGCGCACAAATACTCAAATTCTAGAACACAAAACCAAAACCGGGCAGCGCGTAACCGATGGAGCGGTCACCAAAATACGCTAATCGACCGCGCCGCTGTTGTCAAGCTGTACTGTCTTTAGCCCACCAAGCCGAACTCCGGGAGGCGGCAAAAAGCCGCCCCCTCCCCCCACCCGGCAGCGCGCACGTCACCTCACACAATCGGGCGATGCACTAAGTCAAAGGCGATTGGATGCCGTTTCAAATGACCATGTATGGGCCTAAACAGTACCATTTCAGCACCTGAAACATTTGATAAATCATACACTTTTACAAAACATTTGGCACATGAATTAGATACCGATGGCATTCCAGTTTTGGAGGAAGCCATAGATACCAAGCCCTATCTACCTAGGTATACCCAGCCCTATATACCCGAAGTTCATATTACACTAAATATTCCTGATCTGGTAAAATAAAGGAATACATCAAACTAAAACAAGACATGTCATACGATAATACGATATGATTGAAAGCAATCTTCAGAAGCGGTGATTGCGTTATTTAAAAAGGGTATAATTAAGATTTTTGAATGCTTGCGAAGGGTAGTGTATCTGGAGAATGAGAATGAGCAGCGTGAGATAACAAAGAAATATCACATTGGTAAAACATATGATGGAGGTATAAAAGAGACAATAATACATTTGAAACGTACTTCTGAAACAATATGGATTTGACAGTAGCAACATTCGTAAACTCTTGTGAGATTTGTTAGCGCACGATATATGATCGCAAGCCCTTTTATCAACATTTTTACTTTAGGAGGTAGATCCTTTTCGACAATCATTGATGCTTTCAGTAAACTCGGACAAGAAATATAAATAAACAATACATCAATTCCGGAAATAATTAGATACTTCTCCATGTATAACGTATCACATAGAGTAAGTGCAAATTCAGAAACAGAATTTAATAACATATTAATAAAAGAAACCTTTATAGAATAGAATAGAATAGAGATCTATCTGTGCGTGTACCATAGATAAATTACATGGCACACGTCGGATCCATTTGACCACATTTGACCCTATTAGAAATATGTATATCGCTTAGCGATATATAAACGGAATATTACAGATGACGCACTGTTAATGACAACCACCTTACGCCTTTCGAAGTAGTGTGTGGTCGTACTCACTCTTCAAGTACTTTTAATGCTGAATTTAACAAAAAATACACACGAAATTATTACAAGAACACAAAGATTGAACTCAATACTTATATGAATATTTAACCAATAAACCTATATTTATTTATACATTTATACACGATATATATTCTTATGGTCTTATGGTCTTTACCTATGAAATTGCCACTCTCCAGTACTGGCCATTTCAAATAAAAATAATTTTTGTTTGGCTAAGAATTCTAATTTAAAATTAATTTTATTTTAAAAACATGGAATTCTTTTTTCATAATTAGTTTTTTATTTATTGATTAGAGTTATGTTTTCATGGCATTTGAATATTTTTCGTCATCATGGATACCTTAAAATTCGAGGAATAAGAGTACAACAATGACATTAATTACGGAATAAGAGTGGCAGCTACGCGGCACAAGCGGCATGCATCATCAACAACGTTTACGGGGTGGATACTACAACTACCAACGAACGCACCACATGTTATTGTTGTTCTGTTGTTTGTTTTTAAATTATTATAGTTTTTGAGTCATTCTTAATAATTTATATTGAAGTCGATTGTACAATTTTTTTTTACTACAAGCAATCTATATTAATTTTACATATTACATATACATTTTTACAAAATGTCACATGCATACTTAGGAGTAATGATAGATCAATATCTCTCCTGAACCTCCCATATTAACCTGGTAGTTAACAAAGTAAGAAAATTAATAAGAATTTTCAAAACTAAGATACGTAGCTTCATTAGATTTAATAAACAAAATATACATTGCATTGGCACAGTCCGTTATAACATACTGCATTCCAATTCGGGGAGGAACTGGTAAACAAAATTATTAGAGGTAGAAAGAGCACAGCGTCATCTTTTAAAAGGCATGTACTTCAAGTCATTTCGATTCCCTACTGAGTTATTATATTCAACTTGTAAGTTATTAACTGTAAGAAAGCTATATTATCTTGCAGACTATCTTAAGAACGCATAAATATATAAACTATGACTCTAAATTAGTTAATAAAACAAGAAATTATCTTGTAGCAGACGCACGCATGCACGCACGCTCGCACGCACCCATGCATGCGCGCTCGAACGCTCGCACGTACGCACGCACGCACGTATGCACGCTCGCACGCACGTTGGCACGCCCGCACACTTGCATACTCGTACTCACGCACGCACGCACGCACGCACTCACATTTTGCATTGTAATGGGATAGAACTACTGGAATATAATAATTAAAAATTAAAAATTTTGTACTGCCGACTTCAATATAAATTATTAAGAATAACTCAAAAACGTCTGACCTTAATCAAATTCATATGGGACCACACGAGAAGTAGCAGCTTTCATATATAAAAAGAATTATCGAAATTGGTTCACCCAGTACAAAGTTATGAGGTAACACACATAAAAAAACATACAGTCGAATTGAGTACCGTCTCCTTTTTGGAAGTCGGCAGAAAAGAGCTATCTCCATAGATGGCAACTAGAGAACCCTCGTGTTATGCGTGAAGAAAGGTCACAGTACTATTTTAAAATAAATTATTGGATTGGAATTATAAACGGAAATATCATAGGCCCTTTTCAATTACTGGGGAAATTTATTGCAAGCCAGTACCCAAGGAGCAGAGAGAATTGTATTGGTTGCAAAATTACGTCTGCCCTACGCATTATGCTGTATCTGTTCGTGCAAATTTAAATAAAACATACCTAGACAGATAGACGTTCACCAGACCTAAATCCGCTGGATTTTTTTATTGAAGCTATCTTAAGGAAGAAGTTTACGCAAAGCCAATCCGTTCCTTGGAAGACTTACGTAGCTATGTCCCGACAGCCGCTGAAAATTAGCGATCTACGCTATACGCGACTGCCCAGGCTCTCCTGGGCAGTCGCGTATAGCGTATAGCATTAATTCGTAGATGTAGGGCCTGCATTAGAGTTGGTGGCAGACAATTAGAACGTTTATTGTAATTTGTAACGAATACATTAATGTCAAATGTTGTTTTTTATTAAACCCCAATGATCAGGTACATTTAATGTAAATAATATTTCAATATTGCAAACTTTGTTGTTTAATAAAACTTCACTCCTTTTAAACACGAATATCAATAATTCACTATTTAAATTAGGTACAATGATGAATTTTAATAAATAACACCAAATCGGCTTTAAGCACATATTATTTTAAAATTATTAGTCACTTGTGTTGCAATACGTGTTTTTAGGCTAACTTTGTAAAAATGAAAATTTTTCACTAGAACAATAATTCAAGTTGTTTTTTGGAAAAGCCGTGTAATAGCAGTCATACTTTTTGTTGCTTATCTATCAGCTCAGTTAACGTTAATTACTATAAAAATACAAAACGGATGGAATTCATTAATTTGTGGTCGTGGTGTTCAACAATGTAAAATAAGGTAACAACAGATATTGATATTATTAAAAAAAACATATATTTGGTACTACTTGTTTTTTTATTTGTACTTTCAGTATTCCCAGTTGCCTCAGATAACCGGCTGACCGGCATTAGCCCGTTTACAGATACAACTACAGGTATAATTTTGGTCGGCAGACCACCCTACATGTCAGTCACCTCGTGAGCCAGGTCCAGATAGTTCGCTTGTCTGTTTCCGCATTCACAAAGTTCTCGGCATACTAATGTCGACCAAAATTAACATCCCTGAATGTGCCGGGTCCATTAGCACAATATCAGGCTTATTTGTAATGATAGCCCGATCCCAGTAGAGCCTGATACGGTCATTTTCGAGCACAGCTATCGGCAAGTTCTTGTAATAAAGCAAGGCAATTTTCGATCCGTATTTCAGAGCGAGTTCCTGGTGTAGAATCCTGGCTACTATGTTGCGTCTGTACAAATACTCAGAGTAAGAAAGCGCTGAACAACCGGAAATGACATGCCTAAGTGACTCACCGTCATGGCAACAAGTTAAGTTACCCCTTTCAACATGAAGGACCGCACACTTATGCGTCCAAAGCACCATTCTAATAAAATTGCTAAAATCACATGAGATTTAGCAATTCCATAAGATAGGAGTGACTGGAGGCGAATAACTTGAGATCATCCATATACAAAAGGTGAATCACTTTTGTCCCTCCTTTCCGAAATTGAAATCCCCTCCCGGATCCCTCCAATAAGGAACCGAGAGGGTTCAGAGATAGGCAGAATCAGACTGGACAGAAGAAGGGGTACCTTCCAGGGCGAATGTCAAAGATTCACCCAGGACGATACCCCTTCTTAGCCTTATGCGGCTTTCCACCGCCGTTATTCGCTCGCCTACTTGACGAAAAATCGTACTTCACTGCCCCATACACTGATTGAGGAAGTCTCTAACGGGATAGTCAACCTTGTACAGCTCGGAGAGCCTTCCTCCATTAGCCACGTATAGGGCACCGAGTCAAATGCCTTTCTGTAGTCTATCCAGGCGAAAGAGAAGTTCCGACGGTTGCGTTTAAGCACTTTGCCTATGACCGCGTCAATTAGGAGTGGTTTATTGGTTTCTTGGTCACTTGGTTTGAGGGCGCAACACAACTTGATTTTTTTGCGTCAAATTGGCAAGGTAAAAAAGCATGAAAAACGAGTGTCCCACAAACTTAAGGATCGCCAGCGCGAAATACGCGTCGAGACGTGCCTTGCACTGCTCAACAGGCACAAAAACGAAGGAATTTTGAACCGCATTGTTACCTGTGACATAAAATTAACTCTGTTTGAATATCGCAAGCGCTCAGAAAGTTGGTTGGAACCTGGTTCCGCACCTAAAAAATGCCCTAAACGAAAACCTATCCCCAGAAAAGTGATGGTCACTGTTTGGTGGTCTAGCGCTGGTGTCACAGCTACACACAAATTCTTACTAGATGGGATGAATATTACTACAGATGTGTACTTTGAAGAACTGAACACAATGATGGGAAAGCTCTCAGGTCTCCAACCAGCATTGGTCAATCGCTCGTCCTCGCTGCTCTTACACGACAACGCGCAACCTCATACTAAACAACAGACGGTCTCCAGGTTATAAGAGCTGGGGTTGGAAGCTTTTCGTCATCCGCTGTTCTCACCAGACCTTGCGCCTACATACTTCTACTTTTCCAAAATTTGTATACCTTTTTGGCAGGAAAAAAATTCAGTACCCGAGAGGTACTACAAAATGTCTTGGAAAAATTTGTTGCCTCCTGTCCAGCTGATTTCTCTAAAAAGGGCATCAATAAAATGCCACTACGTTGGCAAAGATACGTCGATTGCATGGGTGACTACTTTGATTTATAGAAAAGAAAATAGAGAACAAAAATTACGTTATCTCATTTCATAAAAAACGGCAATTTCGTAGGCAAAACCTAATAAAATGCAAAAATGTTAGAAGACCTAAAGACCTAAGGATAAAGCGCGTTGCGAAAAGGCAGAGGTCATTAGAGATATAGTTAGGGATGTAGTACCAGTTAAATATCACGGTAAAAATGCAAGGGCCCCAATTAATGATAATAAAACGTCCTCCACAGATTCGTTCTGTTCCTGCTGAAACGCTCTGGTCCTTCTACTTCAGCCGATTGCCCACAATTCTGAGACGTTTCCAATAAAGGAGGGACAAGCTCTCATTAATAACGAAAAGTGGTATTTGATCAAGATATTAAAGTTAAGTTTAATACGCGAGGATTTAGAATTTAATACGAATCGGTAAGGTAACCTGAATGCATATGTGACATCAAATATCTTTTTAACTTTGCAAGAGTTATATTATTTAATTAGGAATGATAACACATTCATTGAAGTTGAGTGGTATGTCAGTCACACATTCATTAAAGTTGAATAAATACTTTAAATAAATTTGTCGGTACGATACGCGCGCCATCTACTGTAAGTTAATTGACATAGTACAATGTACTATACCTATAACCTTCCTGGAGGTGCAAGGAATATAATGACAAAGTTTTACCGCACTCTGACGAATGGTGTGCCAGCGCATAAAATACGAACAAACAAAGACTAATTTTATGTATTAGATATGATACGGCAAAAGGAAATCATTAGAAACATAATAACACTTTTAATGTCGCGGAAGTAATATGATCTGAATTTCACAAGTTGTTAAAATTATTCATCTATACAATACTTTACTACTACTACTTTGGGGAAAAAATAATTAATTCTGTAATAAATAATTTAAGAATTCAAACAGATTTCATTCAAAATAATATAACAATCGAAAAGTTAAATATCTAAAATATAATCTAAATCCTCTCGGATCTCTAATTAAAATTGTCACAGATAATTTAGATAACGACAATGCCATGAGATACGACGCTTTAATAAATGGTGTAAAATAAAATTAAGGTCAGTAAAAAATAAAATGACAGTGGTCGCTGAAATGATGAAAACCTTTATTAATATTACAAATACTAAAAATTACTCTCGAACCGAACTTAAAATATCAAATGTATATAACCTTTTTCTACTCAATTTTCAAACTATATAATATATCAACCTGAATGAAATTGAAACAGCCATAGCTTTTAAGAAGTTAAGAACATTGCATCAGATATAATATTACTATTATTAATACAGATAAACTTTTATCATTGTTAAAAACAATTGGACGAAGTACCGAACTTGTATTTCCTGTAAAATTAGAACTAGAGTCGGCTTGATGAGTTTTGCAGCTAATATCACCCAATATCGAGCCGTATTTGTAGAGTTTGATAATTTAAAGACAGTATGGATACAGACCGTTCGATGGATGTTTTACTCGAAAACGACTATATTACTTACCGTAGAAATGTCGAAATGAAACATTCTTCTATAATTTACTTAGAACATACATAATCTCAGCTGACGACAACTGTGAAGCCAAAATTAAGGAATTCAGTCTAAAAAAGTCTTAACGGTGGTAGAGCCACGCAGCAGTTTTTGCTGTTGCATGTATGGGCCGGCTCGAGCCGGGTTGGTACCACGACCTCACAGAATACCGGCGTGAAGTAGAAGCTCTGCTTCTGCGTTTCGTCTGGTGAGTGCAGGTGGCCGGAGGCCCAATTCCCCCCCCCCCCCGCCCCATCAACATGGTAGCGGAATTACACAATAAACTACCCCAGGAGGGTACCAGTACCCCTGGAGAATCCCTCGCTGAGCATCCACGACCATGTTATTCCAATCCTGAGCGTGGGCGCTCAGGCTGCCCCGCGTATTCTGGGGGGGGGGGGGGGGGGGGGCAAAATACCGCTCAAAAACAAAACCGCTCGGGGCAAACTGAGCAACAATACCAAGGCGACCCCTGCCACGCTATCCGTGAATTTCTGCAACATCAGGGGTCTTCACTCTAACCTAAACGCCGTCCACTACCATCTCGAGACGGCGAAGCCGGCCTTGCTCTTTCTGACCGAGACGCAGGTTTCCTCTCGGGCTGATATTTCGTATCTCTCCTACCCGGGGTACAAATTGGAGCATTCCTTTGTGCCTCGGGCTGGAGTTTGCGTGTATGTCAGAGAGGACATCTGTTCTTGACGCCTCGGCAGTCTTGAAGGTTCGGACCTGTCCATCCTTTGGCTACGCGTAGACAGCGACGACCATCCGCGCGTCTACGGGTGCCTCTATAGGTCCCATAGCGGTAATGCCGAAACAGACCGACTGATCGACCACGTCCAAATGGCTACAGATTCATTGCTACAACAGGTCCCATCCGCAGAGATCGTGATCCTTGGCGATTTTAACGCCCACCATGCCGAATGGCTCGGTTCACGTTTAACCGATCATGCGGGGAGATCTGTTTATGACTTTGCCTTGCCATATGGTCTGACACAACTGGTTACTTCGCCTACGCGGATTCCAGATGTGGAGGATCATACACCCTCCCTGTTGGACCTTCTGCTGACCTCTCATCCGGACGGATATCAGGTTTCCGTCGATGCCCCTCTCGGCTCTTCGGACCATTGTCTGATCCGGAGTGTGGTGCCACTCACGCTCCCTTCGCGGTTGCGTTCTGCAGGTTGCCGCCGTGTTTGGCATTACAGGTCGGCGGATTGGGACGGAATGCGGTCTTTCTTTGCTTCCTACCCATGGGGGCAGGTTTGCTTCTCGCCGGACGATCCCAGCGCTGTTGCTGACTCTGTCACTGATGTGGTACTACAGGGAATGGAACTATTTATTCCAGCATCTGTGGTACCCATCGGAGGCAGATCTCAGCCTTGGTTTGGTCGCTCCTGTAAGACTGCATTACGCAGTAAGCAGGAGTGTTATCAAGCCTGGGCTGCGACTTCGGCGACTCGAGATGTAAACACCAGCACACTTAAAAAGCAGTATAAATTCGCCTCCAGGTCCTTCAAAAGAGTTATTGCCAAGGCAGAGCACATAGGCAGAATTGGCGAGAAACTAGTTCGCCTTCCTTCGGGAACCCATGCATTCTGGTCTCTCGCCAAGGTTGTCCAAGGGAATTTCTGTAAGCCATCATTACCATCTCTGCACAGGGAGGATGACTCACTGGCCCAAGACGCAAAAGACAAAGCCGACCTTTTAGGCTCCCTTTTTGCGTCCAACTCGACTCTTGATGACGGGGGAAAACACCGCCGACCATCCCGCGGAGTGAGTGCTCCATGCCGGATTTGCTGTTCTCACAGCGCTCGGTTCGCAAAGCACTGCTCTCCCTGGACATCCAGAAGTCGAGTGGGCCTGACGGAATCCTCCCAATTGTGCTGAGGACGTGTGCTCCGGAGTTGGCACCGGTCCTAACGCATCTTTTCCGATACTCCTACTCCCAAGGCGTAGTCCCGAATTCATGGAAGACAGCTTTTGTCCACCCGATCCCTAACAAAGGCGACCGCTCAGACCCATCCAACTATAGGCCTATCGCGATCACCTCCTTATTCTCCAAAATAATGGAATCCATTATTAACTGCCAGCTCATCCGGTACCTTGAGGATCACCAGCTGATTAATGACCGCCAATACGGTTTTCGTCGGGGTCGATCAGCTGGTGATCTTCTGGTCTACCTGACCCATAGATGGGCGGAGGCAGTGGAGTCCAAGGGGGAGGCGTTGGCCGTTAGTCTGGACATTGCGAAGGCCTTCGATCGGGTTTGGCACAAAGCGATTCTTTCGAAGCTCCCTTCGTATGGGCTTCCTGAGAAATTGTGCAATTGGATCACCAGCTTCCTTGCAGATCGGAGCATCAAGGTCGTTGTAGACGGTGCATGCTCTGACTACAAGCCTATTAACGCTGGTGTTCCACAAGGCTGTGTGCTATCACCAACGCTGCTTCTTCTGCATATCAATGATATGTTGCTAACTGGTAACATTCATTGCTATGCGGATGACAGCACTGGTGATGCTCTATACACCGGCCGTGCCAATATTTCTCGGGAAAACGTCGCTGAGTACCGGAACAAACTTGTGTCTGAAGTCGAGTCTTTGCTGAACAAAGTCTCGGATTGGGGGCGACTAAATCTAGTCCAGTTTAATCCTCAGAAGACATAAGTTTGCGCGTTTACCCCTAAAAAGAACCCCTTTGTCGTATCTCCTCAGTTTCAAGGCACTCCCCTTCTTGCCTCAGCCAGTATCGGTATCCTCGGAGTCGACATATCGAGTGACGTGCAGTTTCGTGGTCACTTGGAAGGGAAGGCCAAATTGGCCTCTAAAAAGCTTGGCGTGCTCAGCAGAGCGGGACAGTATTTCATGCCGGCACACCGCCTGAAACTTTACAAGGCGCAAGTTCGGCCTCACATGGAATACTGTTCCCATCTCTGGGCAGGGGCTCCCCAGTGCCAGCTCCTTCCACTTGACCGCATCCAACGCAGAGCGGCTCGAATCGTCGACGACCGAGCCCTTTCCGATCGGCTCGATTCATTGGCACTGCGAAGAGATGTTGCATCTCTTTGCATTTTCTTTCGCATCTACCATGGGGAGTGCTCTCAGGAATTGTTCGGATTAATCCCAGCCGCCAAATTTCACGAACGCGGCAGAACTCCCGATACCATCCACGCCATCTGGATGATTGGCGGTCCACCACTGTGCGATTTAGAAGATGTTTTCTTACTCGCACGACCTCCTTGTGGAATCGATTACCATCAGCGATTTTTCCGGACCGATACGACTTAGTGACCTTCAAGAAAAGAGCGTACTCCTTTTTAAAGGGCCGGCAATGCATCTGCGATTCCCCTGGTGTTGCAGTTGTTCATGGGCGGCGGTAGTCACTTACCATCAGGTGAGCCGCATGCTCGTTTGCCCCCTCTCCTATAAAAAAAAAAGTATGAAAATACACAGGAATATCTCCCTTGCTAATAATAAGTCTCCCAGTAATGTCACAGTTCCTAATGGTGACATCTTCGTATATAATAATGCTTCCTGTTCCTTCAAGCTACTCTCTGCGCTACAGTGTTCGACACAGCTCTGAGCCTTACTGCTCGCCTCTGCTTCACGGCACTCTCGCAGATTACTTGCCTTCTTCTCGACTCACCGCAGACGACAAGGCAATCCCTGACACTTGCTCCGGCTCTTCGTTCTCACCTTCATCACTTGCAAGTGCGTAGTATGGCATGCATTACACACCCGCATATCGTTCGCACCGGCGTCACTTGCACTTACGCACAGAGCATGCATTCCCCACCGGCATTAAGGATGCACCAGCAATCGGACTACACTATCGACCTCCGGCCTAAGTAGAGGGTGATGTGGCGGTGCTGTCGTCGCGCCACAAGTGAAACACATCGAAGCCTAAATCGCACTAACAAAGTTCATATATAGAATAGCTCCAAACTACCAATCGGAGCGTTGGCCGCTCCCCGGGCAGAACACCTTGCCCGGCGGGAGATCTCTCCTTTTCCTTCCTACGGCCACACTGTGTTTCTAGGTTGTAAAGGGAAAGGGGTTCCCTTCCTACCGCCACAGGTCGGCTCGACCGGGGCAGCACCTGCACAGAATACCATCGTAAAAAAGTAGAACCGGAGACTCTTTTTACTGGAAACGAGGCATTCCATTATAGTCCTCAGGGGTGACAATGCATCTGCATTTTGATTCTTAATCGAGGATGAATATAGATGTATATAGCCCACTGTATTCACTTACTATCAGGTGAACTGGTGCTTGTATGTCACCCTTATTCTATACAAAAAAAAGTATTAAATAAGAAGTCTTCTAAAAAACGTTGTTTGGAAATTTATAATTTTGACTAAGTTATTACGTTCGGTAGAATGACCCTAGAGAAAACAAAAAATAAATTATATTATATCTATTAAAATCGTTAGTAATCTATTAAATTCGTTAATCTAACAATTTTCACTTCACGATCACTAAAAAAACGATCCTAAAAATGGAGGTAAAATTTCAGTTTTAGAGTATTCTTTTTCCAAATTAAATACCTGAATAAGTGTACGAATAGCATTCATCGTGTTATTATTTCTTCTTCTGTTAAACTTACAGCATCATCGTTTTTGGAAAGCAATTAAAGTCTCATGTACAATAATTTCAATATATACAAGTCTTACGTACAAATGATATCCGTACTTGCGTTATTACTAACGCATTTCTAACCTTTGATCAGTTCGGTTTGACGTTTGGTTACGTTGTATTGTGTAAGTAATAAGAATAATGTCCTCCAGACCGAATTTCGGTCACATCGGCCAGTCTCAAGACTACACTGTTTTTCCTATTCACTCACTGTCGTTGTCCGATGGGACGGCAATTCGACACGACACGAAAGAAATCAGACGGGTCTAAAACCATTGAAAATTGGCCCTTTTCGAAGCAAAGGCGTGATACACCGCGAAATTCTTAACTTCAGAAAGCTATTGAGAATTTCCTGGAAAGAAAAACTGAATAACTGTCCTGACCCGGAAATCGAACTCATGATCACAACACTAACAAGGCAGTCACAACAATTTACAGGCAGGTACATCGGAAACAAACGAAAACACAGTGGTAGAGCCATGCTGCAGCTATATTAAAGACATAAAGACATAAAGACATAAAGACATTTATTCCGACACTTCATATTACAATGACAAATTAATAAACAAAATTAATACGAATAATAAAATAATAATAAAAAAAAAATAAAACACAAGAAAATGAATAAACAAAAAAATAGAGGATATAACAACAATTAATGACTTGATAATCGAAACAGATGAAGTGGCGGAAGGGACCGCCTCAGCATAAGCCGCGGGATAGCGACGCTGATTTTCAGTCGGCCCCATACGGTCCTACGGAGACCGTGCCGTAAGTGTCGACATTAAGCGAGTAGTAGATACATATGACAATAACAACTGATGAATGACAATAACAAAATGCGTATTGTATAGTTGTGCTGAATGTAAGTTACTGAACGCTACGTTAGATGTGACGGGAACATTAGTAAGTGTCATAATATAATTTAACAGTGTATATTATAAAATCACTAGCTGGCCAGGCAGACGTTGTTCTGCCCTTAGCGGGGAACCTTTGTAGGTACTATAAAATCCTTAAATTTGCAATAAAAAAATTGAGGGTCACTTATCGGGATAAAAACTATCCTATGTCTCAAGCTGGACCAAACTGCACAGAGTGTACAAATTTGGGGTGAGTGGTTTCGGAGTTCATCGCGGACAAACAACGTGACACGAAATTTTTATATATAAAGATAATGTAATGTATGATTTGTTATATATACACACACATACATACACACATACAAACATACACATACATACACACACATATAATATTTATACACATATACATATACATACACACACATATATATACACACATACACACGTATACATATATATACATAGATACATACGTTTAATAGGCTTTTTGTAATATAGTTAATAGTATAGTTGTAGCACGAATGGGTCGGCTCGACCGGGGAAGGACCACGCTCTCACAGGATACCAGCGTAAAATAGCAGCTTAATGCTGCTGTGTTTCGTAAGGTGAGTGTAGAGAACCGGAGACCCTTTTTACTGGAAAAGAGGCACTCAATCTTAGTCCTCACGGCTGACAACGCATCTGCATTTTATTTCGCAAACGAAGATAGATGTAGATGTCTACGGGCCGCAGCAACCACTTACCATCAGGTGGACTGTGTGCTCGTTTGTCATCCTTATTCTATAAAACAAAAAATGCAGTCAAAACATTCTCCTCATAATATGAAGTCGTTTATATAGTCTAGTCAACAAGTTCCAAAATGTGTTAACTCTTGTTCCCGCTCTTAAAAATATGTGCGATAGTTCATTCGATTTAGAATTTTTCGAAATTCTATCTCCATCGTTTATTATTTTTATATAAGTATAACGCCGTAAATAGGACTCCGCTCGACCGTTATGGCTAGAGCGCATCGCCGCTGAAAGCAGTATATCACATAAAATATTTTTTTTTATATTATTAAATATTAATCTATAAATTTGAAAAAATTATGGTAACATCAGAACACTTGACTAAATAAAGCCCAGTTGGAAAGAAATATATCGATTTCTCAAAAAGTTATACGATTGTTACCTATAATTTTTTTCTTCTTGGAATTCTATTTATATACATAATTAACAAGATCACGTGTACAAACAATTAAAAAATATTTCACAATTAAAAAAAAATGAATTATTTTTAATTATTAAACTTGTCTATTTGTTTATAAACAATTTTTCCTGTGTTTATTAATGTTATTGTTAGATGCAAAAAAGCAATATAATTACATTTCCAAAAAAAATAACAAATTATTTAATACAGAGAAATTATTTAGGAGAGATACATTTTTCTAGACGTCATTTCGAATCGAATAAGCCATTGCACATATTTTAAAGAGCGGGAACAAGAATTAACACGTCTTTGAACTTGTTGACTAGACTAATTAATGAAATATGAAAGTAGTCTAGTTAAAACATGAAAAAGAGAAAAATAGTTTTAAATTAACATTTTATTTAAATACCTAAAAATGATGAACCCTGATGTAGAATATAGATATAATTTATCTTAAAATCTTAAGAATACTATCATTTTGGATTGTTTCTTCTCTTCAGTCGTTTCAACGTGTTTATTACCGGATCATTTGCAAAAGTTTGTATTTTATCACCATTAAAGAAGGCCTCTATATCTTCTAAAATAATGCCCTCTGTTTCCGGTAAGAAAAAGTATAACAAAATTGTTCCGAGGAAACCAAATGCGGCGTATACGGCAAAGATGCCCCACAGTCTTCCATATGTTTCCAGATCAAGCAGAGTTTTTGTGCCGATGAACGTGAAAACGTAGAAGCATGCTGCGGCAATACCTTGAGCAGTCGCGCGACTCCTGTTGACAATATTTTAAATAATATGTTATATTTAGTCTTTATTTAAAATAAAGAGTTTTGTAAGCAGAAACAAACAAAACAAATACATAAATTACTAAACTTCTTATACGGTACCATGAAATGAAAAATAGTTGAATAAGTTACAGTCCAAGACAAAAGATGAACGAATAGATTCATATTAGAATAACTGTGCTCACGACTTCGTTCGTATAGAATCTTTATTAGTAGTTTATCTACGGGCACCAACGATAAGGTTTGAGACGTCTTGTATTGTTCCTATACCTTCCTTGCGCATTGCCTGCCAATCGTGACGTCTATAATAGACCGTATATTATATATATATATATATATATATATATATAGTTTGCAGTATAGTTTCACGGAGAGACCTAAAAAAGGCGACCGCTCAGACCCGTACAACTAACAGGCCTATCGCCATCACCTCCTTATTCTCCAAAATAATGGAATCCATTATAAACTGCCAGTTCATGAGGTACCTTGAGGATCACCAGCTGATTAGTACCGCCAGTACGGTTTTCGTCGGGATCGATCAACTGATGATCTTCTGGTCTACCTGACTCATAGATGGGCGGAGGCAGTGGAGTCGAAGGGGGAGGCATTGGCCGTTAGTTTGGACATAGGGAAGGCCTTTGGTCGGGTCTTGCACAAAGCGCTTCTTTCGAAGCTTCTTTCCTATGGGCTTCCCGAGAAATTGTGCAAATGGATCACCAGTTTCCTTGCAGATCGGAGCATCAAGGTCGTAGTAGACGGTGCATGTTCTGATTTCAAGCCTGTCAACGCTGGTGTTCCACAAAGCTGCGTGCTATCACCAACGCTGTTTCTCCTGCATATTAATGATATGTTGCAAACTAGTAAAATTCATTCCTATGCAGACGACAGCACTGGTGATGCCTTATATACCGACCGTGCCAATATTTCCCGGAAAAACGTCGCCGAGTACCGGGACAAACTTGTGTCTGAAGTCGAGTCTTTGCTGATCAAAGTCTCGGATTGAGGGCAACTAAATCTAGTACAGTTCAATCCCAAAAAAGAACCCCTTTATATCTCCTCAGTTTCAAGTGTGCTCTGAGTGCTCTGAGGAATTGTTCGAATTAATTCCAGCCACCAAATTTCACGAACGCACATCGCGTTAAAATTCACGATACCATCCTCACCATCTGGATGCTTGGTGATCCACGACTGTGCGTTTTACTAGGAGTTTTCTTCCTCGTACAACTTCTCTATGGAATTGTTTACCACCGGCGATTTTTCCGGACCGATACGACTTAGGTAACTTCAAGTAAAGAGCTTACACCTTTCTAAAAGGCCCGCAACGCATCTGCAATTCCCCTGGTGTTGCGATTGTCATGGGCGGCGGTAGTCACTTACCGTCAGGTGAGCCGCATGCTCGTTTGCCCCTTCTTCTATAAAAAAAATACATAATGATAAAACATGGAATAATAAAAAAAAACTAAATAATAAATACAATTATCACTAAACACATAAATGTTAGTTGATTATATTATTTAATTTATTAAAATTTTCTTTTTTATTATCGTAGTTTTTAATATTGTAGATAAAATATAATATGAAAAAAATTTATTAGTAACTTAAATAATACAAACAACTTCACTGTTTTCTAGGCATCATTCCCCTCGGAAAGCTTCATTGGTGCCCTCATGTCATATATCTAAACTACTAATCAGACTAAATTCTGCAGCTCATGCAGTAAATATGATTACAAGTCTCACTAGTATATCAAGGACGCAAGATTTGTTTGTCTCAGTTATTTCCATGTCTTATGGGATTATGCTATGGGAAAATGCGGCTGACTTATTTACTATGTTTCTTTTGCAGAAGAGGGCTATACGAACTATTTTAACTTGACTTGTGATAAGCTCTAGTGATGGTTATAGTGAGTGAATTTAATCTACATAATTCTTTGTAAAACTTTGTGTACTTGGCTAAATCTAGATGTAAAGTAATATAATAATAGTAGTTTAGTAGGTAGTAAGATAGGTTTAAGTGGCTATAACTTAAACAGAGCAACTGTCAGATAGAGTGATTATTTGGCAAGACGTTGGGGGATGCTTGTTAGATACGTTGGAAGGTAAGAATGGTATAGCGTGTGTTGTGGCGGTCCCATAAAGAAAAGCTTTATTTGCAAGCAAGAGTGAATAACTGGCGCACAGTTCTCCTGGTGATAATACTATATCCGATGAATACCTACATCGATCTTCAACGTGGTGATAATAATAATTGTACTAAGGTAAATTCCTCGTTAATAGTTGAAAGCCGTATTTTACACAAATGATCTACGCTTATGCTGGATTGGGTTTCAACTGCTGAAATGTTTTATGTTGATTTTATACGCAATAAATATTGGTAAATAAAATACAATTTTTAGTATTACCTGAAGGGGAAAACTTCTCCAACCAGGATCCATGGTAAGTTGGTTCCAGAAAAAAAAGCCATTAAGTAGAATAAAATTAAAGGGACATAACTCTGTTCCTTGGGAAAGGTTGTGGTGTCGTAGGAAAATACTGAGTCACTTAAATTATTTCTCGCATATACGCTTAAAGCTGTACTGGAAATGGCTGTTCCAAGCATAGATATCATGGCCATTTTACGTTTCCCAACTTTCCTTATCGTAACGATGATGAAGATGCTTGCAATTATACTTATGATGCCGAAGTATATCTGGGCAAAGGCACAAAAATGTATTAGAGTTGTAAACTTTATCATTTGATTGTGGTATGAAAGCGCGGCTCCTGGGTGTGAACCCCAGCCGCAGACAAAACAATTAAAAATTTAAAGTAGCAACCTATAGAATAAAATAGAATAGAATGGAATGGAATGTGAATGTTCCATCAGAATCGGTCAAGCGAATCTTGAAATACTGCTTCACCCCTTTATTGCATGAAGTCGCGTAGAAAGTAAAGTTCTTTGTTCATTCATACATTCATTCATTCATTACTATACTACTACTATTATTAAAAATCCTCTACATGGCGTACTATAGTCTAATAATCAAGTATACCATAATAATAACATTTACCTGTAAATATTTGCCATGGAAATTATACATCCAGGCAATGAATGGGGAAGGTCTATGTTAAAAAATGAACTATAATAGGCTGTAACAAAACTGGCTTCATTAAATCCACTCAAAAATAAAACAGAAACCAACAAAAATGCTTTGCAGTTGGATCAATAGTTACGCTGCTCCAGTGCGTGTTGGCGAACTGTATGTCTTCGAAATATTTTATTTTTCAATTATGCAGGCTACCTCACGATTTTATCCTTTATCAATCGCATATCCTTTATTTACATATATAAAACACAAAAAATGTTTCTACCTATATCCGTTATAGACTATTTGAAACCAACCGATGCGATGTGCCCCAAACTGGTTTCATTAGAAAGGCAATAATGCGAAGATGGATTTAGACGACTAAAACAATAACAGTCTTATTCCAAAAAAATGTTTTAGTACTGGGTTAAGTTTAGGAGTAAGAAGTCCAGGTTTGTTACAATATTCTAGTTAATACCAGCACTAAAACGTGTGCTTATTACAAAACGCAGACTACCCGAGGACCAGTTAATACCAACGTTAGTATTATATTAAATATCATTCACAGATAAAAAACAAAAAATGACACTCTATCATTCGTTCATACAGGTTTCATTCAATGCAACGTTCGGTTTCATAAAATATTAATATTATTTTCACATTTAATTATGCTTAAATAATTATCCATCAATACAAAAACATATCATACATTGTTATTTGTTTACGTTAAAATCTATTGAACAAGCACGACATATACTTTTGACGCGCTTTTGATTATATCAAGTTGTTTTCAGTTTAACAACTCTAGCGTGAAATGTAGTGAATTACAGAGGTAACGCGAGCGCGGGATTTGAGACGTTCAAAATAGTTTATATTGCAGCCTTATAATAAGTAAATTAAATTATTAATAATTAATTAAGTACTTGCTATTACAGTTATATTTATATAATAATGGAACAAAAGAAAAAACGGGGTGAAAATTGGAGTTCTGAAGAAAAAGTTAGTGAAATATCGAAATTTGTCAGTACGTAGCAATACTCTTATCCTCCTATTATCCTTATTTCAACTAAAAGGAATGTTCTTATTATTATAGGAAATATTACGTACACTTATTTCACAATCAGCACATATAATAGAGAATAAGTCGACAAAAACATCGGTAAATATTCAAAAAATAAAAGAGTGGAAGAATATAACTAATAAGTAAGTACTTATCGCATTTGTTATGTGTACAAATAGGTATGGTATTGTTTACGTGATTTCGTATTTTTTTTTAGATTTAATGAGATAACAGGTAAACGCCGATCAGATGGTGAATTGAAATTATCTTGGAAAAGAACGAAGTTGTGTGCTAAATCAAACTTATACACATATAGGAGGAAACAATCAAAGACCGGGGGTGGCGGAAAACCTCCATCACCTTCTCTTGAGGACTTGGAAATAATGTCCATTGCCCCTCACGACTTTATCGTTGAAGTAAATAATTATGATAGTGATGCAGTGGTAAATAAAATTACTTACATGTCTTACAAATTTAATTAAAATTAAAGAACTTTATTTTCCATTACTTTAGTACCTAAGTAGTGCTCTGAAATCTACTCTTAAAGCATACAATTTACAATCCAAAATTATTTTCCGAATATTCAAAATTTAATATACTTAGTAACAATTTAACATAAATTTCTTTATAATTAATTATATTCAAAATTGAAATGTCACAAATTCATATATAGTGGTCTATATAATATCATAACACACATTTTACTAGATTATCTACACAGTCCGATTATAATTTTCTATTTTTGTCTATTAGGTATTATAATTAATAATTTATTAAATTACCTTTTGTCTTGGATCATAATAATATTTCTACAACATAGAAAATACCTGATTCAATAAAGGGCAAAATAGAGATGACAGGTGACAGGAAAACATGTTAATAAATGTTTTAATGATTTATTTTAGGATCCAGTGACTGTGGCTACAACATCAAAAGAAGTTGCTGACCCTAAGCCTCGCCTTAATTTTGAAAAAAACAGACACAGCTATAGTTAAAAATGTAGAAAATCCAGAACCCAATGTTGTATATGTGCAAGGTAAATAATACTGATTGAATATTTATTAAAAAGCAAAATATATTATTATTATAGTTACAATCATATGCATACAAGTTTGTAAATATTATAAATGTTAATTTTCTAAAACTGTTATATTTATATTAATTTTTAGAGATAGATCCAACTACAGATACAGAAGAAAGTGCCAAAATGGTGAAAATAACCAACAATAAAGATATTATTACTAGGGGTATAACAAAAATTAAAAACAGGAAAAATAGCTTGCAAAATAGGTATGTTGAAAAAATTACATAGTCTGATACATTACATACTTTTTAAAATGTGAAAATTAGTATTTAAACACTGAAAATTGTTTCATGTTTTCAAATATTAAAAGCAAAGTTTAATATGAATTGATTTAAAAATAATTAAAAAATATTTCTTTAATTGGTGTACAAGGTTAAGTGCACTTTTATTACTCTAGAATACTTTGTAAATTTCTAAAATAACTACAAAACTTACATTAAGTATTCCATTTCATTTTACAGAAGAGAAGATGTACACCAAACAATTGTAAAAAGTAACACAGATTTTAAAAAAAGACAACTGGAAATGATGGAAGAGGAACATAAATACAATATTAAAATAGCTAACCTAAAAATTAGAAAATTAGAGTTACAAATATTTTTATTAGAAAGTCAGAAAAACACAAGTTAAATAGCAACTTAATGCTGCTGTGTTTATTATGGTGAGTTTATAGAATGAGAATAGAATAGAATGATTTTTATTAAATATAGATTATTACAGAATACTTATTGAAAGACTAAATACTAGTAAGAAACCCAGCGGGACTTTTTTATAAACATATTTCTCTTAACAATAATTTTATTTGTACAATTTTTAAATGAATTTTAATAGAACCACCATGGTGGCGATCACCTCAATTCCAGTATTTCCAATATTCTCATTTATGTATTCTTTGATATTATAATAACCTTTTTATAAAATTTTTCTTTAATAAAACATTTAAACTTGTTTATTGACAAATTTTCGATAAATTTTTGTACAAAGTTTGTATGAGAGAGACCTCTTTTACAGGAAACGAGGCATTCCATCTTACTCCACACGGGTGACAACGCATCTGCATTTTGATTTGTAGTCGAGGATAGATGTGGACGTCTATGCACCACAGCAGTTACTTAACATCAGATGGACTGTGTGTGTGTATGTGTGTGTGTGGTAGACTGTGTTTATCACCATTATCCTATAAAAAAAACTAAATATTTGAGACTATATCAGATACATGTTTGTAAATATCCTCATATATGAAACAATTATTTTCAGGTACTAAATTGCTGCAAATATTTGTACATCTTTTATTAATAATTAAAATAAATAATTATAATTAATATGCATTTTATTTACATAACAATGAAATATAATATACAATAGTAAAAAACTATAATAAAAAAAACTAAACCTAATTACTTAGTCATCATACAGTCCTACTCCCCGTGGACCCTTGCACCTCTGGAAAGGAAATCTGGCTGTGAATGTAGAGGAGGGACGATATTTATTAAAAAATCTAAACATATCTCTAAAGCACTTAAATCTTTATATAATATAGCTTCATATTGATGTGGAATGTGCTGTACCCCGCATCTTTCCCTGAAACACAATCATTTATAGCCTAAATAAAAGCATTTTGCTCAATAAATGAAATATTATCACAATACTCCCCTGAATTTATTTCATATTGGTGAATATGTAGTCGTTATTCTTTGACAGCTGACAACGGCTCTGCAGAAATATTTTCCTTTATAAATGGGTATTATCTCTGAAATCAAAAAGAAATATTATTATAATTGTCTTATACATTTATTGATCCTTAATGTAATTTTATAGCCAAAATTGGCCTCTGAATAACAAAATAAAATAAATTATATATACATAGCTTTAGACAATTGAAAAAAAATTGACAATTTTATAAATATAATTATTAATTTTAATTATAAATAGCTATATAAATATGTAAAAAAAAATGTTTACCTACTGAAAATGAGTTTCAATAAACTGTCTTCTTCTAATATTTCCCCTTATTGATGGTGCAATATATCTTTGTACTATAGGTTCAGATGAATATTGTTCAATGCTATCTCTCTCACCAGAAAACACATCTTCTCTCATGTCGATGGCCATATTGTGTAGTACAGCACATGCAACAATTGTTTTTTTTGCTGTTTCAATATCTCCAAACATACCTCTTAATAGGCAACGAAACCGTTGCTTCCACAAACCAAAACATCTTTCCACTGTGTTCCTGGTACGGATATGGCTCCTATTATATCTTTCTTCTTGTGGTGTTGTGGGGTTCAGCAGCGGTGTAAATAGGTAAGGGGTACAAGGATAGCCACTGTCACCAAGTAATATTCCAGAGAATGCACCAGCCTCAAACCTCTGTTTTAGTCTACATTCTCGGAATATTCTGGAGTCATGTACACTACCACGCCACCTGGTAACAATGTCCATGATTTTCAGGTCAGCGTCACAAACCACCTGTAAAATAAGAGCTCATTAGTACTTTATGTTTTTCTGGTTTATTTTAATATATATTTATTACCATAAGATAGTCAAACAAATTATTTTCTATTATGATAAAGTAAAGTTATTAAGAGACAATCACAGCTATTTAAAATATTTGTATATTACCTGTACATTAATTGAAGAAAATCCTTTTCTATTAATATATAACTGACCCCCATCAGCATTCACTTTCTTTACTCGTATGTGAGTACAGTCAATTGCGCCAATTACTGTAGGAAAATTAGCAATACTGCGAAATTTCCTAATGGTTTCCTGCTGTTCATTTAAAGTAGTAGGCATTTTAATAAATTCTCGGGACTTCCGTGACAAAATTTCCGCTACTTTTTTACATGTCCTACTTACTACTGGTTGAGACACACCATGTAAATCAGCTGTATCGTCTTGAATCTACGAATAAAACAATAATATGTATTATCTGGCTTTTTATCTAGCGTAATGTTAGGTACATTGACCCCACCAAGATTATAAACAGCACTTACTTCATGGCGAGCCCAGTTGCGTAATGCACAAACCACTTGAATTTCAGGACTCAATGGGCATCCTCGAGGGTCGTGCACTAAATCCTCACGTAAGATACCCACTATTTTTTCTCCGAAACGTTTTGAGAACCTATACTTATACCTAAAATCTTCGTCACTCAATTCAAACGGATTCACACGATGTCGATGTCTATCAGGTCGCCGAGTAGTGTCTAGCATGTCCAAATCTTCTAGATCCATCAAGTCAATCATGTTAATATCCATTTTTAACGATTTTAATAACACCAAATGAAAACAACGCTCACCTCAAATTAAGAAGTACCGAAATTGAGGTTAGTATAGAGTAGAGTACCACAAACTATATAGAAAGGTTAGTACCATAGCTAAACTAGGGGTCTCGAAAGATTAACTTTAATACCATAGATAATCCTTGAACCAGAGATAATCTTCGTTTTGTAATAACGTTTTTCTTAGTTTATGGTTTAAATATATTACTAACTCCAGTACTATATTAAGTCCGTGTTTTGGAATAAGGCGGTAAATGTTTTCTACAAATAAACAAAATATATTTCTTTTTTTTAGCGTAGTAGCACACGCCGCGTATTCGCTAGTCATGATATAAATGCACTTAAATATGCAATTAACAATTTCATTGGTTTTCAATTTCATTGAAATTTACGGTGGGTGCTTAGCCCCTGTGCTACCACGGCCCTAGTTATAGCTAAGGTAACAAAAATGTGCAAAAACAAAAATTGTTGGTAATAAAACACAAATTGTTGTTAATTTTAATTTGGGTGTACTCAAAATTCATACACGCGATGTAGGTTAAGACGAAATTGCATTATTTGCTTGCAGCAATATTTGGGACACATATTATCACCTCGATAATTCCGGATTATTCGAAAGTTTTGTTGTATACAAAATCGATGTGGGATAAATTGACTTGGGGAATATCTGAAAAGTCTTGTTACTACTCTATGTGGTATGTTTAGTATTATGATCTACTAGGCGTATTCCCATTGCTTACCTTTAAAACTGGCAACGCCTATAAATGAACTCCTTGTACTTATCTATAGGAATTCCATAATATTACGTGGGAATAAATTGTGAAAGTACAGCTAATGATATAAATTAACGTACGTATAAATTAACCTACCTTAATCAAAATAAATATTTTTATGCTGCTTTGTAATTTTATGAATGATTGATATAAATTTTCATAAGAAAATTTCACCGCAATGAAATATATTATGGTCTTTTCCGCAAGAAATTTACATTTTTATATCTAAGTAAGTATGTATTGTTACTAGCTTGGGATTCGAGACAATTAAAAACTGCCGAGTTAATTACCAAAATTGACACTTTAATTACAGAACTTCAAGTACAACTTAAAACCACACTAATAATAAAACACAATTGTACTACTGATCACTTTAGTTTGCAGTTGTATCGCTTTGAAGTATTCGCTTGTATCGCCAATTCAATACTGACTCTGGTCGCGGTCTATACCGGCCTTATATTGGGCCTCAGATAATTTCTGGAACCTTCTACTGTAGTAACATCTAGAATGTTCGAGTACATATCGGCCCCGACTGACTAGGTGTCAATAGTTCTAGAAATTTCTGCCATGGAAATTTCTAGAAGGATCATGACTCTCCTAGTTCTGCTACTCAATACTAGAGGGCGCTAGAGGTAACTAGTCCTATCATGTACCACTTATTAATGGTGGCACGCAACAGTATTAAGAACTCTCATGTCTAAACCACATTTCTAAGCCTCAATAAACCTCAGCGACATAAAATCAATGATTTAGAAAGCGAGAGGGAACTTACAATAATTTCTTTTCCATCCTGTGCCATACCAAAAGCACCGCAGATGTTAACTAAGTTTGGTTTCAGGGGTGTGACACCACTCATTATGTAGAACAAGAAGTAAATAATTATGAAAATCAACGGTCTCAGCGTCTCCTTGGTAATAATAACGTGTCGGAACTTATACAGTGATCTGAAAGAAAAAAAATGACGGTAGAAGTAATTAAAAATATACGGCTTATTGTTTTCTAAAATAATTAAATAAACATGGCTCCATTGTAATTAGAAGAAAATATATAATGTCAGCGTCTGACTAATCATTGCACTCCTCTCCGCTGAGTTCAAAGCTGTTAGATTGTATTTTACAACAGTCGTTGAAGAAGTACTCAATCCATGACCAAACTTATGATTAGTATAACGTAAGAATTTGTCCCAGCGTGAAATACCGCCGCACCTTCGCAAGGACAAGGTCTTTAGGCTTAATGAACTAGGGGCCGTGACCATATTCCAACAATATGTCTTGAAATAAGGAAGGCAAGTTAAGCGAACTTCTTTTCGCGGCTAAGAGACACATTTGTGTTTTCGAGGCACTTGAAAACTCTTGGACGAGCAGTCGACTACAACGACTCGGGTGTTCACTCAAAAAGTTTTTCACTTAGGTCAGGGCATAATTTTACTAGAAGCTTTACTAAAGGTTTGTACACCAATACAAATTCTGTCAAAGGCTTTCTGAGATATAAAAGGAAACAGCCATTTCGTCCTATGATGCGCCGTGCATGACAAATACAAAATGGCGCACTATTAAGGTTGTGGATGAGTGGGTATTATGACGACAAAATATCTAAGTGGTAGGACTCCTCTTCTGTCTAGGAAATCATCTGGGTAAGTAAGTATTTGGTAGCAAGCCTTTGTGTTCTGGCGTGACGAATACAGAGAGCCAGTGTAATTGTGAGGCATTTCATCTAAGACCTTAGATATGACAACGCATCTGTACCCTTTTTTGTAAGAAAATGGTTGCAAGTAGATTGCAGTAGCCACTAACCATGAGGTGAACTGTAAGTTTGTTAGTTACTTCAATTTTATAAAATAAAATCCGCTCATCCTGACTTTCTTCGTAAGTGTCATTAAATTTGATGACAATGTTTAGTAGCATCTAATAGCAGCTATTGCTAATCTGTTAGAAACGTGCAGTAATTATGTAAAATTAACCCAATTTAGATGTGACTAATGTACAATAATAGATTCTTTTTAAAGTATCTTGATGGTCTATATTTATCATTAGTTATAATTAGGCAGTATTAAAAAATCCATGACTACGATATGGATTTTCTTTGACGTTATCATTGTAGCTTTTTATCGTTTAACAAAATTTATTACCTTCTGATAGGGTTCATTGTGAAGTGTTCGCAGGTTTGTGTATCTAGATTGTATAACTTGTAGCAAATGACGCAGTTTTGTAATTTTTTATTGTGCTCAACTATTTGATCAAACTCCTTTCTGACGTTATCCGGGGTTGTCCATCCCCGAATCTTACAGAGTGAGTTTAGAGCTTCTTTTTCTCTTCCACGTGATAACAACCATACTGGTGTTTCTGGAACCTTAAAAATGCAGAACTGTGATGAGATTAGTTCAACATTATATTATCTACCAATGTTAGTGCGTAATATTGTCTAAAATTTGTCCTAATACACCAGTGATATCGTTATTTGTTATGTGACATACGAAAAACTATTTATTTATTGTGTCGCGAATGGTGGCTTCGAAAACATTTATCGGTAAACATTTGTTAATTGAAATTTGAAGTATTGGTTTGCTCCGCTTTAAAGTTAAAATATTAATATTCTCGGTTAAAAATATCTTCTTCACTTCACATATTTTTTGGCTTTAAAGCAATGGAACACCAGAAAACTAAGTGAAAGTGTTTAAAATCTACTGCTGAACGTGAGCTTCTACCGTTTTATTTGCTATAATCACTATGCTGAGCAGGTCCTCGTATCAGTTCTGAATATTTAAAAGGTACAAACTATCCGTCTTACTTCGAGTTACAGTCTTCGTCTCATTTCTACGACGATTCTCATTTCTAGTACGAGTTTTTTTAATGTTTTTTCCACCGTCGAATACAGAGTCCTAGGCATAATATACTAGATGATACACCGGCAACTGTTATAGATCATCACAGTTTTTTGCCCTTTTAAATATTCGCTTTTTGCGACGTCAAGACGCCGATCTTTTACGCCATTGCCATTTCAGATCCTAACACAGATTTATTGCCATTTTCTGAGCAGTCATTGTTGAAATTATTGCCAAGATCCCCATAATACACACATATATTACGAAATCCTCGGCATACATGTTGTATCCCGAGGGTATCGTAATAGGCAAGTGTAGAACATGGCAAAATGACCTCCTGAATAAGATGGCGCATTATTAAGTAATAAGGTCTACTAACGACCACACAGTTCAACTGATGATAAGTTAATTCTGTGACCCATACACTTCTTCACCTACACTCGATTAAGAATCAATTTAGCCCTAAGGACTAGACTAGATGGCATGCCCCGTTTCCAGTGAAAGGGACTCCGGTTCTCTACAGTCATCATACGAAATACAGCAGCATTTTCGCTGTCTCGTGTACTACATATAGATCATTGATATTGCCTTATTATTGTGTCTAAAACAGGACAGTGAAAGTGTTAAGCTACTATTTAACACCCGTATTCTATGAGAACGTAGTACTTCCACGGACGAGCCGTCTCATTCGTGCTACAACCGTAATATAGCTGCATCATGGCTCTACAACGTAGACCGTCTGCTTAAAGTGAAAATGAGGAAGGGCTATCTTCAGTAATGGACTCGAAATGGATTGATGGGCTGTAATGAATGAATAAAATGTGAGATTCGTATCCTATTTGTGTTGTACTATTATTTATAAGTTTACATACAAAAATCACTAAAGCCATTGCGCTTAAGGGAACCGCAATACTAATCAACGCCGCATGGCGCCAGTCAACAACAGCTCCGATGAAAAACATTATAAATGTACCCAGTGATAGAAATAGTTGAGTGAAGGTACATAGTGCACCGCGTACTGACGGTTCGCTGAAAATAAATTGAAAATTAAATACATATGTGAATAAAAAATCAAATCAAATATCTTTAGCATGTAAACAAAACACTTATAAACGTCAACATAACATAATAATAATTATTATTACCTAGTGTTCACACTATACTCATACAGAGATAAAGAGCTACGACTAAATGTCTTTGGCGAATTTATGTTAAGTATATCTTATTAAATTTCGATTGTAGATCTTTGGGTATCTTATTGAAGAAGCGTACACGGAAACGGAAGGAACCACTAATTTATGCTTATTTCAAGTGTTCAATTTATGAATGTCACTTTTTATTCTAAATAATGAAATATTTTTATATACATAAATATTTTTTTTATTTCGAATAGATATACTACGAAGCTACAGTCAACATGTTAATTTCTTTAAACAATTCCCTCAAAGACTTTCGGGAGTTTAAATTGTAAATTGCTCGTATAGCTCTTTTTTGAATGACAAATACAGATTCAATGTCTGATGATTTGCCCCCAAAAGTATTCTATGTGACAATAGACTATGAAAATAGCTGAAATAGACCAGTGTTGCAGTGTCGATATAGCGAAACCGCTGACACAGTTTATTGTTAAGTGAAGCTATGTGACAATTCCAATGAAGTTTATTATCTAGATTAATTCCTACAATTTTTTTGGGCTGAATAATATCTACTTTGATGTTGTTTAAAATGATATTATAGTCAACGCTCTTCACACTTGGAAAACAGAATTTGATATTTATTGTAGAGTTAAGTGCTAAATACTTTTTTGGAACCAATCTGATACTCGCGCAAGAGTTTACGTCGTCAAAATTGTGTTTTTTTTCTGTCAATCTTAAAAACAGGAGATTTGTCGTTAGCAAACAATATAATATCAAATAGGTTATTCACTACATATGGGAGGTCGTTTGTGTAATACAGAAACAAAAATAGCCCTAAGATCGAGCCTTGCGGAACGCCTAAGTTTATTTTAGAATGTGACTTAACACTATTGACTTCTACTATCTGAATTTACTCACTAAGATATGACGTGATTAATATGAGAGCCATGTCCTCAACCCCGTAGTGATTTAATTTCAGAAGTAAGTTAGCATGTGGTCAACACAATCGAATGCTTTGGATAAATCGCAAAAACGCCTATCGTGTTCTATTTTCCCATGAGTCGAAAATATGTTAGATCAGTGAAGAACCAGCGTCAGTTGTCGATCTGCCTTTTAAAAAGCCATGTTAAAGTTGAAGTACGTGATTAGTTGATTTAACATTACTTTTCAAATATTTTACTGAATACAGGTAGAACTGTAACTGGTCTAAAGTTTGATGGGTCCTCTTTATCCACTGTTTTAAATAAAGGTATAATATATTTTTAACAAAATATAATATATTTTGCCTCATTTCATTAAATCAGGGAAAAGTCTATATTCTATACACTTATTGAAGATAATAGCAAGAACAGGGGCAGCATTTTTGATAACAGAACTAAATATTTTCACTGAAAAACCCCAAAGTCCTCAGTTTTCCACATATTTAAAGGTTTAAAACTAAATTTCTGAGTACTTTTTGCTTTATAGGCTTGCATTACTTGTATATCAAGTCAACAAGATTATTTTAGTGATTCTATTGTGGTGCTATTAACATTAGCAAAGAAATAACTAAATGCGTTAGCAACATAAAAATTTAAAGTAATTAAGCGATGATCTTCAAACAGTACTTCTTTTCTTTTAGTTTTTTTTTACAAAACCAGGGGAATTGCAGATGCGTTGCCGGCCTTATAGAAATGTGTCAGCTCTTTTCTTGAAGGTACCTAAGTCGTATCGGTCCCGAAAAATCGCCGATGGTAAACATTCCACAGAGAAGTTGTACGAGGTAAAAAACTCCAAGTAAAATGCACAGTGGTGGACCGCCAAGCATTGAGATGGTGAGGATGGTATCGTGAATTTTGACGCGATGTGATTTCGTGAAATTTGGTAGCTGGAATTAATCCAAACGATTTCTCAGAACACTCTCCGTGGTAGTTTCGACAGAAAATGCAAAGGGCAACATCCCTATGCAGCGCCAGTGAATCGAGCCGATCAGAAAGAGCTCGGTCGTCAACGATTCGAACCGCTCTGCGCTGGATGCGGTCAAGTAGAAGGAGCGGGCACTGGGGTGCCTCGGCCCAGTGATCACAATATTCCATGTGTAGTCAAACTTGTGCCTTGTAAAGTTGGTAGTGATGTGCCGGCATGAAATACTGTCTCGCTCTGCTGAGCACGCCAAGCTTTTTAGAGGCCAATTTGGTCTTCCCTTCCAAGTGACTACGAAACTGCACACTATTCGATATGTCGACGCCGAGGATTCCGATGCTAGCTGAGGCAGCAAGGGGAGTGTCTTGAAACTGAGGAGATACGACAAAGGGGCTCTTTTTAGCAATTAACGTTACCAGTTTGCAATATATCATTGATATGCAAAAGAAACAGCGTTGGTGATAGCACGCAGCCTTGTGGAACACTAGCATTAGTGGGCTTGTAATCAGAGCATGTATGATGACTACGACCTTGATGCTCCGATCAGTAAGGAAACTGGTGATACAAATGCACAATTTATCGGGAAGCCCATAGGAAGGGAGCTTCGAAAGAAGCGCTTTGTGCCAGACCCGATCGAACGCCATCGCTATTTCCAAACTAACGGTCTATGTCTCCCCTTTGTACTCAACTGCCTTCGCCTATCCCATTATTTGTTATATGCCATGTTGTTTTAGTTATGTTATTTGATTTTGTAATTATTTTACTTATGTATTGGGATTTAGCCGTATTCATATAAAGATTTTAGGGCATTTGAAACGCCATTCAATCGCGTTTGACTAAGCGAATCGCCCGATGGTGTGAGGTGACGTGCGGTCGCCGGGGGAGGGGGGGGACAGCGGTATGCAGCTTCCCGGCATTCGGCTCTCGTGGGTGAGGGACTGTAGCTTGAGAGCAGCGGCGCGGTCGATTTTGTGGTGACCGCTGCAGCGGTTTCGCGCGACCAGTTTTGGTTTTGTGGTTTAGATTTTTAGTATTTGTTTTTTTTTTATAGGATAAGGGTGACAAACGAGCACACAGTCCACCTGATGGTAAGTGGTCGCTGTGGCTCATAGACATCTACATCTATCTTCGATTAAGAGTCAAAATGCAGATGCGTTGTCACCGGTGAGGACTAAGATACTCGTTTCCAGTAAAAAGGGTCTTCGGTTCTCTACACTCACCATACGAAACACAGCAGCGTTAAGCTGCTATTTTACGCTGGTATTCTGTGAGAGCGTGGTCCTTCCCCGGTCGAGCCGACCCATTCGTGCTACAACCATAACTCTACCACGAATAAATTTGTGCGCGTTTAATTCGCTATTGAATTTGGGGGTTTCGTGGAGACCACCTCGAGTAAGTTTGTCTGAGTTGTATGTTCGTGACAAGAGGCTTGTATTGAATTTGGCTCATTAAAGTAATTTCGTTTGAAAGTAATTGCGTCAATTGTATAGTGATTGCGTGTTGAAGAGCATTTTGCAATATTTAACTTGCTTGTGTGACGTGGAACATTGCGCGCACGTCGAGTAGTCATACGGTCTGGAATTTGAAGCTCGCATTCCATTTCGAGGCCGTGGCCCGGTTAATTGTTTTTGGAAGTCATTGTTTAATTGTACCGTCGCGTTAAGAGCCTTTTGTTTCTTGACTCTGTAGTTAGTTTGCGTGTCATAATAAGGAATATTCCAATCTCAATGTCTAAATAGTAACGTTAAAAACTTCAACTTCTATTTTGCCAGCCTTAGGGTAGAGTTTTATATTGAGCCATATCTAAGTATAATCTAAATATTTAAAAAAAACAATCGAATTTGTAACATTTCCCTTTTATCTCCGACTGCGATGCAATTTTTATTACTATCTCCTTTAAAGCTAATTGTCTGTTTTCGATCAAACCTAAGACAGATAATCTATGTAATCTGAACAGTGCATAAATCATTTTCAAGTCTCTAGTCATCTATTTGACTTAAAATAGAGATTTTCATATACCTACACACAAAATAGCGAAATTGAAGGGACCGGGCATTTTATTGCGTTATAAAAATGTTCGTTAAATGGAGAGTAAAGGAAAACAATATAATTTTGTTTTTCGAAATGGTAGACACAGTGGATGGACTGAATCCAAAACGTTTTGTAACATCACTTTTTCTTTCTCTCTTTTATATTGCGCAAACTAATTACACTTTTTCGTCAATACACAAATTCTTTCTTTTACTATCGATATTTACAGGTTCAAAAATTTGAAAGCAACTAAGAATAAGATACACAACCCATAACAATAAGTCGATAGTAGGAAGTAAAGTAAGTAAACACGTGCTAGGTAATTACGATAAACAAATTAACACATTTCTAAGAATCCTATTGTACGTATGACATATTTTAACTCTGTAGCAGTATTGTGTTTAAAATTCAGTAAAATTAATGTTTATCATCATCGTCATCGTCATTACAGCCCTTCACAAGTCCACTGCTGAACATAGGCCTCCCCCAAGAATTGCCACAAAGCACGGTCCTGAGCCACCTGCATTCATTGAATTTCTGCATGTCTCACCAGGCCGTCACTTCATCTAGTAGAGGGTCACCTAATACTTTCCCTACCGATACGAGGCTGCCGCTCGAGAAACTGTTTTCCCCATCGGTTGTTAGTTCTTCGAGGTATATGTCCAGCCCATTGCCACTTCAGCTTACTAATCATTTGGACTATGTCGGTTACTCTGGTTCAACGTTTTAGGGTTTTCGTTAAATAGAACTTCGCTGTATAGAGCCTACGATGTTATACATATATAATATTATATATATATATATATATATATATATATATATATATATATATATATATATATATATATATATATATATATATGTTAAAGTTGGGTTACATAACTAGTAGTCTAACTTTGGTATACATATCATACTTTATCATACTATACTTACATAGTAATATGTAAAGTTTTTAATTCTTATGTCGGAATTGTACAGAGATTTTATTTCAATTCATACCTTATTTCTCCCACATAAGCGGTAATAGGTGCTTCCATTATACCAGTTCCTATTCCCAGTAAAGCGGTTGCTATAAACAGCGTAGGTATATTCCACGCAAAGTACATAAGTATCCAAGCTATTAAATGGGGCAAATTAACTAAGAAATTTGCCAGCCTTCTTCCAAAATAATCTACGATAGGGCCAGAGAGGACCGCTCCAAAGGGTTGCGTGAGAAATAAGAGACTGCCTGAAAAGTAAATAAAATAGTTAGTGTCATTTTCATTTTCATTCACTGATAATATTATTTAAATGTTAATTATAATTATTATTTAATATAACGTAAATAAAATTAAGGACATACATTATATTTACGTTACGAATTTGCTATGTGTGTTTCGCAAGGTTAGTAGACATGACTGAAACTCTTTTACGTGGTAGAACAATGGTGCCCATGAACCCGGGGCCCCCAACTCTGCAACTCATTGCGAAACCACTTCGCCGAGGAGCCGCCGAATATTAGTTATATAGTTGTAGCAGGAATGGGTCGGCTCGACCGGGGAACTACGCTCTCACAGAATACCAGCATAATATAGCAGCTTAACGCTGCTATGTTTCGTATGGAAAATGTAGAGAACGGGACACCCATTTTATTGGAAATGAGGCATTCCATCTTAGTCCTCACGGGTGACAACGCATCTGTATTTTCATTTGTAATCGAGGATAGATGTAGATGTCTATGTGCCACAGCAGATTGTGTGCTCGTTGGTCACCCTCATCCTATAAAATAATAATAATTTATGTATTATTTATTTATGTTTAGTATATTTAATATATATTTATGTATGATTATCATTTCCTCTTATATATTTATTCAGCCCAACCAGATGAGAATACTTTATAAATATCCCAATAATAATAATTATGACACGAATAAAAAACGAAGAGTGAATGCAGGACACAGAGTAAAATGGGCTCTTCACACTATTGTAGAAAGCCTGAATGTAGTACTTAAAAGTACGAGTAATTGTGTTAGTTCCTACCGTCTTCTACATGGTATTAACCATACATTGACGGACTGACAGAAGAAGCATGAAAGTAGAATTAATGTTATTGAAATGAGCTCATTAAGAAGAATGTTGAAGTGACTCTGAATGGTATGGTAAGAAATGATGAGATGATAGAGTAAGTAATTGTGTCCTGAGATAGAAGTGTACTATGTAGTGGCAGTGTAAAAATATCTTCTACCTCATATCGTCCCGTGGGTGTCGTAAGAGGCGACAGAGGGAAATTGAAACAGGTGATAAACATGAACATCTCGTGATAACAATTCTAAATAATAATAAATCATCACACCTTATGAAGGTATTACTGACGTTTTGGAGCTGAGTAACTGGTTTAACTAACTTGTACTTGTTCCTAATATTTACCACTATTTTTATTAAAACTATTTTTGATTTTGGTACATAATTACCTACGTAAAATTTTCGTAAATATACTAAGAGTCCAAAGTGAGTACCTATTTGTTTCTTTGAATTTTTCTCTATTTCGAGAAAAGCAATAAAAACAATTGTATACCAGTGTGCTTTTAAATAGGAAGCTTTGTTGAATCCACTATTCAACAAAGCTCACCTTCTCCCTATTTAAAAGCACACCGGTATTCTACTGTTTAAAATTAAGCTGGGTGAATTTAATACATTTAGTTTTATTTCCTTCTATGTGTCCACCAAAAAAGAAGACAATCAAAGACATAATTGATTCAAAGAATATTTAAGTTATGTTTTTAGATTTTATAATTTGGTTTTTATCTGATTTTAACATTATTTTAATTTTGTTTTTGCGACAAATTGTGTCCTTGCACGCCGTTACAAATGACCGCGCGCCCGCTTGAATCTTCAAGCGGACGCGCGGTCATTTGTAACGGCAATTGTAAAAACAAACGAAAAATCAACGAAATATCATAAGCAAATAAAACTGTATCATCGTTATTCCCTACCAAGTAAGGTAAGTCAAACAAGTCAAAGAGTTGAGCCCTACGGAAAACTCATAGATACTACCGACCCGGAAGAACTACTCGCCTTAATCACAACTTTTTTTTTTAATATTTAATGTATACAATTTTAAAAATTAAAATAAATAAAACTAAAACTAGTAACTTGATTATCATACAGTCCTACTCCCCGCGGTATCGTGCCAATTTTTTGTGTTGTTTTATTTAAATATGATGTAATACGTTTGAGTGCTACGTTTTTTAACACCATAATGATGTAGCTTTCTGATTTTGATTCTGATTTCTGCAGTATCCACTTACCACCAGGTATACTGTAAGTTTGTTTATCATTTCAGTTTTATATAAAAATAATGTTGTGACCAGGATTAAGGAAGGAATACTTCAGTGGGTTTCGTAGAAAGAATGAATAAGAAAAGAGTGATAAAGTCGGCAAAGGAGACCCTAGATGGAACTTAACTTTGACGGAATATTGGCTATATTTTTTTATAGAATAAGGGTGACAAACGAGCACACAGTCCACCTGATGGTAAGTGGTTGCTGTGGCCCATAGACATCTACATCTATCTTCGTTTGCGAATTAAAATTCAGATGCGTTGTCAGCCGTGAGGACTTAGATAGAATGCCTCTTTTCCAGTAAAGAGGGTCTCCGGTTCTCTACCCTCACCATACGAAACACATCAGCATTAAGCTGCTATTTTACGCTGGTATTCTGTGAGAGCGTGGTCCTTCACCGGTTGAGCCAACCCATTCGTGCTACAACTATACTACCTAGTCAGGTCATAAATTCTGTCACATGTTTAATATAAAATAATTGAAACAAGTTTATTCATTATGTAACCATTTATATGCCAAAATGAACTTAACAAAACATAGATTCTTATGACACTAAAGTTTATTCAAAATGACCTCCGTGATTTTGAATACAGGCCTTCAATCTGCGCGGCCAGTCGTCTATTGCAGCACGAACGAGGTCCATGTTAATATCGGCGGCTGCCTTAATCAAGGATGTCTTGAGTGACTCCAAATTGGGATGAGACTTTGAGCACGCCTTTTCCTCCAAGTGTTGCCATATCTTGTAATCTAACGGATTCAAATCTGGACTGGAGGAGGGCCAGTCTTCGTGCCGGATGAAGTCGATTTCACGCGCCGCCAGCCAGTCTTGTGTGCTCTTCGCTCTATGAGCTGGCGCCGAATCTTGTTGGAATACCCAGTGCCTGTTATTGAACATGGTATGAGAAACAGGTTCCACAAGGTTCGTCAGGACTGTATTTTGATACACAACTGCATTCGTTTTTACACCTTTCTCACAAAAATGTACCTCTGTTAAGCCCCAATAAGAAACTCCCAACCATACCATGAGCGAGGATGGAAAATGACCTCGTTGGACACGCGAAATACGGTTGCTCGTTTTATCACTACTGTGTGCGTACACCTTATCATTTTGTTTGTTGTAGCTCTGTCAAAAATTTGAATTGGCGCGTAACCGCAACGATGCAACGCAATAACTGCAACACGGTCTTCTTTAAGCGTCCACTCCATATTTAAAAATGAGTAAAATTCTAAAAAATATACAGTTTTATTTTCATGAACAATTCGAAATTCGAATTCAATAAACTTTTTTGTGGCCAGCATTCTAAAAGAAAAGTTTTTACTTTGTGACAATACTTATGACCTGACTAGGTATTAATATAGCAGTAGCATGGCTCTACCACGTACTATATATTAAGACTAGCATGAATGCGTAGATATACGGACGTGAAGGAGGCGAGAGAGGTGTATCAGTACCGTGACAAATTGAAGTCTATAGTATCTGTCTTCCAAATTTTAGAGTTTATTATGTATATTTTCAACTAATAAGCAAGTTAATATTAAGTTTTGCGGCTACTGGCATGAACCTTATTGATTGTAAAATAAAAGTGTGCACATAAATGATATGATTCAATTGCTTGCTTCCCTTTCCACTAGGTTACATCGGATGATCGGCGGGTCTCTTGTCGAAATTCCATGTATTCGAACCGTATAATTTTGTGCATCTTTAAAAAAAACTCACCAAACCAAGACGCTTGAATATCATTAAGTGATAATCCATCAGGTGCGTTAAGAAGTACTGGTAACGCTATGGTTGTGAAGTTGACTGCCATCCCAATATCAAGTAGGAGAAAGTTTGATGACAACGATGCTATAACCTGTAACAAATATATGGTTGAATTAAATTATCATGGATCAGTGATCAAAGTTATTACTTTTCTATTACATATACCTATTATATACCTTCATCTAGGAAATAATGAATAATCGATACTTTATGAATGCTACAAAAAATCGGGAAGTTATTGGTTTCAGTTTTCGAAAATCGAGGTTTTGTCAGAACTCAACGTATTGAGGTCCTAAGAAGCTATTTTGACTATTCCTACGAGAATGTTACTATGTCTATATGTATGTGTGTAAGTGTGTGTATAGGGATATATATTATGTATAACTTCTGAATGGCTTGAAAGGACTTCACTTAACAAAGATTTTCTATACCATTAGAACCAATTCGGACCAGTAGATTTGAGAAATCTTAAACATAAATTTTTCTAAAAAATGTTATTTTGAAATAACTTTTAAACAGCTGTATCGATCAATACCAAAATCCAATAAGCTCTTAAACTCAAAAACCCTGTCGATTGCTGCAAAGCACATCAAAATCGGTTAATGCTTTGTTAAAAATAAAAATACGTGGTTTTTCAAAATTATTTAAATGTTTTTAATATTTTACTAATAATATAAATTTTAATATTTATTAATAAAATAAATATATAAAAGGTGGAATTTAAGCGCTTTGCATTTGAAATTAGCCGGAAACTCCAGGGATGGCTTGTAGGGTCAAACGTATTTTCTTCTTTTACATTGGCATTTAAGACGTGCTGGCTCCGCAACTTTAGCAAATAAGACTAACACTCGTAATTTCATATGTTCTGTGTGCGGTGTGAGAACTCGCATTGTCGTGATGGAGGATGATGCGGCGGCTGCAGTTCTCTTTACGGAGTTCAGACGCGACCTGTGGCAAACAAATGCTAGCATACCGTTCTGCATTAACCGTTCTTTGTCCCTCAAGAGGAATAGTCGTAACATGGCCGGTTTTGGAGACAAACGTGGCCACCATTTTTTTTGCAACACTCCGTGAACGAACAATTTTTGTTGGCTTTAACTCATTTTCGAACACCCAAACTCGTGACTGGTTTTTTGTTTCGGGTTCGTACGCGTATATCCAGGATTCGTCACCTGATACGATGTTGAATACAGCATTTGAGGTTCCTGCGTGGAATCTTTCGAGATTCCTGACGCACCAAGTAACGCGAGCCGCTTTTTGCTCTTCACAGAGCGAATGCGGTATCCATCGGGAAAACAACTTTTTTATACCTAATTGTTCATGCAAGATTATTTGTATTTCACTCATGCCAATTTCCAAAGTTGCCTGAATTTTGCGGTATGTCACATGTCGATCTTCCTGAATCAGCTTACGCACAGCATTAACGTTTTCTTGGGTGACTGCAGTTTTTGGACGACCTTGACGGGGATCATCACTGAGCTTGACACGTCCACGTTGAAATTCAGCAAACCAGCGATAAATTGTGGTTTTGGTTAGGGCTTCATCACCAAATGTAGAAATCATCCGGTCAACATACTGTTTTTGTGTTAAACCACTTCGAAAGTCATAATAAATCATCGCTCTTGAATTTTCTCGAGTCAATTCCATTTTCTCAACGACTAAACAAGTTTGACAAAACCTTGTGACGAGACCGAGAATCTTTTTTTAAATAAATAAATGGTATTCGATTTTTAAAACCAAGGAGTTTTCAATTAAAAAGATATTAATATGACAGGAACAGTGGAAATATTCCATTCCCGATACTTTTAGTGCAGCCTATGTATGCTTTAGTTGTACATATTAATGATATTTTACCTTGAAATCGGCGGTAAAAAAGTCGTGAGAAAATTTGCGTGTTTGAGAAATGAACGGTATATGGTAACGTAAAAATAAAATTTCAAAGCGTCTATATTTCACAAAATGAGAAGAATTCAAACGGTAATTGGACGTTGTGCTCGTAAACGAGATCGGCACTATATTCCGATAGATCACCATCTATAGGAAGTCGTAAGATTGTTCTGACATTTCTTACTGCACCGCACGGTAAAAATAAAGATTAAGTACATAATATTGCCATTTATTGGCAGCATAAGAAAATCAACTATCTCCTACCACCACGTAGGTGTTGTATGATGCGACAGAGGGTAATAAAACAGGAGATAATCAGATGCATCTTCCTGATAAAAACTCAAAAATTTTATACAACACAAAAGTTTTATACGTGTTCGAGCCGTAATGCAGGTATAGTTAACACATATGGGCTGGCTCCACTAGGGAAATACCACGCTCTCACAAAATACGAACAGCATAAAAAAACAACATTCACTTACTATCAATTGGACTGTGTAGTCGTTTGTAATATATTATTTTTGCCCATATTCTATAAAACAACACTACAGTTGCCAAACCGCCTGTCAACTATGGCAAGTATGAGACCTATGAGATAATCTATGGGAAAGGCGAACAGACCTTGCAGTCATCATCATCATCATCATTATAGCCCTTCATAAGTCCACTGCTGAACATAGGCCTCCCCCAAGGAATGCCACAAAGCACGGTCCTGAGCCACCTGCATCCATCGACTTCCTGCATTTCTTACCAGTTCATCATTCCATCTAGTGGGGGACGCCCTACACCTCGTCCGCCGGTACGAGGCCGCCACTCGAGAACCTTTTTCCCCATCGATTGTCAGTTCCTCGAGCTATATGACCAGCCCATTGCCACTTCAACTTACTAATCTGTTGGTCTATGTCGGTCACTCTGGTTCTACTGCGGATATCCTCATTTTTAAGTTTATCACGCAGAGAGACTCAAAGCATAGCCCTCTTCATAGCTCGCTGAGCGACCTTGAGCTTCCTCATACGGCCAACAGTGAAGGACCATGTCTCAGTTCCATAGGTCATCACTAGTAACACGCACTGGTTGTACAGTCTCGTTTTCAAGTTTTGAGGTATACCTGACGAGACGATGTGCCGTAATTTCCCGAACGCTGCGCAGCCGAGTTGAATCTATCGATTGACCTCTCGGTCGAAGTTGTTACCTACCTTGTCTGACTATTTGTCCCAGGTAAACATACTCGTCAACAATTTCGAGCTTAGTGCTCCCAACAACTACCGGTATAGGTGTGACATGGACGTTATACATGATCTTTGTTTTGTCCATGTTCATCTTGAGAGCTATCCGTTGGGAGGCACTATTGAGGTCATTGCACATAGCGCTTAGGTCCTCCAGCGATTCTACCGTAAAGACTATATCGTCGGCAAATTGAAGGTGAGTGATGTACTCACCTTCAATTTGCCAAGGAAACATAGTAAAGTCATACCTATATTTCAATCTGGTAGTACATTAGACCCCGCCAATTTTAGACCAATTTCTGTACTACCAACATTAAGTAAAATTTTTGAAAAAATTATTTTAGATCAGATGTTAAGTTTCTTTAATATTAATAAATTGCTACATAATAATCAATTCGGTTTTACAAGGGGTCGCTCGTCAACTGACGCTGGAGTTGAGCTTATTAAACATATTTTTTGTGCATGGGGGAATTCAGAGGATGCTTTGGGTATATTTTGTGACCTTTCCAAGGCCTTCGACTGTGTTCACCATGAGACATTAATCAGGAAGCTACAGTACTATGGTGTCAAGAACACAGCGCTTAAACTTATTATTTCATATTTAAGTAATAGAAAACAGAAGGTTATTATCAATGGTAAAAGTTCTTCCGGGTCACCTGTACTAATGAGTGTACCTCAGGGCTCGATTCTCGGCCCATTCCTGTTTCTGGTGTATATTAATGACTTACCTCACCTTGTAGGGGATAGTCATGATATAGTATTATTTGCTGATGATACTTCCTTGATTTTTAAACTTAAACGTCAATCATTTAAATGTGACGAAGTGAATAATGCTATATCAAAATTAGTGCATTGGTTTAACGTTAATAATCTGCATTTGAACGGAAATAAAACTAATTGTGTTAAATTTACAACAACGAATGTTCAAAATCTGAATACCAATGTGTTTTTAAATGGGGAGGAATTGAGCCCTGTTGTATCCACTGTTTTTCTTGGCATCACTCTTGACGCAAAGCTCCAGTGGGGCCCCCATATATCCAAATTAGCAAGCAGACTAAGTTCTACAGCCTATGCTGTAAAAAAGATTAGAGGTCTCACCAGTGTCGAGACAGCTAGATTAGTTTATTTTAGTTATTTTCATAGCATAATGTCTTATGGGATTTTGCTATGGGGAAATGCGGCTGATTCAGAAACTATTTTTGTTTTACAGAAGAGGGCCATTAGAGCTATTTACAATCTAAAACCGAGAGAGTCTCTTAGAGATAAATTTAAAGAAATTAATATATTAACTTTGGCCTCTCAGTATATTTACGAAAATTTAATGTATGTTCACAAAAACAAAGATAGTTTTAGTAAAAAAAGTGATATACATTCTGTAAACACTAGGAACAAACACAAGCTAGTGATACCAGTTTCTCGACTCCACAGAGTCAGTAATTCATTCTTGGGGCAATGTATACGCTATTACAACAAGGTCCCGGAAAGTGTACAGGTTCTCTCTATTACCAAGTTTAAATGTTTTATTAAGCTGAAACTGTATAAAAAGGGTTATTATAGTATAAATGAATACATGGTTGATAATAACCCCTGGGAATGAGGTGATCGCTTCCAAGCAGTTTCTAAAATAAATTTTGTAAATAGTTCGTAATCATTTATATTGTAAAATTTATTTTAAAAAAAAGTCCCGCTGGGTTTCTTGCTGGTTCTTCCCAGGGCAGAGGGTTTTTTTCGAACCAGTGGTAAAGTAAAAAATGACTTTCAATAAGAATTACACATGTAATGTATATTGAATAAAAAATATTCTATTCTATTCTATTCTATTCTATTATATTCTACTCGCCTTTGATGTTAATACCGTATCCTTTCCAGTCCAGCAGCTTTAAAACGTTTTCTAATGCAGCGGTGAAGAGTCTCGGGGATATAACGTCACGCTGTCTTACACCTCTCTGCAGTTGAATAGGTTCCGTACTCTGGTTCTGTGCTCAGATAACCATTTTAACCCTACTGTACAAACACTTCAGCACTTCGATATACCAACATTCCACTTGGCACCACTGGAGAGACTGCAGCACCGCCCAAATTTCGACGGAATCAAAGGCTTTCTCATAGTCCACATACGCCGGACATAGAGGCACATTTTATTCCTCCGACTTCTGTACAATTTGCCGAAGGGTATGTATGTGGTCTATGGTGCTAAAGCCTTTTCAGAAACCGGCTTGTTCGGGGTGCTGGAAGTCGTCGAGTCTGCAAGCGAGACAATTCGTAATGACTCTCGAAAACAGTACGTAGACGCAGCTCAGAAGGGAAATCTGTCTGTAGTTCTTCAAGAGAACGTTGTTGCCTTTCTTGAAAAACAAGACCACCGCACTTCTGTTCCACACCTCTGGTGTATTGCCACCATAGGGACGGAATTAAAGAGCTTCTGAAGGACTTCAAGTACCGGTTTTCCACCCTTTCAGAAGCTCCACTGTAATTCTATCCTCGACTGTGGCCTTGCCGTTTTTAAGGCCCTGCAGAGCCATTTCAATCTCGGATAATCGGAATAGTGTTGGATAATTCTTGCTCTTGAATCGTTACTTACACTTTACTCCAACGACAATGTGTACAGCTGCTCATAGAACCTCTCAATCTCACTCAAAATCTCAGGTGTCTCGGTGACGACGCTGTCACATTCGGTTTTCAGCTTAGACAGTTGGCTCTTTCTGGCAGACAGATTCCGCTCGATCGCTTCTTCAATACGAGCTGTATTGAAGTTGCGTAAGTCCCGCCGCATGCATTTGGAGATCTGTCTGTTTAGTTGCCTATACGCTGTCAAATCTTCTGAAAACTGCAGCTTCATTTCTCGTCCAACAGTCATGAGATTAAGATTGTGATCGGAGAGTTTTTGTGTTCTTCTGCGGCGGGTCTTGCAGAACGTAGCATCGACCGAATAGACCCTTGGACCTTGAAGTGGTGGACTTTATTTAGGCTATAATCATTTAGCAAAAAAGAACATTTAGCAGTTCACACGCGGTAGAAGAATGAAAAATGAAAACTTCAGAAAATTGTGAGTAAAATTGCTTTGTAATACCGCCATCTACTACATTGTATAGCACAAGTCATTTTAGCGAACAAAAATAGGTTTACTCTCAAGATGGTACGTGAAATAGACGCATATAAATCGGTAAGTTATGCATTCGTGGATTGTTATGAATGGATTGGATATAAGAATTTCATTCAATATGGTTATTTTATTCATTAAATAATTTTGTAAATTTATTCAATTGTTTATTTTAACAGTTAAAAGTTATATTACCCATATTTAAAGCAACGCAAAACGAGGATACCGAGATAAAACGTTTCTAACTATATACTCTGTTCTATGTCCCTCTCTAGCAGGCTAAATGCTATAGATATAGTATATGTTTGTCTCTTTTAAGATTCGCTATTTCGTTTCATCGAGTTTCAAATCACAACGATTCTAAAAAAGATCAATAAACGCAATTTAAAATATATTAGGACCTACATATAAACCTTGTTATATTAATAATTTAAAATTTAAAATTTTGTGCAACCGATTTCAAAAAGGAGGAGGCTCAAATTCGAGTGTATATTTTTTGTGTTATGTATGTTAATCGATATATGTATCTGCGCAGATTGTGGACCTATTTTGATTATTCTAAAAGTTAAAAAGTTAAAGTTACAGCCTATATATGTCCTAATGCTGTGCATAGGCCTCCCTTCATTTCTGAGAAGGTTTTTTTAGGGCAAGGAAATGCCTTCGAATTTTATTTTTCTTATTTCTCAGATGTGCAGGTTTCCTCACGGTGTTTTCCTTCACCGCCGAGCACGTAATAAATCAGCACTTAAAATTGCAATTAACAATTTCATTGGTGCCGGCGCGGATCAGGGTTGCTCGCGTACTGTGAAATTTACAGCGAGCGCTAACCATCTGAGCTACCACGGCTCCTTGATTATTCTATTTTTTATTAAATAGGTTAATTAAATAGGATAACTAATATAGTATACTTCATTGGTGGTCCCATATAATTTTTAGAAAAAATTCCACCCCAAAGGGTTTCAAATAAATAATCTCTTTCTTAACAATTTGAAGTCGGTTTTTACTTTTTTTTAAGTTATAATTATTTAGATAAACTGTATATTCCTCAAATGTTTTAGAGGTTTTTTTTAAATATGTCTAAGGGGTTCTACAAAGTGTCCTTTGTAGAACCGCAAAACATTAATAGAAACCCATAAAAATGAATAAAATCTACGATAAGTTACGTAAATTTTACGTGAGTTAATGCTGAGATTGTTATTCAATTTTTTTATATTAGCGTCATCGGTTGCAAATATTCAACTTGATTCTCTCAGACGTTGCGAAACCTGACATCTCTGATATTGCGAAACCTGTATTTTGGCATAGTTTATCTTTATTTTACAGTAAAAAATATAAAAAAGAGAAATAAAGTGTAAACTTTATAAACATACATAGTATGAATGAAATATACATAGGTGGTAAACCATAATTTAATTTATATTTTGTTATATTTTAATTTCATATTAAGCTCTAAATTTAAAAGTCAAATATTATTATATTATCATCGCTTAGTTATATAACTTTTAACTTATTATATGACTATACTCATTTTATAACTATGCATAATATTCCTGTTAAATTAGAAATCTTTGATTCACTCACATAACAAAAAAATTCAAAACTTTATTTATAATTTGATCACGTTTTATTCTGAAATTTTGCTAGGTACTTACATAAACGTGTGCAGACACGTGAATACGGCTGCGTGACGTAAAAGTATTCATTGTAGAAAATGAATGAATAATTCTGGTCAGGTGTATTTGTAATCTTATTTATTTTGTAAGTATTTGTATATACATATATAGGTACAGAAGTACAAAAACGTTTCTTTTTGAGTAAATATTGTATAGATACAATGTGACCTTGATCAAACCAATCTTGTTAGCCTCCAGTACAGGCGCAGAGTGGCAATCCTCTTTGTGATGTTTAACATACATTCCAGATAGTGTGCACAGGAACTAGGTACTTAATTTAATTTCTCCAACCAGACCGTTGGCGGGTCTCCATCACTTCGTTGTCAATATTTCACGAATTCGAACCAAACCGTATGCCTTGTTTTTCCCAATGCATAAAAAGTCGTCCGATTACAATCAGAGCAACAGTGAATTGACTTTTGTTACATTAATACAGCGTGGCTTACCATCTAGGACTTCATCACCGCTTACTATTTCCAGACCTAGTACCATTGACAGATTAGTTGGTATGCATCTTTGAAAGTTTTTCAATACAAACCACGCTGTACGGAAAGGTCGGTGAGCGTAGAGCCAATACTGATACAGTAGCATTACTGCTCTCTGAGCAATTTTAATCAACCCCCCTCCAAAATTTTGACTGCTGAAGATGTAGCGCGAATGGGTTAGCTCGAGCGGGATGGACCACGCTCGCACAGGCCGACACGATTTTGTTCAGGCATTAACGATTTATTATATCAGATAAGCGTTAGTTCCAGCAAGATGATCGGCATATGCACCTGATTCTTTGTCGTAGATAACCTAAATCAGAAAAATATCAATGGGACGCGAATACTTAGAACTGAAAACGTACCAATATCCTTTTTTGTTTGAAGTCGTTTGCAGATACCCCAGGGCTGCAGAGACACTTATCATTAGGGCTCATTCGATTTTTTTTAAAAAACGTTACCCCTGCTCTAGGATTTTGCCATGTATCGTGGAGTCAGTTTACAAACATAAATTGCACGAGGACAAACATCCAGGCCCGGAACAGTTATTTGTAGGCCATACAAACACTTGTTCCGTGTGGGATTCGAACCCGCGGCCCCAAGCGTAACAACTCAATCCTAAGCCACTGCGCCACTGAACATCATCTTCTCTTGATTAAATTAATCGTATCATAAGTAATTATATTCGAAACACCGATGCCGTGGTCAACATAAACCGGAAACTAAGGTACTATTAGAAATAGTAGAAACATCTCATACTAATAATAAATTAATTAATGACTATAAGAGAATGATTGCTAAAATTTAAATAACGATGAGAAAGTATGGTTTCTTTGGGTTTCTAATAATTCTTTCTTCTATAGGAGCAAATGAGCATGCGGCTCACCTGATGGTAAGTGATTACCGCCGGCCATGAACAACCGCAACACTAGGGGAACCAGGGGAATTGCAGATGCGTTGCCGGCCTTTTAAAAAGGAGTAGACTCTTTTCTTGAAGGTCCCTAAGTCGTATCGGTCCGGAAAAATGGCTGATGGTAATCGATTCCACATGGAAGTTGTGCGAGGAAGAAAACATCTTCTAAATCAGTGATGGACCGCCAATCATCCAGATGGCTTAGATAGTATCGGGAGTTCTGCCTCAAAGCACTCCCCGTGGTTAATGCGAAAGAAAATGTAAAGGGGCATCCCTTTCAACATCTCTTCGCAGCGCCAATGAATCGAGCCGATCGGAAAGGACTCGGTCGTCAACGATTCGAGCTACTCTGCGCTGGATGCGGTCAAGTGGAAGAAGTTGGCACTGGAGAGCCCCGGCCCAGAGATGGGAACAGTATTCCGTGTGAGGCCGAACCTGCGCCTTGTAAAGTAGCAAGCGTTGTGCCGGCATGAAATACTGTCCCGCTCTGCTGAGCACGCCAAGCTTTTTAGAGGGCAATTTGGCCTTCCCTTTAAAGTGACCACGAAACTGCACACTATGCGATATGTCGATGCCGAGGATTCCGATGCTAGATGAGGCAGCAAGAGGAGTGTCTTGAAACTGAGGAGATACGACAATGGGGTTTCATTTTAGCCGTAAACGCGCAAACTTGTGTCTTCTTAGGATTAAACTGGACTAGATTTAGTCGCCTCCAATCCGAGACTTTGTTCAGCAAAGACTCGACTTCAGACACAAGTTTGTTCCGGTACTCAGCGACGTTTTCCCGGGAAATATTGGCACGGCCGGTATATAGAGCATCACCAGTGCTGTCATCCGCATAGCAATGAAGAAACAACGTTGGTGATAACACACAGCCTTGTGGAACACCAGCGTTAATAGGCTTGTAGTCGGAGCATGCACCGTCTACAACGACCTTGATGCTCCGATCTGCAAGGAAGCTGGTGATCCAATTGCACAATTTCTCGGGAAGCCCATAGGAAGGGAGCTTCAAAAGAAGCGCTTTGTGCTAAACCCGATTGAAGGCCTTCGCAATGTTCAAGCTAACGGCCTTGGACTCTACTGCCTGAGTGTATGAATGAGTCAGGTAGATCAGAAGATCACCAACTGATCGATCCCGACGAAAACCGTATTGGCGGTCACTAATCAGCTGGTGATCCTCAAGGTACCGCATGAGCTGGCAGTTTATAATAGATTCCATTATTTTAGAGAACAAGGAGGTGATGGCGATAGGCTTGTAGTTGGACGGGATTTAGTTGCAAGCCTCACAAAGCGCGAGCGTGTGGGAGTGTTCTACTCTCGACGTGCCGCTATGTGATGATTATGCTATACAAAATTGTCAGTATGTCTCAATTTAGACACTAAATAAATAAAAAAGGGATGTTTTGAAAACCAGATATATTAAATTATAAAGTCAGCGTATTTTTTTTTGTTTAGTTATATTTATAAAATGTAGTTAAAAAGTTAGTAGTACGGCTGTCAGTTAGTCTGTGCACTTGTTTGTCTTTACGTTTCAGAAAAATACCTTTACGCAACGAAATGAAATAAATCTTTCTGAATAAGTTTCCATTTATCCTCTGGATGATTCCTATTACTTATTACTTATTAAAGATATTTTTTCAAAGTTTGATGAAAAAAATAAATGTAAAAAAAACAATAGGCATTCACTTTTGAATTATCCAAAATATTTTTCTTTTCTTTTCCTTCGATCAGTACACATTACACTGTTAACAAAAATTTTAGGTTTCCCTACTACACTACCATTTTTTTCTGTATCGTGTAGGTGTACATGCCTAAAATAAAATATTTATTTTACTTCCAGTATGATTTTTGTATTCTATTAAACTAATACTGTTCTGTATAATGTATAAATATTATTAAAATATAAGCCTCTTCTTAAATAATAAAAATGCTCAACTCAATTAGTAGCCTTGGCACAAAAACTGATATGAGATTTTGTTTAACCCACTTACATTTAAAAAAATTAACATATGTTGTTTAAACTGGTATGATGTATGATGCAGTTCTCATTTCAAGGTCGTAATTTACAATTTGGAACAATAATATCTTTTATAAAGCTAATTTCGGCGCAGCCGCCCACTAGAAAAAATACTTAAAGTGCATTATCAAACACAAGGTAATTAATCCGTTCTATTCCCGTGATATATATAGAAACTAGCTCCTCGTAACTGTTTTCGAAATTATAGGAAGAATTCATCTTGTCTTGGAAATAACTATTCATATTAAACTTATGTATATATTTTTTATAACGGAAATCTAAAGTAACAATACCTTTATACCCTTCATTGCTTAATACAGGCCTTCTCTCATTCATCACAGGGTTTTAGGACAAAGAAGAGTCTATTGCGGTGCCTTAATATGTTTTGGCATATTTTACATGCCTACGACATTTTTTAATTTCTTAGACATGCAGGTTTCTTCAAAATGTTTTTTTTCAACGTCGTGCACATGATACATCAGCACTTGAAATTGCGAATAACAGTTTTGGCAGTGCTGCCTGGGATTGAACTCAGATAGCTTGCTTACCATACTCTGACTTAGTGAGACGATCGGTTATCTCCTGGGCTACCATGGGGTACAGGTACAGGAAAGGGTACAGGTTCTGATGAATGAGGTGAAATGTTTCACACCCTATAATTAATCTGACTTACTTAAAACTACAATAAATAGTAAAGTAACACTTGATGGAGTGGCGATTTGAGGAAACCAGCAGGGAGTTGATGGATGCTGGTGCAACCCATTGGGGAGGCCTATGTTCAGCAGTGGTCTTGTGATGCGATGTAATGACGACTATTATGATGTTATAATAAAACATTATGTTACTTAAAAAATATCATAATATATAGGTATAAATTTTATTCAATTTATTATGTTTTATATTACGACAGTCCATACCTGCGAGGCAATACTCCGTAATCGACTAACTTGTGGGATTATTTGTTCGATTTGCACGTTATGCACCATTTTTAATTATTTATTACACTTGCTTAGTAATAAAACTGTTTAATATAAACTACAAATTAATTTAGATATTATCTATCATAATATAGCATTTATTTTATTGTACCAAATAAGTATATTATTTTATTTATACTGAATTTATATTGCACTTAACACGCTGCTTAAATAATTCTTTTTTAATTTACCACGGAGTATGAATAGAGACACCTGTGTCGTTCGAGCAATTGTATAGAATGCTGATAAAATCACTCTCGTCGCAGTATCTTATAAGCAGAAAAAATATTCACTGCTTATAAAATACTGCGACGAGAGTGCTTAATATTTTATATTTGAAGTCATAAAACTTTATCTTCCTAAAAATCTATACATATAAAAAAATGCAAATTACATGAGGAATAAATTTTTAACCAGTTGTATGTTAATCCTATGAATTTATTTGTCTTAAATTTGAGAACGACCTTTTAAGAAGTAGCAAAAACCTGTATTGTCTTAAGCATAGCCTTATGGTGTTATGAAATTGTTTCTTTTTCAGTAAATAATAGTTTAAATGCTTTCCTATTTAAGACTGTCATAGATAAGGATGAGCGGGGACTCCTGACACAGGTTTTCTTTTAAAATAACTAGGATGAGCCATTTATTGTATCGTTTAAGTTTGTAATCTTAAAGAAATGAAGCAATTATTTATCTATATATTTATAAAAATATCTGTTGAATGTTCATTCGTGTCGATCGTTGAAAGGTTGCATGTGCATAGGTTTATACTTTACTTAACGTTTACATAATCTTATTGTTCATTTATTTATACCATGTACTTAAATATATACTAAAAACCTAAATAAATTTACACAAACATTATACGTCAGAATGACATTCATAAAGAATTAAAGAATATGATACTTTGTTCTGTAATGAGTTTTTGTTGTTAATGTATTTTGTAATTATGATAAGAAGTCAGTTAAAATACTTTTATGGGGAACGAGTTATACCAACGAACGGTGAACGAAATAATTAGAACGTTCATTTTTTTCATTTAAAATAATTCAATTAACAAATAAAATTTTAACAAGTGATAAAATTAAAAATGTTGTATAACCGACTTCAATATAAATAAGAACATCGTCAATGTAGTTGAAGTAAATTAAATATGCATTATTAAGGATAACTCAAAAATTACAGGTCTGATTTTGTTCAAATTTATATGGGACCACATAAGAAACACCACATTCAACCAAGAATAATCAAAAACGGTTCACCTAAAAAAAGTTCTTAGATAAGACACAAAAAAAATAACAGTCGAATTGAGAACCTCCTCTTTTTTTTTTGAAAAAATCGTTCGTTGAAAAAATCCCATAATGCCTTTAAGGTTGAAGTGATAATTGAAGAATTGGCTGATGGCGTTGAAATGCATTATATCCATAAGTATTAACGAAGAACATTGTTGCAAGACTTGACAAGAAATATTACGATACACTTAACCGAGTAGCTACACGACAAAATATTTTAAGACCTTTAGTTTTTTTTTTTTATAGAAATAAGACTTAATAAAGCATGAAAGCAGGTAAGGCAGCCGGATATGATAGAGTATCACTCGAAATGCTAAGGGCTGGTGAGGGTGTGGTTGCAGGCCTGCTGCACACCTTGTTTAATTTATGTTGGGAACTGAAACGGGTACCGGAAGACTGGTGCAAAGCCGTAATAGTCCCAATATATAAGGGAAAGGGGTCGCAGCAGGACTGTAAAAACTACCGTGGTATCAGCTTGCTTAGCATTGTGGGTAAACTGTATGCTAAGGTGTTAATTGAAAGAGTTATGGAAGAAACTGATGGAAAAATTTGGGATGTGCAAGCTGGATTTAGAAAGGGGATGGGGTGTACGGATCAAATCTTTTCCATGCGCATGATAGCGGAGAAGTTTTTGGCTAAAAACCAGAAAGTTTTTTGTGCGTTCTTGGACTTGGAAAAGGCTTATGACAGAGTGGACAGGAACGTGTTATGGCAAACACTGAACTCATTTGGGTTGAGCGCTGGCTTGATACAGGCATTAAGGTCTCTTTATAGGGACTCTAGTGCTTGTGTCAGGATCAACGGGGTCTACTCGGACTGGTTTGGCATTCATAAAGGTGTCAGACAGGGATGTGTGGCTTCCCCGTGGCTGTTTAACCTATTTATGGACAGTTGTTTGCAAACTTTGAAAGTTGAAGAATGTGGGTTGAGAATGGGTGAGTCAACCGTCAAATGCCTTTTGTACGCCGATGATCAAGTCATATTTGCATCGTCGGCGGCCGAGTTGCAAATGATGGTTACTTTAATGAATTGTTCATTGAAAGAAAGGGGTATGAAAGTGAACGCAAGTAAGACGAAAGTGATGGTTTTTGAAAGAGAAGAAAGTAAAACTTTATGTAAAATAAGAATAGAAGGGGAGTTGATTGAGCAAGTGGATGAGTTTGTATATTTGGGATGTTTATTTAGCAGGGATGGTAGATATGATAAGGATATAGAACGACGAGTGAACGCAGGAAATAGAGTGAATGGGGCTCTACACGCTATTGTGAGGAGTCAGAATGTGTCAACTAATGCACGTATGGCAATTCATAATGCTGTGTTAGTACCCACTTTAATGTATGGTAGTGAAAGTTGGGTCTGGCAGAAGAAGCATGAGAGTAGAATAAATGCTGTAGAAATGCGTTCCTTAAGGAGTATGCTAGGGCTGAATCTGAATGACAGGGTGAGAAATAGTGTAATAAGAGAAAAGTGTGGTTTGCAAGATGATGTTGTGACAAGGATTAAGAAAGGAATGCTTCGGTGGTTTGGTCACGTAGAAAGAATGAACGAGGAAAGAGTGACAAAGCAAATTTATGTTGCAGAAGTGAACGGCAGGGTCGGGAAGGGACGCCCTAGACGAAGGTTTATCGACCAGATCGGCGATACATTGAAAATGGGTCAGATTAGGAGTACCCTTAACCGACGAGCGTGTATGCGTAGATATATGGATGTGAAAGAGGCGAGAGAGGTGTGTCAGGATCGCGCCAAATGGAAGTCCGTAGTCTCTGCCTACCCCTCTGGGTGACAGGCGTGAGTGTTTATGTATGTTATGTATGTATAGAAATAAGACTTACAAATAAGCAGCTCCAATTTCGCTTGATAGTAAGTAGATGCTGTACAATATAATCGATATGATTTTATTTTTTTAAACGATTATATATATATACGATCACAGATGCAAAAAAGAGATTTATTTTTCTCTTCAAAAGCTTTTAATACAGTCAAATACGACATGCCCAGTGGTTCTCCTTCTACATTCGCGGTCGTCAACCATCGGTTATGTTAAGGTAGAAGTTTTCTCAAAAATCAAGAAAACGAACAGGAACTGTCACCCGTACTCGTAAGTTCCCTTTATAGTTTTTAAACCCTTCAAAAACCAAGGTTTTTCTTGTAGATACTAGATACCCCAACACTTTATCGACTATGCAGACGTGTGCTATTTCTAGACCTATTGCATAAACTTCTACATTGTTCAAAAGGCGTTCTCCTTAACAACAATTGTATAAGATTTATTTTCAAGTAGCTGTTCCTGCGACTTCGCCCGCGTGTAATTTAGGGTTTTAATTTTTTTGCGAGGAATCCTAATTATTTTCTAAAATAAAAGTAGCCTCAGTTACTCCTTATGATATCAGCTATCTGCCAGTGAAAGTCCCGTCAAAATCAGTCCAGCCGTTTCGGAAATTAGCCGGAACAAACAAACAGACAGACAGACAAAAATTTTAAAAAGTGTATTTTTGTTATATGTACCGTTTATACTTTCATATCCATTTAGTAAAACGCTGTAATTTTGACATTACAAACACTTCAATTTTATTTATTTGTATAGATTTACGAAAATACGACCATATATCTACTTTCGGTTCTGAGCTTATACGGCTTTCTATTGGCGATAGGAGTTGCTCTAGGACCTTATTTACTCTTTTTATATATTAAGGAATCCAATCTTTATTTCTCAAAGAAATTCTTACCTTAAAGATAATTCCAATTATCTATATTCAATAGATAGCGATCTCGTATTTGTAACGTTCTCAAGATTCATATCCTATAGCAAAGTACTGGTTTCTTTAATTTTTCATTAATAATTGCAGTATTATGCACTGAAATGCTCTAACAGCAGATAAGGAACAGCACCGATTGAGCATACATTAAAAAAAAACAAGTTTGACATCATTATCTTGACGAGGAAAACATTTGACTTTTATATTGATTTGGTTTTATATTCTGCATTATATACAATTTGTCTTCTTTATTTTTATACATTTATATGTATATTATATTATATATGTTGTTGCATTATGTGTGTATATTATATTATAGGTGTAAGTAATATGTATGTGAGTATTAAACTATGTGTAATATATCTATATCTATACATTAATAAATCGCTAGAAAAGTCGTGTCTGTAATTCTAATATATTATTGGAAAAATAAGTCCAGGGAACTAAATAAAGGGTTCTGAAGCCAAATTAGTTGTTTTTAGAATTTTTGTCTGTCTGTGTATTACAGATTCACACAAAAACTACTCGACCGATTTACATGAAATCTTGTATATACGTAGTTAGTAACCCGGGGCAACTTGTAGGCTACTTTTTATCCGATTACGGAACTTCGAAAAAAAAAAAGGATAAGTATTTTCCTTCCCTTAGATGTTAATTTTCTATTATATTTGTTGTTGTTGTAGTTGTTGTATATACTTTATTGTACACCACACATATACAACGAATAAATACATTACAGAGAAAACTTAATATATACGTATGTACAATAAGGCGGTCTTATCGCTAAAGAGCGATCTCTTCCAGACAACCTTTGGGCTAAAGAGAAACTGGAATTACGAACAGTAGGAGGTGGTGCGCTTTATGTTACACTTACATACTAATATCTAAATAAACTAAACTATATTTTGTTAAAATACCACAATAATACATAAAAAATAATAATAAAATAAACATACATATTAATAAATAGGTATATATATATAAATATATACACATACATATATATACAAATCTTAGTTATAGGCGGGATGACGGGTGTTTTTCATATTAATACCATTACTATAAAAATAAATAAATTGAAGCGTCTGTTTGTAATTTCAAAATTACAGCTTTCTATTAAATTCATTATGAAAGTATATACGGTACTTATAACAAGATTGAAAAAAAGGCTGTTTGTTCCGGCTAATCTCCGAAACGGCTAGACCGATTTTGACGGGACTTCAACTAGCATATAGCTGATTTCATGAGGAGTAACATAGGCTACTTTTGTTTTAGAAAAATAACTAGCTTTCCGCGCAAAAAAAAAATTAAAAACCTAAATTACACGCGAGTGAAGTCGCGGCGAACTGCTAGTTTATAAATAAAGTAATAAACTTGATAAAAATAAAATATAGTTATAAACTTGGTAAAATAACTTGAAACTACACCGATTTAGTTATCAAAACAGCGCAATCTATCATTAAATGGAAAAAGTAGTACATTTTGCCTTCAGTAAATAATAAATTAAATAATATAAGTGAATAATTTACATTCATATGTTTAAATAATTGGATTTTTAAAATTATTTAAAATTCTTACGTTTAATTTTTAGTATTTTTGTTATTTTATTTTAAAAGTAATAATTTCAGTAGATAATAGTGACGTCTATCAAAAATATGAAAATTGATAAGGTTTTTATTTCAATTACTAATCTATATGTAAACTAAATAAAACTGGTTTGTCTGAGATTATTGCAAAATTTTCATTATCATTACAGTTTTATTAAAAAGATTTTTGTAAATGTCGTGGCTAGATCGTTGAATTGATCATATATCATAAAGTAGTCTATCATTTCGTGAAGTTTGTTGACCATGTCATGATATAGCTTGACCAAATCAATGAATAGAAATCGTTTGAAGAAATTAATACAACGATGCTATTTCATGTTATGGTCATTTGACGATATCATTAAATCGTTGAAAGAGAACTTTTAACAGAATTGACATCACTTTATGCCTTACTGATATAATAAATAAATGTTCGCTTCTATCGCTGATATTATTAAATAGTACAGTTTTGGTTTTTATTATTTCATCTAATAAAAGCACCATCTACTTACTTCTAAATAAACTAAAATGGTAAGTTACTGATAAAATTAAATAATAGAATGCCACTGACTACACGATGTAAAATTTAAATAATTGAAAATTCGTTCGTGGCATCGTTGGATGTGTAATTAATTACTAGGTAGATGTGATACCACGCAAAAAAAAGATAAAATTAAACGTGATTAAATGCGTAAGAAAAATTTTATTCCATGTGTGGTATACATCATTATAGAAATGCGTTTATGAAATTTTAAAGCCTACTCGAACGTAAAAAAGTATCTACATCTATTTTATGGTGCCAATCAATATTAAATGATATGAATAAAACAACTCAAATAAACATTATACCGTAAAATGATAGAAGTCTATGAAATTCATCATCACTTTGTTGAAATTAAATTAACTTTAATTATGAATGAATGTAAAGAGTAAAATGTAAATAATAATAATACATTTTGACTCCAAGACAATTTACCTTTCTTATGGATACACCAGAAGACACGCCCGATATAAAAATAGTAGGTGTTTCTAGCCATATATATTCACATGTTCTAGTATATTATATCTATGCGAAATACCAATCATCGACTTCTAATAGAAGTGATCGAATTTTGCTAAATTTGGCACGGACCAGTATGTAATAGCACGGAATAGACAAAAACCGGCCGGAATTGATCAACAGAAAAGGAGTGGTCTTTCATTATGATAACACCAGACCACACACATCTTTTGCGACTTAGCAAAAATTGAGGGAGCTTGGTTGGGAAGTGTTAATGCATCCATCATATAATCCTGACCCTGCACCCTCAGATTTTCACCTGTTTCAGTCTCTTCAAAATTATTGGTGTAGTATAAGGTTAACATCAACCCCAAGATGTCTGCTGCAACGGGATTATGTCACTAAATACAAAATGGCAACAAGTTATCAAACAAAATGGTACATATATATTATAATTAAATGTAGTAAAACTTTAAATAAATGTCTTGAATTTGTATATAAAATAGGATAAAACTTTTTCTACGACCTAATAAAATTATTTTGTAGAAAATATAAGATGGATTTATTAAAGGGGTTTGTTGATACATGGCTACTCATATTATCGTATAAGTGCATTATGGGTATAATGGAGATCTTTTAAGAACACAAAACTTCTTGACCTTGCCCTGTCGAGAGTAAAACACCACTTAATAACTGCCGCTTCGTGTTATGAGGCGTGCAATCCTTTCGGTCAGTCGAAGTCCGTTTTGAAGTAGGCTAATAACTCCGTAAAATTAGTTGTAAATCTCTATTATTCTTCCTTTATGCTTGACTTACATTCACTTACAATAATTCTGCTACTATTCTTTTATTGGAATATTACCTCTTATGGTGATTTATTGATTATGCATGCATTTTAAGACGTGCCGGTTACTAAGAAATATATTTTTTATTTATTACTAGCAACCTGACTTTGACAGCTCCATGGCGCAGTGGCTTAGCAATGAGTTGCTGTGCTAGGGGTCGGGGTTCAAATCCCGCACGGAACAAGTATTTGTATGACCTACAAATTGTATCGGGTCTAGATGTTTGTCATTGTGCAATTTGTGTTTGTAAACTGCCTCTACAGGAGAAAATCTTAATGTGGGGGAAAAGATAACAAAAAGAGGACCTGCCCCGGCTTTACCTGAGTGGGATCTTTTAACGTGGTGTCATTAATATTTAAAAAAAAAACACAATTTTATCAATTCTTGTTTTCACAAAAATAAACACTCCAAGTTTTTTGGATAAAATATAGCCTATCTTTCAAGTTCAAGTTTTATCACAATCGGATCAGGCATTCCAAAGATTAGCCAAAGCAGACAGACAGACAGGCACACAAAAATTTACGAAAGATTAATCACGTCTTAATGACATGCAAATAGCCTCTCAAGATTGACAAAAGTTATTAATTTCGATATTACAGACAGACACTTTAATTTTATTTAAATGTATGTATATTTAAACTCTAGATGGTAAACCGCACTGTCTTAACGTTACCATAAGTAACAAAAGCCTATAAACTATTGCCTTGAAAACACCTACATTGTAACCGGACCGATAGACAGACGCTGGCAAATTTATTCACTCTATTGCTGTATGTTGGCACTTATATCAGTTATTGAGTTTTTCTGTAACCAATTCTCAGTCAGGAAGTTGGCGGTGTTTCACCGCTGTACCTCGGAAATCATGATTTCCAGACATGATTTTACATGTAAAACCGTTGGTCCTGCACCTGATCTCGCTCAGGTCGTGTCGGATTGCTGTCCCATCGGACTATGAGAGTGAGTAAATAGAGAGTGCACCTGTGCTTGCGCATACACTCGCACTATAATCCTATCCTGCGCAGTAGTAGTCTCTGTTGAGGCCGACCGCCGTGATCGAAAAAGGACAGTATGTTGACAATAAAAAGGTTGAAGACTATCCGAACGTTTGGTTATCCGATGATGGAATATAGTCCGTTGGAACAGCAATCCGACGAGACTAGAGAGAGTTCAGGCGCACAACCAATGGCTTTACGAGCTATCCATCACTATATGATCACAGTCTCGCTTACGAGCACAAGAGCAACGAAGTAATCAAGTTCCAGTAGTATAGTACATATAAAACGGGCTTGGCTGGTATTTGCTTGGCTTGGTAGCAAGTATTGTATCCGAGGGATCTCTTATCACGAGAGTTATGATGAATCTGGGACCGTATATTTATAAGATAACTCCTAAATGATTCATGTTATTGTTTGGAAATTTCATACGCAGAGTATCATATTCCCAGTGGACCTACCAATTCGGCGATTCTATAGAACCACTGAGCTGTATTCTGATTTATATAAGACTAGCTGTTCCCGCGACTTAGCCCGCGTGTAATTTAGGGTTTTAATTTTTTTCGAGGAACCCTAATTATTTTCTAAAATAAAAGTAGCCTAAGTTACTTCTTATGATATCAGCTATCTGCCAGTGAAAGTCCCGTCAAAATCAGTCCAGCCGTTTCGGAAATTAGCCGGAACAAACAAACAGACAGACAAAAATTTTAAAAAGTGTATTTTTGTTATAAGTACCGTTTATACTTTCATATGCATTTAGTAAAACGCTGTAATTTTGATATTACAAACACTTCAATTTTATTTATTTGTATAGATTAGCTTCCTAGCTAGGTCCCCGATCGAGCCGGCTCGTTCATTCAGCAAAATAGCTGTTGTGTTGTTCTACCAAGGTTTTAATATTTGAAAAGAACCGCAATGAAATACAAAAAAAAATAGAATATGTATATTTGTATGTTTTCATTGTAAAAGTGTCCTTTGTTGGCCATAATTTTAAATAACAAAGACAATGTATTTAAACAGCTGTCGTAAAATATGATGTGTAAAATTATATTACCGACATTCATATTATGCTTACCAACTCCAAATATACTTATTTGCTTATTTTATTTTACTAATTTCTTATGTAAATATTTTAATAGCTTTAAATTGTAGGAGATAAAAATGCAAATACAAGAGATAATCCTAAATTAAAACTGAAACAAGGTTATTTCTGAAAATTTAATCCCATAAAACATAAATGTAAAAAGGGGGCCAAGTTCGGTACGTTCAAGGTTGTCGGCTTCTCCGATAAAATAGTATAAGATATGAGTGGACGCCAAGCTTCAAAGTTCCATTTGACATTCGCCCACGACAATTTACGTTTGGGATATAATTTATTTTCCCCTCCTAGTGTTGTCCAATACGACGAATGTTATATACGATCCAGTTTTTGACACAAGTGACAATCTCATTTAGATTCCTCACATTCGTCTGCCAATTTAACCAATACCAGCTTCGATGCGATTTCGTTGTCTCATTACATAATTATTTTATCTAGAGGAGGTTCGTTCTGTACTGCGTTTGCTAGCAAAACTTTTCATCCCAACGGTGATCGTTCTTTAAATCATGGTTCAACCATTTTACTTGTTTTTACTTACCTTTGGAACCGTGGTAGTTCACAAGATAAGCCGTTATAAATTCTATACTACGCGAACAATAAAACAAAATTTCTACTGGTACCGATAAAATTGTTAATTTAAATTTTAAGTGCCAATTTAAGCTCGGTGATAGAGGAAAACATCGTGAAAACACTCTCATTTATCTGTCGCCTGTGCCCTGCTGCTAAAGATTGCAACTTTTACAAATCTTTTAGGCTCAGTTTATTATGATTAATATTAGTAGAATGGTAGAAGAATGCTATTCGATTTCTTCACATTTTACGTAAGTTGGTTTATTGCTCAATATCGATAAGGTCTTGCTAGAGCCGCCATATTTATTTGCGAATTGTGTTTTAAAATGTAGAACGAAGGTATTACAATAGTTGCTACAATGTTATATGTTTTCGTGTTAAGTAAGTTTTGTAAAATATTACAATATTTTAAAATCAAATCTGGATTAAAGTAGTAATAGAGATATTTGATTTCAGTACTTATGGCCGTAGTATTGACGGAACAGCACTTAACTCCCGTAAGTTTTTTTTTTACTTATTATAAGCCAGTGCTTGACCACAATCCCACCAGGTGGTAAGTGGTGATGCAGCCCTAGATGGTAAATCGCACTGTTTTATCGTAACAAAAGCCTATTCACTCTTGCCTTGAAGACGCCCAGATTGTATTCGGACGGAAAGAAAGACGCCGGCAAATTATTCCACTCGTTTGCTGTACGCATTACAAAAGACGAAGCAAACCTTTTGGTACTAATGCGTGAAATATCGACAACAAAGGGGTGAAGATCCGCCGACCGCCTGGTTGTCCGATGGAAAGAATTGAAAAGAATTGAACTTTAATTATTGTGCGGTGGCAGCGTAAAAGACATTCCGTATTCATCCGACATTCCATATTGTTCCGACATTCATCATTCCATTTCATTCCGTAGTTGTCGTCGAAAGAGGCAGCTATGGGAAATGCCAGAAAAATGTTATGGCATTCTATAGATCGGTATATCCTTAGGCTATCACGATTTCGTTTACGTCAAACGTCAAATATCCAGACTGGCGACGGCCAGCAGCGTCAAAGATACGCCCACTGGTTTACGATCGTATTAACTTATGCCCGATTCCTATATTCAAGAACCGTTCCTTTTTCCGTAAATATCCGTTATACTACATACGGGGTGTATGTAAAACAGTTTTTTTTTTAATAGAATATGGGTGACAAACCTGCACACAGTCCACCTGATGGTAAGTGGATGCTGAGACTCATAAACATCTACATTTACCCTCGATTAAGAATCAAAATGCAGATGCGCTGTCACCCCTGAGGACCAAGATGGAATGCCTCGTTTCGAATAAAAAGGGTCTCCGGTTCTCTACACTCACCATACGAAACACAGCAGTGTTAAGTTGTTATTTTACACTGGTCTGCGAGCGTGGTCCTACCCCAGTAGACCCGACCCATTCGCGCTACAACCAAAATATAGCTGCAGCATACTACCATGTTGTATTACGAACTGTTCATTCAAAAACTTAGGATACTTAAAATGAAAAAAAAACTATATACGGTTTATAAATATTTGAACTAGTATTTTGGTTTAAAAATAGTTTTAATGCATTTCATTATCTACAAAACGGCTCGTAAAAGAAAAACAAGCGTTTTTAAATGTAGAAACTTGGCATTGACAGTCACGCTTGGTGAGGTCGTGATTTTCGTCACCCAAGTATGACGATTAAGAAAAATACTCCCTACAACAGAGGTAATCTATGTCCATTACAATTTTACGGGCTGATATAGAAAAATAAGGAGAGCTCATAATTCAATCAAAGTATTATTATAGATTTTATTGCGTTTAATTTACTTGTTTTTAATTCCCGACGTTTCGTTACGATGGGACATCATACGAGATATTTCAGGTTTTGAGGTCCCGTCTCGAACATGAGTGCTGTAAAACACCCGAAACGAATAATATCGAAATACCCTGAAATGAATACTTACTTACTTACTTACTTATCTTCACGCACAATCCCTGACGGGGTAGCCAGAGAGAACAGATCGCCAAGTGTCACGATCCTTACAAACCTCTTTCGCTTCTTTCAGATTCATTATCTTCTTCATGCATGCACGTCTAGGTATCCGAGTACTTTTGACCCTACCCTCTTCGAGCAATTTGCTCACATGGTCTTCGAAAGTTAGTCTCGGTCTACCTCGACACCTTTTAATATTAACTTTCGCGCTATATATTTTCTTCACCATTCGGTCTTCACTCATTCGCTCAACGTGCCCAAACCACCGAAGCACGCCCTTATCAATTTTTGTGATAAGGTCATCTTTCAAACCTGCCATATTGCGAATCTCTTCGTTTCGCTTTCGGTCGGCCATGGTAACGCCGCACATTTTACGAAGAGATCGCATCTCCACTGCATTCAACTTACTTTTATGCTTCTTCTGGCATACCCAGGTTTCGCTGCCATATAACAAAGTCGGTACCAACAATGCGTTATGTATTGCAAGGCGTGCACTCTTCGCTACGCCTTGCCTTTTGACTAACGCAGTCAGGGCACCATTGACTTTGTTCCCGGCAGCGACACGCCTGTCCACATCTAAATCACATCTTCCATCCCGGCTAAAAGCACTCCCCAAGTATACAATTTCATTTACCTGTTCTAGACATTCCTGATTTACCCATATTTCACACTTCGTTCTCTCTTCGTCCCTTTCAAATACCAGAACCTTAGTTTTATTAGCATTCAAACGGAGACCTTTAATTTCACATTCCTCTTTCATACACGTGACTAATGCCTGCAGTTCTGCCTCTGATGGTGCAATAAGCACTGCATCATCAGCATACAGCAGACAATTTACTTTAATGTCACCCAATTTCACACCCAAACAACTATCTTTCAGCTTCTGTAAACAGCTGTCGAGATACAGTATGAACAGCCAGGAAGACATGACACAACCCTGCTTTACGCCCGTTTGGACGTTAAACATGGGTGACAGGTCATGCCCTACCCGCACACAGGCTTTACAGTCACAGTAAAGAGACTGCACAGCCCTTAGCAATCGACCATCCACACCATACCCCGGCAACAGTTCCCACATTTTCTTCCTTACAACCTTATCAAATGCTTTCTCAAGATCCACAAAAGCACAGAAAATCTTCTGGTTAGCAGCCAGAAGCTTCTCCGTGATCATGCGGAGAGAAAACATTTGATCCGTGCATCCTCTTCCAGGTCTAAATCCGCATTGTGCCTCCCATAGAAATCTTTCCGATTTCTCTTGCATCCTACGTGTCAAAACCTTCGAGTAAACTTTACTTGCTAAACTGGTCAAGCTGATCGCCCGATAGCACCCGCAGTCAAAATGTGAACCTTTACCTTTATATAAAGGCACAATGACTGCGGATCGCCAATCATCCGGGACATCCCCCGTCCGCCAGCACAAATTGCACAGCAGATGAAAGCTGTCCCAGACGCGAGGCCCACCATACTTGACCATTTCAGCAGTAACTCTGTCTAGTCCCGCAGCCTTACCACATTTCAAACTTCGAATCGCACGTTCAATCTCTTTCATACTGATGACCTCAGTGTCATCGAGGTCCGGGTCTGGCGTACCAGTCACGGCGTCATCCCCGGATCCCTCACTAAGATCATCATACGCATACATTTCTCTATAAAATTCGCTCCATCGCTGCATGACGTCCGATTTTTTTGAGAGGACGTCATTAGTTCTCGAAAGCACTTTGTTCATTCTTAAGGCCGTCGCACCACTCCGGGTCCTTCCAACCTCTTTCCAGAAGAGTTTGGAGTTCTCCTTAAAGTTGTGCGACAACCTTTCGTCCGCTTCCATTCTACACCTTTCACGCACTTCCTCAATCAATGCTTTCGTGTGAACTTTCTGCAGCCTATATCTTTCTTTCATCTTCTCTCTCATATCCTTATCATTACTAGAGGCCAAGTAGTCTAACCATGCTTTCTTCTTCTTTTTTACAGCTTCTTTCACTTCATCATTCCACCATGCATCTCTTCTTTTACTACTGCCTCTTTTTATTGTTCCACACACTTCTTCCGCTGCACTTACCATTCCATCCCTAAGGTTCTGCCAAGTTCTTTCTACACATTCTTTTCTGCCATCGATGGTGTCAAGCTTTTCGGCTACCCTCGCATGATATTTGTCCCTAGTATCCGCTTCCTGAAGCTTCCAGCTTCGGATGCGACAGACCGACTGTGGTTCTGTTACTGCCGTCCGGTAGCGCCAACCCGCGAACAGACCCCTAAATCTAGTAATCACTAGATAGTGATCCGTTCCCAGGTCAGCACCCCTGAACACTCGCGTATCCATCACCTGTTTTTGCAGTCGGTCATCCACCAGGAACAAATCAATCATACTTCTCTCATTCTTTCGTTCTCTAGTATACATATGGATTTTCTTGTGATTAAACATAGTGTTTGTCACAAGAAGACCCTTTTCCTTGCACACCGCCAGTATAAGCTTGCCAGCATCATTAACCCTTTTATCGCCAAACTTGCCAAGTACCGACTCGTACCCTGGTCGAGCGGTACCAACCCATCCATTCAAATCACCACATACAACAATTCTTTCGTTTCCCCTAGCCAAATCTAGAACTTCTCTTACATTCTCCCAAAACTCCTCCAGCTCAGCCCTGGACGACGAAGCTACCGGCGCATAAACAGCCAAAAGGAATAACTTCGTCAGTCCCAATTTAAAGCGAACCCAGAGAAGTCTTGAGTTCACAACCTTATATTCAGTCATAACATCGACCAACCGAGAAGACAGCAGCACCCCCACTCCCTGGCAGGCGTTCTCGCTCTCCGGGACTCCTGACCATAGAGCTAACGCCCCGCCAGGGAGCTCTTCAGTACCACTGCCCTTCCGTTTGGTCTCCGACATACACACGACATCTAATTCTCTTTCTTTCATTATTTCGATCAACTCATTCGTCTTATCTCTCATGCCTCCTCTAACATTCCACGTGCCAACTCTGCACTCTGTCCTCCGCCTTCCGCCGTGTCGGGCTGTGCGTGACGGGTGGCGGTCCCCATCGCCGCTTTGCACGCTGCATTCCACACCAACGGGGACGAGCTGGTGTGCGTCGCCTTGGGGGGACGCCCTAACCCTCGTTGGCATGGGTGCACAGCTAGTAGAATTGCAGCCCTGAAAAGGGCTGGCAGGGGTCGCGACGAGCACGCTTCTACAATGACCCCCAACTGAAATGAATAATCCTGAAATACCCAACAGCACCATTGAAGTAGAAAATCACAATTTTAAATAACCATACCACTTCCTTATATCAAGATTCTATAAGGAGGGAGAGGTTTTTCCATAATTATGTCGTCTATGTCGCTCAATACGCGAGTTGGTGATAGCAGTGGTGGGTTTTAAACTTGATTATGCTAATGGTTTTCTATATTTACACGAATACTAAATATTTTACTGCTTTAAATTTAGCTTTTTTATTCTCAACGTTTCGGGTGCTTTGTAGCTCATGGTCTTAGATGGACTGAGGCTACCTTCAGCTTTTGTTTGATAATGCTGCTTGTGTAATAGTTATCGAAGAAACAGTAAGGACGGGAAATGGGTTTATGATATCTATTACGTTACAAGTTAGCTAACTTAGAATATTGATAGAAGAATATTGATTCCATTGACAAGAATATGTAATCAGTTGCAGGCGTACATGGTTTATTGTACCTTATAATATTGCTTTCTGGAATAGTTTTTAATTAACTTATAATTAATATCCTCAATGCTAAGGATGTAAGTATTTTTTTTAGAATAAACGAGCACACAGCCCACCTGATAGTAAGTGGATACTGTGGCCTATAAACATCTACGTGTATCCTCGATTAAGAATCCACATGCAAATGCGTTGTCATCCCTAAGGACTCAGATGGAATGCCTCATTTCCAGTAAAAAGAGTCTCCTAATCGCTTAACTCACAATACGAAACATTTTGCGCTGGTATTCTGTGAGAGTGTGGTCCTACGCGTTTGAACTAACCTATTCGTGCTTCAACCGTAACATAGCTACTACGTAAACTTAGTTTTGCAGTACACACCCTTAAATATTAGTATAACAGTTCCTTTTGCTTTTCTTTTTTTCTTTTACCTTTTCTTTCCTAAGTTCTGGAACGCCTCGTGTACAATCAACTAACCTACTTATCTTTTCAAACACAATGTTTTAAATCCTTTGCAATCCGATTTTGGCTATTGCACTTTTACATATCACCGATGATATTAGATATGATATGGAGAATCATAACCTTGAATGCATTACAAAAATCTAGTATTGATACAATGCTAGATCTTAATAATGCATTTAGTACTGTTGATTTTGATATCTGTTAGGCATCCTCCGCTCTCTTAACGTATCTCCTAACTATTGACTGGCTTCGAATCTGCTTCTTTAGTAAAGAAAAAATTTGCATTGGTAGTTCTAGATTAATTTGAAACAAGCGGCCAAGTGCGAGTCGGACTCGCCCATGAAGGGTTCTGTAGCAGCAAGTAACATAATTTACGATTTATGACGTTTGATAACAAACTACTTACTAGATATCGTTCAAACCAATTTTCGGTGGAGGTTTACATGGCAATGTACATCATATATTTTTTTAGTTTTATCATTCTGTTATTTTAGAAGTTACGGGGGGGGGGGGACACATTTTACCACTTTGGAAGTGTCTCTCGCGCAAACTGTTTAGTTTAGATAAAAATTATATAAGAAACCTCAATATCATTTTTGAAGACCTATCCATAGATACCCCACATGTATGGGTTTAATGGAAAAAAAGTTTTTGAGTTTCAGTTCTAAGTATGGGGAACCCCCAAAATTTATTGTTTTTTTTTTCTATTTTTGTGTGAAAATCTTAATGCGGTTCACAGAATACACCAACTTACCAAGTTTCAACAGCATAGTTCTTATAGTTTCGTAAAAAAGTGGCTGTGACATACGGACGGACAGACAGACATGACGAATCCATAAGGGTTCCGTTTTTTTGCCATTTGGCTACGGAACCCTAAAAATTTACTGGTCATGACTACCCCCTATTAAACTAGACTGCACTCAAATCTCTTATCGGGGTTGTATCTTCACTCTTGTATGTCTTGGACCTCGCACGTTAATGAGGTAAGTAAAAATTATTTTGCTACATTAAACTCTTTACGTAGATTAAGTAATTTTCTTCCCACAGTAACTAAAGTTAGGTACGCTTGTTAAGTCTCTTCTTCTCTTCATCCTTGACTATATTGATATTTGCTGTCTTGACATTACCGAGGAGTAGCTTAATAAGCTTGAGCGCAATCAAATTTATGTGTTAGATAAATATGATTGGGGCCCACAAATATGATCTCATCTCTGAATTTCGCAAGCAGCTCAAATGGCTCCCGATTTGCCTTTGCTGGTATACTAACATTCTTTCCGCTTTGTGTAGCGTGCTGTTCAATTCTTCCAAACAGGAGAAGAGGTGACGACACACCACCTTATGTTACAACAGCCGCTGTAGTAATCCAGGTGGAGAAAAAAAATTGTTGTTCTACTAATATTTAAGGGTTTGTACTGCAAAACTGAACTTACGTGTACGTAGTTGCTATGTTATGGTTGCAGCTCCTCATTATTTAAAATACCATTTATAGTATGTTTCCCATACCCACATAATTATGACGTGTACAAAGAAATTAAGGTTTTTAAAATGTTGTAGTAAAAATTAAGTGTACGTACATTTATTACGGGTAGAGCCATGCTGCAGCTATGTTAGTAGTATAGTTGTAGCACGAATGGGTCGACTCGGCCACAGAAGGACCACGCCCTCACAGAATACCAGCGTAAAATAGCAGTTTAATACCGATGTGTTTCGTAAGGTGAGTGTAGAGAACTGGAGAGCCTTATTACTGGAAAAGAGGCATTCCATGTTAATCCTCACGGGTGACAACGCATCTGCATTTTGATTCTTTATTGAGGATAGATGTGGATGTCTATGGGTTTACACCATTTACCATCAGGTGGAATGTGTGCTCATTTGTCACCCTATCCTATAAAAAATACGTATATCCAAGTACAAGGAGTACATTAATACAATTCGGCAGCCTATTAACTACTGCAGCGTGGCTATGGCCTGCATTCACGACTCGCGGCCAGTCTGTGCGTCCACACCTGATGGATGCAGTCGGCGCAACTTCCTTGATCAGTGCGACATGTTCGAATACAATTGCGATTATGGCGCTGGTACGTATGACCCTTATAACACTGAATAGCATCTAATTTTCCCAGTTTCAAGTTTAGATATGCAGGCAAATATATAATATGTTATACATTAATTTATAGCGTATAACACATGGGTATTAACAAGTCGTACATTTTAATTAGTTTATTAATTTAATCATAAGAAACTAAACGGTCCTTCATAAAAACATTTTTAACATAATCAGTCTTATTACAAAACGTGCTTTATTGATAGTCTAGAGTTTCAACCACAGTCTTTTTCAATAAAGAATTCCCTTGAAAAATATGCATTACAAATGTCATGATAGTAAATGTCAAATATCACGAAAACTGTGACACCGCGGGTAAAAGAGATCTTTAAGCCCAAGGCTATCAAATAATAATATCGTTTTATAACAAGAATGCTGAACTTCTCTAGATTTTTTGGTAATAAAATGACCGTGTAGTGGCGTTACAAGAATATCCACTTCCGTGGGTGTCTTAACAGGCGAAAGGAAGGAAACTAAAAGATGGCCAGCAGCGATTTCCTAAAAACAATTAGAAAATAAAAAAATAAAGTATCCTGTATATAAGCCAGAGCAATGGCAAGTCTCAGCAGTACAGAGCATTTCCGACCGAGAGACCGTATGGAAGGACAAGGAGCTCCACGGGAGGCTCTACAAGGCTCTACATGAGCCTTTCGTAGACACAGTTGCCTCCCTCCACTGGCTACGTTTTGGTGACCTCTTTGGGGAAGCCGAGGGTTTTGTCTTTGTTCTATAATGGAATTTTGTAGACTTATTTTATAGTCTTAGGAAATTTATATAGCGGAGATTTTTTACTGACATTATTAACTGTAATAAATAAAGTTTGTATTATCATCATACATTCTGTCATCCAAAGGAGTAGGCAAAGATTACGGACCTCCATTTAGCAAGATCTTGAAATCTCACTTCCTTTACATATATCGTAATATACATCTTCAATATATCGTAAATTTAGCTAATAAACTTCCGTCTAGGGCATCCCTTGATGCATAAATTTGCTTTGTCACTTTCTTTCATTCACTCTTTGGAATAGTATTTTTTTTAATAGGAGTCTTGACACTCCTTTGATAACCACTATTATCGAAACACCAACTTTTATCTTCAATTTGTGCGCAGGATAGTTCGGAGTCGACAGCAAAGTATTTTATTGATGTCGCATCAAATTTTTAAAGAGCAGATTTATTAATGATCAGTAATAGCGGTAGGTCTGTGTAGTTTTTTTTTATAATACTGAGGTGATAAAGAACTTACGGTCCACCTTACCGTAAGTGGGTGCTACAGTCCATGGGCACCTGTCCCCAACGATAAATAAAGAAAACTAGAGATACGTCATCACCTCTGAGGACTTTGATGGAATGCCTCATTGCCTCTAGTGGCCATTACAGCCTATTAAAGTCCACTGCTGAACATAGGCCTCCGCCACATATTGCCTTATAAGTGTAATATTTGCCATAGTTGCCACGCTTGGCCAGCGGGTTTGGGACCGCAGTTTTTTTTTTAATTTTAAGTCGTTATTAGGAACATACTGCTGTCCATCTGATTTGTTTCCCTCTGTAACATCTTAAGACACCCACGGGATGATATGGGGTAGTGGATATTCTCATACCGCCGTTACACAGTACACGTTACGGTATTGCCTGTAAAATTATACTGATTATCTAAGCCCTTGAGACCAGAATACATCAGTGCAAGCAGAGCTTTATGGCGTCAGAAATAGGTAAGGGGCTAGTACTTATCCAGACAGACTTTTAGGCAGAAAAGGAGACTATCTAGTAATTTGTTTAATATATCGTTAGGGTAAACTTTACGAATAAGTTAATTTATTAACGGAATTGCAATGCAAAGGGAGGATGATAGTTCCATCGCTTATTTCGAATATACAGGGTTATTTTTCAGAGTATCCAAATTTTATGTTTAAGTTCAAATATAAAAATAATGATATACCGTTATTGTAGATTTTGAAAATATAGGTGAATAATAAAGCTTTTTTTTTCATTTGAAACTATCCCAAATTGAATGTGATTTTTGGGCAACAATTATGCGTACTCACGCTCCTCTGTGTGCGTTTCAATTTATAACGTTTTTGTCAACGGAACTATCCATACGAATGTGTCTGCGTGAGTAATAAAATAGTAGGCGTTAGATATTTAGGAATAACAATCATTTTGAATTTATATATTTTTCTTCGCCATTTACCTATGTTACTTATTCTAAATCTTCTCTTTATTATATTTGGGCGTATATTGCAAAGTAACCCTGTATACAAAAGACGTAAATTGTTTTGTAAAATGTCGCTGATGCGATTATGCCGCCCTGGTAGTTACAAAAAAATCTTAAATATAATAATTACCAACAAACTTATTATACTTACCAGTTACTTAATCTCTTATTAACTAACAAATACAGTTTTTTCGCATCATCTGATAACGGGTCCGATAAAATACTATTTCTACCACTTATTAATGACAAATGTACGTTAATTGTTACTGACTGCCTTTTCGTACTTTTATCATCTTGTTTAGAATAAATCTAGTTCTAGTTAGGCTCGGTTTTTATCACATTTATTATTTTAATATGGATTTAGATATTTGAAAACAGCGTAATAGTTTGTTCAGTCGTTTTCACCTGATACCTTAACAAACACTGAAACGTCTGTCAAATTAATACTTAAGTTAAAAAAATAATTATAAAACCCCGAAACATAAAGAGCTGCTGATCTTCAAACGGTTCAATAGATTTTCTTGAATATAGCTAAGAATACTTTCGATTAAAACACCTTTCAAACGAAAAAAACTTATTCCTAATCGGTTCATCCGTTCAGGAGCTATGATTCCACAGACAGACACTCAGATACGCAGATGCCCGGATACACATTTACACAGATATACATACACACAGATACACAGATAAACACTACAAACTTATAACACCCCCCTGTTTTCGTCGTTTGTTAATAAAGCAGTGAAATGATCCTATATCTTATCCCAAAGAGATAATTTGACAAAATTATTACATTTGCACGAGACCATGAAACCACCTCCTTTTAATTACATGATACGTAAAACAGGAGAAATGTACGACTATGGTAATATTAGTGGAGATAGGCTAAAACATAACGGCAATAAAAAAATACTAGAGCTGAATACTGCATATTCGTGGTTAGGAAGAAAATTTTATTTTGACTTTCAGTAGAAAATAGGACCCCTTGAGTAAGTTAGGCTATACAACCTGTAATTAATTCACCTTACCTTGGAGATTCATAATTTTCAAAGGATTATTTACGGGCTAATGGCGGTAAATACTGTCAACATAAAATCTACGAAAAGCACGAACATACTATTACACTACGAAGCTCATAAACTGACCTTATATGACTAATTTCATTATTTATATTCGTGTGTAGCTAAATACTTTAGAAGGAAAATACGCAACTTGTGCAGTGATACTATATTGCTAATACCAAATACAGGCGCTTAATTTTAAACTTCAAGAAGAAATAGTGAATAGATTGTTGCCACGCTAAGTCAGCGCGATTTTATCATCATGAATTATAGCCAAGCACTGGCTTTTAATTACTAATAACTGATAACGGTTAACTAAAATGGAAACTCGCGCTGATATCTGAATAAGGATATTATAATTCTTATAAAATCTAGTACATTTATTCATTAGTTTTAAAATAAACAGATCAAGAATAGGTTGCTAGTATCGACTAAAAGCAATAAAATGATGTCACCCATTGTCAATATCCATAGAAATAGGCATAATACTTAAGTATTTAATCCGTCAACATTGATCAAATATCTCATATAAGTAAAAGTAGCAGATTTATATATTATAAATTATCTCTAAGCATTAAATCCATAAACCGGTAGCAAATCTGGTTTCCGCGTAACTGTATATTTATTAGCATATTATTATCTTTTTCCTTCTTTTTATAACTTACTTCGCTAAATATTAATATCTTTGTTATGTAAGTTGTGGTTACCAGTATGACAGAGGCGGAAGGCGGGAGGACGCAAGGTTACAAAGAGGCGCACGCGAAATTTTTGAAACGTATATAAATTAAATAAGTATACCTAGTTGCATAAAAAAAAGTCATGATTCCTATATCTATAGATATAGAGCTTCCAAAAAGCGCTCCGTCTACTTGATTACTCCTTCATCGCCCTCATCCTCTTTTCACATTTTTCATTCACCTGTTACGTGTCCTAATTATCTTGCAACTAAGCTATATTATAAATTTAAATAAATTGCAGAATAAGTAGATATAATTAAAATATATGGGGGCGCCGATAAGGTGCTAGCCTATGGCGGTGTCGACATTTATTCCGGCTCTGCAGTAAAAAAAATGAACACGTAATACGTAATTCTCGCAGTGTTGAGTTATATTTTTGTCTTTATGTTGTGTATCATCTGATAGTGATCCAATAAAAATGATCACAAGAACTCCGATAGATGGTAAAAATTATCTAGTATATTTACGATATAAAATATTAAAACCGTCGATGGAGAGTAGCATACTCGTAGAAGCTGCGTGACAGCGGGTACTCCAGTAATTGCCATCTCATCATTCGCTGGTGAATCCACCAGCGAAGCATGGCGATCACGAGCTATCCTCTCTTCCTTAAAGAGGCCATTGATTAGCAGTGACTGCTTAAGAGCAAATGAAGGAATATTTTATATTAAAAACTTATTTGAAATTTTTTTAACTCTTACGTTAGAAGTTGGAAGTGTAGAATACCAGCGTAAAATAGCAACTTAAGCTGCTGTGTTTCGTATGGTGAGTGTAGAGAACCGGAGACCATTTTTACTGGAAACTAGGCATTCCATCTTAGCCTTCACGGGTGACAACGCATCTGCATTTTGATTCGCAAACGGGGATAGAAGTAGATGTGTATGGGCCACAGCAGATTGTGTGCTCGTTGGTCTCCCTTATCCTATAAAATAATAATAATAATAATAATTTATGTATTATTTATTTATGTTAGTATATTTAATATATATTTATGTATGTTTATCAGTTTTCAGAATGTAGTACGAAAAAGTACAAGTAATTGTGTTAGTTCCTACATTAATACCATACATTATAGATGTCTATGGGCCACAGCAACCACTTACCATCAGGTAGACTGTGTGCTCGTTTGTCATCTTAATACTATTAAAAAAAAGTGTTTTCCGTATAATCTCAACAACACTATGATAACTTCGAAATATTTGGTTTTCAATTCAGTTACATAATCGCACTACAGAATTTGTCTCTGTGAACGGTATCAGCCTGGAGCCTGGACGAAATATTTGAAGACATAATACTGTACTCGACCAAATTTAATGAGTCAATTATCGACGGTTAACCAATTTATTATTTCATGGGCTCTTGTCTTTCATTTAGTAGTAGATTTAAGTTGTTCTTATATAAAAACAAAAACGTTTGCTTGTAACTTGCTATGATTATGACGCTCATTAGTTAGGTTAGAAATGAGTCATATTTTTTAACGAAAATAACATAATTTTTAATGAAACTAACATGCTATTCTTTAACGTAACACAACAAAACTTTGAAATGCGTAACATTATGTAGGGGAAACGAGAAATATTGGACTCATAATACATTTTGCAAGAATTTTATTAGTTAAAAAATGCGGAGTTACGATTTTTAATTTCGTAGAATCTGGGATGGTTGACGATGGTTGGGATGCGACGTTTTAGTCTATTTTTGTTATTCTTATGAAAATAGATAAATAAAATGCATAGTTTATACTCAAAGAAGGAAATTGAATAAAAATCTTGCTATTTAAAAAATAAAAACAAGAAATATTATATTTATTATATGAAGTGGCGGTTTAAGAATATCCACATACCCCATAACGTTCCATGGGTGTCATAAGAGGTAACTGCGAGAAACCAAACCAGAAGATGAGTGCAGCATCTTTCTACTCACCTCAAAACATTTACACCTCAAAATATTTAAAAAACTGCGGCTCCCAACCCGCCCGCCAAGCATGGCTACGTTGACAAAATCGTCCCTATGAGACAATCTATGGGGAGATTTTTTTTGCGAATTTCCCACGATATTTAACAAAAATGAAAATCACACAAAACCAAGGTCACAATTGAGAAATATATCCCAAACAAAAAAACATACAGTCGAATTGTAAACCTCAATTTCTCAAGTCGACTAAAATTAATTGGACTTGAATTTTTTTGAATGAAATTTTTATGAATTTAAAATACAGGAAAACCATTTACAAGAATTAAATTGAAGTGGTACGCCTATACGCTCTGGTGCTGTGTGGTGGGTAATTTTTTTTCCTTAACTCTTCCACCTTAATTTTTTTGAATGTTGAACCCGTTTGTGAGTCATGCGGCAACCCGATGGTGCAAAGGGAACTGAACGAACTCCTTCCATTTTCTCGTACCTCGCTCTACTGCATTTTTGGATTCATTTCATATTAAGTCAACTCTGCGTTCCTGGTTGCTGCTGGACGTTCTGGTCTCGCTGGATTTCCACTCTAACGCCGTTTCTAGTTTTTAGTTGGGGGACTGTTGGACATGACATACGTCAAAAGGCTATTTGTTCGTCTATAATATACTAAGTGTACCGGATTTAATAAAAATTTATTATATTCCAGAATACACCACATCACCCACGAGCTTATGTGAACGTGGCCCTGGAGATTTTTCTTGTTAATGAAAACGTATTAAATATATAAACTTCCAGAATAAATCTTCTATTAAACTCTTTATTAAATTTTTATCCTATCCCGTTAAACGAATCAAACACACAAAAAACACTATTTAAGTCACAGATGAAATAAAAAAATAAAATACATACAACATAATATACAACATTTTATTATATACAATATGAAAAGTCTATAATACAAAAAAACACTAATAACTTATTTATCATACAGCCCTACTCCCCGTGGTATCGTGCGAAGAACGCTGACTGCTCTTCCTCGCTAAATGACTATACTTAACCTTTGAGCAAGAAAGGAAGCAGTCCTCTTATCACCAGCACCAACGACAAGTCGCGGATAGAGTTCCTTTAGGAACTTCGGCGCACGTGGACCCCACGGACCGATAGTTTTTACCAAAAATGACACAAATATGTAGTCATCTCTGTGAGACTCATACTTGCGCCACTTACTCAGTTCAGCTGCCTCTGATGCCGACCCGGCTCTAAACGAGGTACCCTTGAGATGAGAGGCCGCCAGAGTGTCTACGCAAGTAGTATCCAACACTAGGGCTTTTCATTTCTCCCAAGGGACCAATGTCATACCGTCGGGTCTCTTGCTATCGTCTCTAAATATTCCACGAGGGAACATTTATAGAGACAAGAGCCATTCGGATGACATCGTGCAAAGAACTGTGCCGTGAAAACCTACCAGCACATGAAAGTCCCTGGAGCCCAAACTTATCGACGTTGCTACTACAGGGGCACTGATGGGGTTGACAAATCGCCGCTCCTAGTCGGATCCCGATTCGGTGAAGCGCAAGCTTTCCCCATCAAATAATGTGCTGAGATTACTTGATGGTAAAGCGTGTAACCAGTGACTAGATTCATTATTCGAAACAGCTAGAAGGCGGGCCTGATCTTGGTCACTATGGAAACTACGCACGCTCTATACCAACGGAATATCCCACTGTTTTTGTTGATAAACTTTCGCAAAACACAGGTCTACTTTATTGTTCAAAATTATGTTACATAAGTCACTGACACTATGCACGGAAGCAAGGAAAGCAGACAATGCAACGCTAGAAAGATGTATGTAGATAGATACATAGGCTGCACTAAAAGTATCGGGAATGGAATATTTCCACTGTTCGTGTCATATTAAAATCTTTTTAATTGAAAACTTCTTGGTTTTAAAAATCGAATACCATTTATTTATTTAAAAAAAGATTCTCGGTCTTGTCACAAGGTTTTGTCAGACTTGTTTAGTCGTTGAGAAAATGGAATTGACTCGGGAAAATCCAAGAGCGATGATTTATTATGACTTTCGAAGTGGTTTAACACAAAAACAGTGTGTTGACCGGATGATTTCTGCATTTAGTGATGAAGCCCCATCCAAAACCACAATTTATCGCTGGTTTGCTGAATTTCAACGCGGACGTGTCAAGCTCAGTGATGATCCCCGTCAAGGTCGTCCAAAAACTGCAGTCACCCAAGAAAACGTTGATGCTGTGCGTAAGCTGATTGAGGAAGATCGACATGTGACATACCGCGACATTCAGGCAACTTTAGACATTGGCATGAGTTAAATACAAATAATCTTGCATGAACAATTAGGTGTAAAAAAGTTGTTTTCCCGATGGATACCGCAGACGCTCTGTGAAGAGCAAAAAACGGCTCGCGTTACTTGGTGCATCAGAACTCTCGAAAGATTCCACGCAGGATCCTCAAATGCTGTACATACAACATCGTATCAGGTGACGAATCCTGGATATACGCGTACGAATCCGAAACAAAAAACCAGTCACGAGTTTGGGTGTTCGAAAATGAGTTAAAGCTAACAAAAATTGTTCGTTCACGGAGTGTTGCAAAAAAATGGTGGCCACGTTTGTCTCCAAAACCGGCCATGTTACGACTATTCCTCTTGAGGGACAAAGAACGGTTAATGCAGAATGGTATGCTAGCATTTGTTTGCCACAGGTTGTTTCTGAACTCCGTAAAGAGAACTGCAACCGCCGCATCATCCTCCATCACGACAATGCGAGTTCTCACACCGCACACAGAACAAAAGAATTTTTAGAGCAAGAAAACATAGAATTATTAGACCATCCGCCGTACAGCCCCGATCTAAGCCATAATGATTTCTATACTTTCCCTAAAATAAAGAATAAATTGCGTGGAAAGAGATTTTCATCACCTGAAGAAGCTGTGGACGCCTACAAAACGGCCATTTTGGAGACCCCAACTTCCGAATGGAATGGTTGCTTCAATTATTGGTTCCATCATATGGAAAAATGTGTCAAATTTTGCGGAGAATACTTTGAAAAGCAATAAATACATTTTTAAATAGTAATGTTGTGTCACTTCCTTGATTCCCGAAATTTTCAGTGCCGCCCTCGTAGATAGATAAAGAGATAGATAGAATTTTAAATAATTATATATTCAATTACATAATTATTTCAATGACTCTCAAAGTCGTCATAGATCGAATACGATTGCGCGTAGTAATTTAAGTTCTTAATATTCCATAGTATAATCATAAATAATGATAATGATGATACCGCATATATTAAAATATAAAAAAATAATTAAGACAGAGAACTTTTTGCATTTTTTTTAATTGAAAGCAAATAATTAATGAAGCATATTAATATTAGAACCGACGAAAAAAACAGGTCCAAAAGTATCAGTTAGCTTAATCCAACTTAGTGGTTTTTAGAAATATTGTCTCTGTCTGGTCTTTCTGCCTGTGTATTTTTTTTATAGGAGAGGGGGCAAACGAGCATGCGGCTCACCTGATGGTAAGTGACTACCGCCGACCATGAACAACTGCAACACCAGGGGAACCAGGGGAATTGCAGATGCGTTGCCGGCCTTTTAAAAAAGAGTAGACTCTTTTCTTGAAGGTCTCTAAGTCGTATCGATCCGGAAAAATCGCTGATGGTAATCGATTCCACAAGGAGGTCGTGCGAGGAAGAAAACATCTTCTAAATCGCACAGTGGTGGACCGCCATTCATCCAGATCGTGTGGATGGTATCGGGAGTTCTGCCGCGATGTGCGTTCGTGAAATTTGGCGGCTGGGATTAATCCGAACAATTCCTCAGAGCACTCCCCATGGTAGATGCGAAAGAAAATGCAAAGGGATGCAACATCTCTTCGCTGTGCCAATGTATCGAGCCGATCGGAAAGGGCTCGGTCGTCGACAATTCGAGCCGCTCTGCGTTGGATGCGGTCAAGTGGAAGGAGCTGGCACTGGGGAGCCCCTGCCCAGAGATGGGAACAGTATTCCATGTGAGGTCGAACCTGCGCCTAGTAAAGTTGCAGGCGGTGTGCCGGCATGAAATACTGTCCCGCTCTGCTGAGCACGCCGAGCTTTTTAGAGGCCAATTTGGCCTTCTCTTTGTCGATTTCGAGAATTTCGATACTGGCTGAGGCAAGAAGGGGAGTGCCTTGAAACTGAAGAGATACGACGAATGTTACCAGTTAACAACATATCATTGATATACAGAAGAAACAGCGTTGGTGATAGCACACAGCCTTGTGGAACACCAGCGTTAATAGGCTTGTAGTCGAAGCATGCACCGTCTACTACGACCTTGATGCTCCGATCTGCAAGGAAGCTGGTGATCAAATTGCACAATTTCTCGGGAAGCCCATAGGAAGGGAGCTTCGAAAGAAGCGCTTTGTGCCAAACCCGATCGAAGGCCTTCGCAATGTCCAAACTAACGGCCAACACCTCCCCCTTGGACTCTACTGCCTCCGCCCATCTATGGGTCAGGTAGACCAGAAGATCACCAGCTGATCTACCCCGACGAAAACCGTATTGGCGGTCACTAATCAGCTGGTGATCCTGAAGGTACCGCATGAGTATATCATGATTTACGCAAAAACTACTGAACGGATTTACATAAAAAAAAAATTAAATCACGACGACGATCTAGGTCTTACCTTTTTAAAACAATGACATATATTATAAAACGCAAAAGTTACATACCTACCTTTTGCCTTTAGTTCTAAAAAAAAAGAAACTGACATTTGTATGTTAAATTTAATTAATAATCATTAATAATTATAAAATACCTGCTATGTGCGCCGTTGTTTTTCGATAGTATTAAACCTGTTTTAAAAACAAAATTTGATCAGTTTTTAAACCACGTGGATAAAATGTATAAATTACACCTAGATTTACATACTTACTCCGCTCGATTCCAGTCTGGAAATATTCGTATATTTTAAAAGATATTGATAATAATCTTAAAACAGCTATACTTAGAAAAAATTCTAAATTTTACTTAAAAAGTCAATCTATGTATTTAAAACAAAAGATTTTTATTATTGTTATGATCACTATCACTATAAGATGTTTTCAGATTAGCTCAATGGATGCAGGTGGCTCGGGACTGTGCTTTGTGGCATTCTCTGGGGGAGGCCTATGTTCAGCAGTGGACTTGTGAAGGGCTGTAATGACGATGATGATGAACTATTTAATAACTTGAGACAGAAGGACTCTTAAGTAGGGACTGAGTAAATTCATCGACTTGGTATGGATCTCACAAATTTTTACGGTAGAAGAACTGAGTTGCGAGACTTGGCTTTTTTTACAAGTTATGTTTTTGATGGCATCTCATTTCTTTTTGTAGATAGTCCTACTTTTTTTCTTTTCGTACCATCTAATTCTTGAATACCAACTACAGATTTTCGGGCAATTTAGTCTACTTAATACTTTGCGCGATTTTGTTACTTCATAAGACATGTCTCATTCTTGCTTTTTTATTCCGTTCACCATTTTACAAGTTACTTTAGAACATAATTATATCTAGGTACCTATCTACATCTATTATTACATGATATTATACAATTACAGGTACACTGATTCATCCACTGCAAATGTAACTTTGTAATCCTATATAGTATTACAAAGTTATTTATGCAGTTGGTGTATCTAAAAAACTGGACCAAAATTACAAAATATTTTAGTTTTTCTTTGACTTATACACTAAATACTTACTGCATTCTAAATTTGAACGTCTGCTAGAAGTGCCTTAGAGTTTTGATGATCGGTCAGTCAGTGAGTGAGTGACAAAATTAAGAAACTTTGACTGGTTATAATTCTTAAACTACTGGTTCAAATTGAATGAAATTTGAAATATACCGTGTTTATACAATGCATGCTTGGTCACTGAAAATTCAGGCTTCTAGTTTTATCCACAACGGACGGAAAAGGATGGTGCGGTCGCGCCGCTTTATTGGTCGACTTGGCGAGGGCACTGCCGTGCCCCCAGATAAATTCATAGTAATATTTTTTAAATAAACTTTTATTTAAATTCTTTAAAAAAAAGAAACTAAATTTTAAATTACATCGAACCCATCAATTTATTACATTACACAATTTATACGATATAAATCCTTGTTGCGAGATTTACCTGTGTACATAAACAAAAATACAATATGTAACTTGATATTGACATAAGTACGTAATTTTAAGAAAAAATTAAGTTTTTATAAAATATGTAAATCTCGCGACAAGTTTTTTTTCATGCATTGTGGTATGTAACAATTGCTGAGTTTGATTTAATTCAAAGTTTAATTTTTTTAGAGCATTTAAATAAAAGCCTGTATATAAAAATGTCTTAATATTTGACGGCTCCGTGGCGGAGTGGCTTAGCAATGAGTTGTTGCGCTAGGGGCCGCGTGTTCGAATCCCGCACGGAACAAGTATTTGTATGGCCTACAAATACTTGTTCCGGGTCTGGATGTTAGTCCTCATGCAATCTATGTTTGTAAACTGCCTCGACGATACAGAAGAAAATCCTAGTGTGGGGGTAACGATGCTAAAAACAAAAAAAATATATTTGTGGTAATGTCATGTATCTATATGTATTCTAAGCGTACTTGTTAAATAAATAAATTATGAAAAATGAAATGTTTTTTTGTTTAGTTACTACTTCTTTTACATTATTTCCCAGTTTTGTTTTCAAAGCCTAATTTAATAATAGCGCTATTTATTGAGTGCTACATAAATTAAAGAATGCTACTGAATACCAGTGGCCATTATCGGGATGGTATTCCCCTATTGTTACGTTAGGAAAAATTACTAACTAATCTGTTACACTGGATACCTAAATGTACACAAAATTGTGGTTAAGAGAGAAGCTCTTTAGTTGAACATATTCGATATATATCAGCATAGCAGTATTATCAACCTCTTCTTTTAGTATTATTGGTATCAAATTATTAAGTAGGTGGCAGTGATATAAATCACAGTGCACTTAAATTTATAGCTTCTATATGTTTACCTATATCTAAGCCATTTTAGACTTGTTGCTATCAAGTTTGTTTTTATAAAAGAAAAAGAAGCAATCGAATTAAATTCATAAGATTAAAATAATTTTTCCAGATTTTGTAATGGATGACTGTCACAACCCAAGCACTTACAATTGCGATAAAAGTGCTAAGAGTGGGTGCGGTCATGACCATAAATCAGCGACAGATAGAATTTCCTTAAAAAATGACGATACCATTAGTAATATTAAGGATCAATTGAAAAAACTTATAGGTAAGACGGAAACTACTTCAAGTCAAACATTCCATTCAGTAATTCCTTTAAAGGATATAACTTTATTTACGAAAGTGCAAAAACACAACTGCAAGTCTGGATGTGGAAGACCGTGGACCTGGGCAACGACGGTTAAGGGCGAAACAAGAGATTTTTTTAGAATTCTGCAAGATACTACTGCTTTTAATGAATACTAAAGTAGATATTCTAAGGTACATGGAATAAATGACCGTGTTGTTATATTTTATTAACTGAACTGAACTTTATATTTATAATCTAAAAGCTACGCAGAACAATTAAAATGAAACGATATTATATATTATGTGTATATATATATATATATATATTATGTATTACTTATGAATTAGTTTTTTTATAGGAACGGGGATGACAGACGAGCGCACCGTCCGCCTGATGGTAAGTGGATGCAGTGGCCCATAGACATCTACATTTATCCTTGATTAAGAATCAAAATGCAGATGCGTTGTTACCCTTGAGGACTAAGATGGAATACCTCGTTTCCAGTAAGATGGGTCTCCGGTTCTCTAAACTCACCATACGAAATACAGCAGCTGAGCTGCTATTTTACGCAGGTATTCTGTGAGAGCGTATTCCTACCCCGCTCAACGAGTATGTTTATCTGGAATAAACAGTCCGACTAGGTAAGTCCGACTTCAACCGAGAGGTCAATCGACGGATTCAACTCGGCTGGGCAGCGTTCGGGAGATTACGACACATCTTTAGACATACCTCAAAACTTCAAAACTAGATTGTAAAACCAGTGCGTGTTGCCAGTGATGACCTATGGATCTGAGACGTGGTGGCAGGCGAAGTGTAGGGCGTCCCTCCGCTAGATGGAGTGACAAGCTGGTAAGACATGCAGGAAATCAATGAATGCAGGTGGCTCGGGACCGTGCTTTGTGGCATTCCTTGGGGGAGGCCTATGTTCAGCAGTGGACTTGTGAAGGGCTGTAATGACGATGATGATGAACTATTTAATAATTCTAATTCTCAATGTGAGCAATAATCGACACCGATATACGTGTATTTCTTTTTTTAATCTATAAGTATAAATAATAAGTAAAATTGTAGTGTCTGTTTGTAATGTCAAAATAACAGCTTTTTACTAACTGCATATGAAATTATATAAGGTACTTATCAGAAAAACACAATTTTTTAAATTTTTGTCTGTCGGTCTGTCTGTCTGATCGTTCCGGCTAATCTTTTTATTTTAATATATTATAAGGGTGACAAACTAGCACACAGTCCACCTGATGGTGAGTGGTTGCTGTGGCCCATAGACATCTACATTTATCCTCGATTACGAATCAAAATGCAGATACGTTGTCACCATTCCCAGTAAAAAGTATCTCCGGTTCTCTACACTCACCATACGAAACACAGCAGCATTTTGCTGCTATTTAACGCTGGTATTCTGTGAGAGCGTGGTCCTTCCCCGGCCGAGCCGACCCATTCGTGTTAAAACTACACCAGAAATATAGCTGCAGCATGGCTCTACCACGTATAAAAATCCGAAATGGCTGGACCGATTTTGGTGGGACTTTCATCGGCAGATTACTGATGTTATAAGGAGAAACTTAGACTACTTTTATTTTAGAAAAAGAATTAGGGTTCTGCGCAAAAAATAAAAACCCTAAATTACACGCGGACGAAGTCGCGGGGGATAAAAATACAAAGAAAATAGGACTAGATTTATTATTATTCGAGCGATCATGTGAGTAGTTTTCTAAATCAAGTGATTGTGATTATATTACATTCCAAATAGCCATATGGTCTACTTTAAAAATTAATAGTTGGTGAGGTAATGTACACCAAGTTTTGACAGTCACATGGTACATAAGCAAGTTGGATCGAATTTGTAATCCTAATTTTATATGCTGCTTTACCACATGTTCATCGGAAAATATAATTTAAAATAAAAAATTTTGTACAGCCAACTTCAATATAAGTTATTAAGAATAACTCAGCCAGAAGTACCAGCTTTCAAATAAAAAAGAATCATCGAAATCGGTTCAACCAACAAAAAGTTATGAGGTAACACACATAAAAAAACATACAGTCGAATTGAGTACCGTCTCCTTTTTGGAAGTCGGCAGAAAACCACCGAGAAAGCTATATCTGCTTGGATGAAAATATTTCGAAATCATGAAGGGAAGGAAGGATCTTGATAACGCTATGTAGTGGCGGCGTAAAATAATTCACTACCTTACACTTAGTATCCTGTTAGTATCGTAAAAGGCGGCAGCGGGAGATGAAACATAAAATAGGCAGCAGTATGTTCCTGATACCAACTCAAAATTATAAAAAATTGCGTTTGCTAACCCACTTGCTAAAAGATTGTACAACTAGTGCGTGTTGCCAGTGATAACTTGTGGATCTCAGACACTGCTGGCTGCCTGGATACTAAGTGTATGAGAAAGCTCAAGATTGCTCAGCGAGATATGGAGAGGGCTTCGCTCGGGGTTTTTCTTATAAACTTAGAAATGGGCATATTTATATATTTTATCTTTATTGCATTCCCTAAAACAAAAGAATACAAAGGGCGGACTTAATGCCTTAGGGCATTTTCTACCAGTCAACCCAAATATATTGAGTGGTGAGAATTTGACATAGGTGCGGCAATATAGAATAAATTAACACTACAATGAATGATAATTAACTACATAATACATATATTTTATTAATAAATAAACTATACATATGTGACGTATACATACATATATTATACAAATATATGACATATATATACAAATATATACATATTTAAATACATATAATTAATACCTACATACAAATATCTATGAATATATGCGTCTGTTTAACAATACATATTAAATGGATGAATCATGTAAAATGCGTTGTCCTCAATAGATGAATACGGACCAATTTTTAAAGGCGTACTTATTGTGTGCTTTTCTGATGTCATCGGGCAAGGAGTCCGCAGTAGAACCAAAATAACCGTATATTAAGCTGAGTGGGAATAGGCCGGCTATATAGTTCGAAGGAACCAACAACCAATAGGAAAGAATCACTCGAGTGGCAGCCTCGTACCGATAGGCAAAAGGGTGGCCCCTACTAGATAGAGTGACCTGGTAAGACATATAGGAAGTCGATAGATGCAGGTGGTTCAGGACCGAGCTTTGTGCGTTCCGTGCGGGGGAACTATGGCACATATTTCATTCCTTCATCTTTTTGCACCCTCTATTCATCGTGTATACGCGATCGAGGTTATATGCACTATTTATGTACCGGTTATCTAGTGACAGTCAATCTCGTGGTTGCTTTACGTATAGTACAATTATTTCGAAAATTTTCTCGTGTGCGCGGTGTGTGGAGGACATTCCATCTAGAAATTTATACAAACGCCAGTTTGAACTTCTCTGTGCTGGCATATCTAAGAGTTTGGAGAGCGAAGATCTACTTGGCTCTTTAATGGCTGCAAAAGTGCCCAATCTCCTGTGTGTGCATTATAAATAACTTTATGATAGCAGTGCAACTGACTGAAATGCAGGTTGCCATAGCAAATATCACGAAACAACTGGTATACTTGGTGGCACTTGTTGAAGATATGAAGGCCATTAAGCTTGATAAATCAGAGCTTAAAAGTACAGTTAAGTTAGCCAACGACACTCTAAATCTATTATCAACGACAGTAAAGCAAATAATTTTTCATAAGGCAATGTGTAGAGTCATCATTAGCGTTTCGGATAAAAACAGAAAAAGACCTTTTGAAATTTTCATAATGTTATTTGTCTGTCTTTTATTTGTCAATTGCTTTTATTACACATGTTTTAAGCATAACATCTTCCAAATCCGACAAAAATTGTCATTGTTGCGCCTGCAGAGTTGAAAGCCCCGACTTTTACTGTATGTAAGTTATTGCTTATCGTAACTTTCTACCAAGTCATTTTAAAACGCTCCTTCCTTTGCTAATATTTGCCTTAATTGTGAATAATTAGAAGTTTCTTTCCGTTGGACGCTATCCGAGTTGGAAAATATTAAATTTAGCCTTATATTTTGTATTTAAAAACAATTTTACATGCACCGTCACTTTCTCAATAGATTTAGAAAACTCGCTTTAGCAAAACTGTGATACTCTATATCGTTACTGGAAAGGTAAAACTTCTAAAGCGCCACTATACCACATTTACAGGAGGCCGTTTTAAGTTTCTTTATTTAATAAAAATATCATGAATTTGTTTCTACCACAAATATTTTAAGAAAATTAAAACACAAAGTCTGATTATTTTTTCTTCAAATTTACGTGTATTTTATACATATGTACACCATTTTATAACGGAAATAAATGACGGATAAGAAAAAGACACGTTTTATTCAGTGAAACATAATCAGGTAAAATGTTCTAAGATGCTAATACGTCGCTAAATGCAATAATTTAAAAGTACTAATAGCATGTAAAAATATGCCTCTCTGACTAGGTAAATTTCACAGTATTTAACTAGGGTTCTATCTTTGCCGACCGCAATGAAATTGTTAATTTAATTATAAGTGCATACCAACCTACACTGCTCACATTATTATATTTTCATTGAAAGTAGGCTTAGTCTACGGACTAGTGTTTGCACCTTAATAGGTGACACAACAATACAAAACACTATTAAAATTAAGACAGGGTAAAGGGACAATAGCATAATATAAAAAATATTTCGCAAAAAATAATACCTAAAGATAATATATAACTAAGACAATAAAAACATGCATATAATCAAGCAGCAGCTATTAAGTAACATATTAGATTAGATATTCATAATAGTTTGGTTTAAAAAAATAAATTACCAAAATAAATCGATCACAGAAAATATGAAATCGATATAGGCTCTACGGTACATTTTTCCTTTGTCTATCAAAGGCTTAAGAAGAAAATGAAAGCGCCTTTAAATTTTTAATAGCAAAATAATTTATAAAACTTGAAAATCATTTTATTAACAAACGACGCGTACTAGGCTATTGATATAAAATAGGGAACCAGTTCACGTAATTCTGAAGCTAATAAAAAAACCCGATCTCGATACGTCAATTTTTTTCGGGAGTTACCGTGACCACATACAAAATCAACATCCGGACGTCCAAGTATTTTTTTTAGAAAATATAAAATGAATTATACATATTTTTGTATAAGTACAATATGGTTATGACAGAGGCATTTAACGTGTCAAGAGTAATACACTACCTAATAACGCTTCGCGTTTTGAGGCGTATATTAGTGTTCTATTACATTTTTCCTATATTTAGGAAAAGTATCATGAAAAATTAATCGACAGTACGACAGTTGGCATACCAAATAGTGAATTATAGATGTATGCCACTAGCATCCAATGACTTCCTCCTTTTTTTTCCAGGTCGTCACTCCATCTAAAGTCACTTCGCCAATGCCACTCGAGAACCTTTCTTCACCATCGGTTATTTCGATCTGATAGACGCACTGTTACTTCAGCTTTGGTTTTGGTACTTCTTCCATAAGCGGACCGGATCTGCGAGTGCTCAGAATACCATAATAACTCCAAAGCATTTTTGTTGGTTTCTCTTTTTTTTCGAACGGATATAATGAAGTTAGTTTGTCATCCTTTAATATTTTTATTATAGTAGACAGACAATATAAAGGATTTTCGTAAACTTTCCATCAAATTAACAAAGACCTCGTTAATCTTTGTAATGAATGATTGTATAAATAAATAAATGAACAAATAACTTTACTTTCTACGCGACTTCATTCAATAAAGGGGTGAAGCTGTATCTCAATATTTGCTTGACCGATTCTGACAAAACATTCACACTTCATTCCATTCCATTCTATTCCATTTCATTTTACTCTATTGTATAGGCTGCTACTATATATTTTTAAAATGTTTTGGCTGTGGCTGGGGTTCAGACCCAGGAGTCGGACTAGGAGCACTAGATCACGCTGACCATTCACCACAATCAAATAATACAGTTAACAAATCTAATAATATTTTCTGCCTTTTCCAAGATATTCTTCGACATCATAATTATATGTGCAAGCATCTTCGTCATCATTATGATAAAAAAGTTGGAAAACGTAAACTGGCCATAATCTCTATGCTTGGAACAGCCATTTCCAGTACAGCTTTAAGCGTATATGCGAGAAATAATTTAAATGACTCAGTATTTTCCTATGACGTCACAACAGAGTTATGTACCTTTGATTTTGTTTTACTCAATAGCTTCTTTTCTGGGTGTAACTTACCATGGATAATTGTCGGAGAACTTTTCCGCTTCAGGTAACATTAAAACTTTATTTTATTTGCCAACATATTTTGCATATAAAATTTACGTAAATCATTTCAATTTAGCAGTGATTTCTCAAATTCAACATAAACGCAAAGCATCGTTTATCGGCTACAGCATTCACTCACCATCGCGAGAACTATGCGCCAGTTATTTTTTTTAAATACTAGTAATGTTATTAAACATTACTAATATTCCCTTTAACCACTTCTGGTAAGTTTAAAAATGCTTGTGTTAGAAGTGGTTCACGACAGTAGTCGAATGGCGGATTCGAACCCACGACCTTTCGAGTTCGCGGTCCGCGCCTTGCCATTACGCTACTAACGCTTCTTTATTATTTATTTTATTTATTTAATATTCTTTATTGCACACCAAACATAAATTACAGAAATTATATGTATAATAGAAGTATGCAATGGGCGGTCTTATTGCTGACAGCAATTTCTTCCCGACAACCAATGAATGGACAGGATTGCACGAATATGACAAGAACAGGGCAAATTGGTGTTTTGGAGAAAAAAAGAGTTCAAAAAGAATAAACACATATATGTTTATATATACGCATACACATACTACAAACATATATACATACAAAAAATAAAATACACATATATTGAATTATTTCATTAATTAAATGAAATTGATATGCTACATATAATATTATATTTAACGGTTAGTCTAGAAGTGAAGTTAGAATTTAAAGTGCAAGGTAATGATTCTTAACTAGTTTTTCTTTTAAATACCGGTAGGGATGGTGCGCGTTTTACTGACAATGGGAGTTCATTCTATAAATGAACGTCCTGAACAGTAAAAGACTTGTTCATAGTGTATAGTATGTATAGTAGCAAATTCAACTTCAAGCTCCCTGCTGATCTCAAGTTACGCGAATGGGAATCACGAAGAAACTCAAAACGATTTTTGAGGTAAGAAGGATAAGAAGGATTAAAGAGAACACTATAGAGAAGATCAAATATGTGAGCATTCCGATGAAGTCGTATTGGCAACCACTTAAGCTTAGTACGAAAAAGAGATACATGGTCATATTTGCGCAATCCAAATATAAACCTTATGCAAAAATTCTGTATTCGCTCAAGTTTATCGAGCTGAGCTTCGGTGAGATCTAGATAGCTGACGTCCGCGTAGTCAAAAAAAGGGAAGAGAAGGGATTTGGCAGGCATAGTTTTGGTGGAAATGGGAAGAAAGTTACGTAATCTACGCAAGGAGGCTGCCGAGGCATAACCTTTGCGGTTAATTTCTTGGATATGCTGTCCCCACGACAGATTCTTATCTATGTGGATACCTAAGTTCTTTACTGAATATCTGTAAGGAATAATAGTTTTACCAACTACTATAAGAGGCAGGTAATATAGGCTCGACTTAGCCAACATTTGCGCGCTGCCCACGATAATGCCATTGCGATTTTGCTGGGATTTTGGTGGTTATTCACTCTTGCTTGCATAAAAGACTCTCTTTAGGAAACTGCATCCATAAAACCCCTCTCGGTTGCTATTTCTTTAAATGAATAAAATAATTAGATACCCTAACCTAATTTTTTTTTACGGGGGGAAATCCTCATGGTCTACCTCCGCCTGGAGAAAGGCGGAGGGGCGTGCTGGACTCTTACCGGCTAAAACCACCCCGATGTCTCCTCGCACGTGCGCGCGGGGCCGCGAGAATCCAAATTCTTCCGCAGCTCCACACTAGTGCTGGCCCGGTCTGTGCGGGCCTCGTCTCCTGCACGGGGTAGTGAGATGTTCAACTACCCCGTGTATCGCCTCAGGGGCGCGCGCCGACACCCGCGCGCGCCTCCGTCTCGGGTCCATCGAATAGGGGTGGCGGGGGCTTCCCCAAGTCCCTCGCCCTTGGACCCATTCATGGGGACTGGAAAAGGGCGTTGTCCGCCCTTCTCCTGCGCCCGGTGCGCCTTCTGCGGCCGGGGAAGGGAGTCGAGATCTCCCTTTCCCGTTCCGCAGTTTCCATCTGCAACATCACGTCCTCGCAGAAGGACACCACTGCGTCCCACGACTCTGCGCTACCGACCATCTTCCGTACTAAGGCCGGCAGCGACAGATTGCCTCCTACTTTATTTGTAAGGACACGGCGCTGCTCCTCCCAAGCTACACACTCGGCGAGCGTGTGTTGCGCCGTGTCTTCCCCGCAATGGACGCAGTGGTGGCACCGAGCGTCCAGCTCCCTGTCTATGCAGCACAGGTACTTGCCGAAGCAGCCGTGCCCCGACAGCACTTGCGTCACCCTAAACGACAGGGAGCCGTGCCTTCTCCCGAGCCAGACGTCGAGTACTGGCCGGATCGCCTCGACGGTAGCGAGGCCGGCGGTAGGGCGCAGAAGCCTTTGCCGCCATTCCGTCACCAAGACCTGACGGAGCTCCTCTCGGTGCAGCGCAATCTGCCGCTGCACCGGCCTCGAGTCCCGTGCCCGCTCTTGCTCGCGCCATCGATATAATGACGCGAGTACTTTCGCCTCTAGGTCCCAGGGCGAGGGTGTAGCGCTAGCCTTGAAAAGTACTTAAAGCTTGGACTTGCCTGATCTCTCTCCGGTCATGTCCGATTGCCGTCCCATCGGGCTATGACAGTGAAGGAATAGCGCACCTGTATTTGCGCATACACTCGCGAATAAAATTCAGTATTAGAGAATATTATTATTACTTACAAAATACAACGAAACCAATCTTTAAACCTTTAAATAAAGCCAACTATTACTTTTACCACCAGAGTTGCACAATCGCACTGCTGGATAGGCTGATTCTTGCTGGAAATATTGATAATAAGGAAACAAAGATACGCATACGATTCAAATACTGTAAATAAAAACACTTGCCTTCTAATTGTAACAATTATAGATTAATGTAGCTATTTGTACGTCCGACACAGCAAATAAAAATTAAGATTTTTTTTTATATAGGATAGGGTGACAAACGAGCACACAGTCCACCTGATGGTAAGTGGCGAGCCGACCCATTCGTGCTACTACTATACTACTAATATAGCTGCAGCATGGCTCTACCACGTATAAAAGAAAAAGATTGCTTGTTATCCACTACCCCTTATCGTTCTGTGGGTGTCGTAAGAGGGGGTAGAGGGAAAGAAGCCAGGAGATGAGTCAACCAGCCTTCCATGCGTGGCAGCTATGGCAAATATCCCACTATGAAGTGATCTACGGGGAGGCCTATGCTCAGTAGTGGACTTTTGATAGGTTGTAACTTTTTATTTAAATCTGTTACCTTTCTGTAACGTTAACGCTATCCGCTTTGTAAAATTCATAGCCCTCTTTTGAAGTTGGGATTTGCTTAAAACATGATGCGTGGATCTATATTAGGGTGAGGTGGTGGTGTCAAAGAATCCCCCACCCGATTTTGTTCCCTATATGTCATAAGAGGCTATTATGGAAAATTCCAAAAATATCGTAGCTTCTGATTAATAGCAGTGGAAAAATCGCGTTTAAAACAAACGTAAAATACCGAGACCGACACCGGGGGGAAAGGTGTGAATGCATTAGTAATAATGCAAGTACTGTCGCAAGTATATCATTTGCGCATTGTTCTATATTTATATTCTACAAAAGACTTGATAATTTTCAAAAACGATGAGGCCTTAAGTGTCACAAACAGAAAAGAGATAAGAACATGACGAATGCTACTCGTACACCTATTTAGGTTTTCAATTTCGAAATACACAATACGCTATCAATGAACTGAACTCGAATCATGGCTGAACGGAGCAGCCGTTTTCGTTGATTAAAAAAACAATTTTACCTCCATTTTTAGGATCGTGATTTTAATGGTCGCGAAGTGAAGGTTACAAATGTGTTAAAGTCTAACAATTTTATTGGATATATAATTTATTTTAATTTATGTTTTAATAAACAATAATGGTGCATAAATTTCAAGAACAAATAGTTCTTCCAGTCAGCCGAATACGATGTGTTACATCTCAAGTGAGTAAATGTTTAAAAAAAATAATTTTGACAATATCTTATTTTAGTTTATATTAATTATTGTAAATGTTTTTTCTTAAAAAGAATACTAGTCCAACGCCATTGTATTAATAGAAATTAATACTATCATCCGCAGTTTCTCCTACATTATATTATGTTTTTATTATTAATCTTTATCGCAAAAACTGAAATAGTTTTATTAATCTAACCACATACTTACTAAATTTATGTGAAAAAAATCGTTGCGTTTTTATCTTAAATAAATACATTAAAAATATTCCCAAAGTGGTTACGTTAATTTAGATTATCTTTCTGCTAACTGAATTCAACAATTTATAGGTTTCGGTCTCAAAAATTTAAACAGTGTATTCGGTTCCGTTGTGTTATTGTATCGTTCAAAGTAATAAGACCAGCTGTTGATTCTAACCTGCTTTCCATCACATTATGATTTTAAAAACAGGTTATTACCTAACTTACAAGTGCGTGTATGTGGAATTATAAACAACGTGGGTCCTGTTTTTTATAAAAAAAAGCTTTAAAATATTGTAGATAACCTCCTTGGGTTGGCTATAGATATCCGGTACTTGATTTTAGTTATGTTTTCAACTTAGGAGGCTTGTCAGGGTTAAGCATGAACATTTTAAACTGTTTTTGAATGTCGGAAATGCGTTTTTAATTAATTATGACAAAAACAAATTTCAATAAAAATTCCGTATAACGAAACGCAAATATGACAATTTTGTATAGTGTTATGAGATTAGATGTCAAAAACAGATGCAAAAAGTGTGAATCGGAACGGTTGTTGACGGCCATGTTGTCGGCAACCGTAAATGTCAAATATAATATATTATCTATGATGTCAAATGTAAATTGTCATTCCGTTTCTCTAGTAGTCACGCGAATGTTCTTTTTTGTGCTTAGTGCTGTGTTTTCCCTGTATTTTCGACGACTTCTGCTCTGTTTTTGGACTTCTTTGATTGCCCTTACGTTTGACCTTGGCTTTGTTTCTGGTTTTGATTGGATTGCATTACTTTGGACTTTGGCTTGCTTACCGGACCTGAGAATGAGCGATTACGAACCCGTAGCGGGGCCTTCTTCGGCATCTGACGCTTTACTCGAGGAACCATCACACATCGACGAAGACTTCTCTGACGACGGCGACTATGTGAAGCGTCGACTATACGTGTCTGAGATTATGTTCATGTGGAATCTGTCGGATATTGTGCGTGAACTTGGAACGAACGAGCAATGTGTTCGATATAGTGAGGATGAAGGGCTGGTCCTAAAGGAACGAAAGTGTGGCAAACATAAAACTAATATGAAAATTTCATACTCAAGTGGCTGCAAATCGCTTGGTACTTTCATATGTGCTAAAGCATCCTGTAAGGGGAAAGCTGGAGGCAGTGGAGTTAAAATCTCACGACGACAAGGGACTTTTTTTGAAAATGTAACTCTTGATATGCCCCACATATATTACCTCATATATGCATATTCACAAGGATGGTCTTATAATCAAACAATCCATGAAGACCCATATAAACGACAGAGACAACAATGTTTAAGCCCAAATACAATATGTGATTGGTACAATTACTGCAGAGAGGTAGTTGTTATTTACTACCTCGAGAAACAGAATGAGTTTACTGGAAAGATTGGTGGCCCTGGTAAAATTGTACAAATTGATGAGAGCAAATTTGGAAAACGAAAATACAATAAAGGTAAATATAAGTATGATTATGTTTACACCTTTTTTTGTCATACTAAATGTCTAATATTAATTTTATTTGTTATAGGACGTCACATCGAAGGCCACTGGGTGCTCGGTATGATAGACGATGGGTCTGAGGATCTCAGACTAGAGGTGTGCCCGGACAATATTAGGTCTGCTGAGGTACTGGTGCCGCTTATACAGAGACATGTGGCGGCGGGTACCACAATTCATACTGATTGTTGGCGGGCATATGATTGTTTGGCAGAACACGGGTACACACATAAAAAAGTTAACCACTCAGACCCAGACAATCCATTTGTGGCTGAAGATGGGACTCATACACAACGAATTGAGTCGCAGTGGAGAGCAGTGAAGAGGTTTTTTAGAAAACAAAATTATAATAATTCTCAAAGTTTTACAGACGTGATAGTAGAGTATTTGTGGAGACGAAATGTAGAAAAGTTTAAAAAGGATCCATTCAAAGAAATTATGCGAGCAATAAAGCATGTGTATAAAATAAATTAAATAATTAAAATTACATTGTTTCATTTACCACTATCATAGCAGAGTTTAGGGAAACCTGACTTTAGATAAGATAGATCGAATTTGTACTAAAACTGACTCAGAACACCCCGACTCCACGTAGTCTTGTCTGCCCTACCCCTAGAGTGTTTTTTAAAGCCGTAGGCGCGGAGGGAAAGCAGCCCCCGCCCGCTGTAGCAAATCGCAGGCCCCCGAGCGAGTCGTAGCGGCTGAGGCTGGTCGCCGAAGGCGACCAAAAAGCCGAAGCTGCGGAGGTGAGCATGGGGGCCTGCGATTTGCTACGCAAGGGCGATGGGGCTGCATTTCCCGTAGCGCCGAAGCCGTTACAGAAGTAACTTTGTGTCAATATTCCTATGTAAAAAAGTGAGGTTATGATTTTACAAAAGAAATTATTACTCATAAACTATACATTTCCGCAAGCGGGGAAGGGTAGGGGGGCTTCCCCTGACCTCCCCCTCCCCCTCCCCCTCCCAACCTCGTAGGCGAGTACCGGATGTCTATAGTTTAACCACTTCCTTCTACTTCGTTGCATTTTTTCATTTAGCAACTAGCTATTTCCCGCGACTTCGTCTGCGTGAAATTAATTTTTTTTTGCGCGGAACCCTAATTATTTTTCTAAAATAAAAGCAGCCTTTGTTACTATACCCCTTTTAAATATATCTGCCAGGGAAAGTTCCGTCAAAATCGGTCCAGCCATTTCGGAAATTAGCCGGAACAAACAGACAGACAGACAAAAATTTAAATTGGTTTTTGTTATAAGTTTCATACGCGGTATGGCTTTACCACGTACGAAACTTGCAGCTGTACTAGTAGTATAGTTGTAGCACGAATGGGTCGGCTCGACCGGGGAAGGACTACGCTCTTACAGAATACCAGCGTAAAATAGCTGCTTAACACTGCTGTTTCGTATGGTGTAGATGATGGAGATGATGGAGATGGAGTGTAGAGAACTGGAGAACCTTTATACTGGAAAAGAGGCATTCCGTCTTAGTCCTCACGGGTGACAACGTATCTGCGTTCTGATTCTTTCTTGAGGATAGTTGTAGATGTCTATGGGTCACACCAACCACTTACGGTCAGGTAGACTGTGTGCTTTTTTATTACCCTCTCCTATAAAAAAATACTTTCATATGCATTTACTAAATAGCTGTTATTTTGACAATAAAAAAAAAAACACTCCAATTTTATTTATTTGTATGTGTTTATGAATGCAAATTAAAGTAAGGATAGTTGAAAATAATTATTTATTATTATAACGTCGTCTTGTAAAAACCTTCATTGTGTAACTCCTTTAAAAATAACGGAAATATTATATAAACTTTTTAGAACTATGGAAGAGTAATTATTTAGTGCAAGTTAGAAATAAAACAAATGATCTAAATCGTAGCTTATGCTAATATCACTCATATGTTTACGGCTTTATATTGCACTTTGTAACCCGATAAGATTGATAACGCATTAGATTAGCGTTTGGCTGCGGCTATGGAGGCCGCGGGGTCGAATCCCGCATGGAACCAGTAGTGTTTTTATGGCCTTAAAAAAAATTCCAAATCTAGATATTTATATGCAATTTATGTATTTCAAAGACCACTCCAACTCTTACATCAACTAGGGAAAATCTCAGTATGGTGTCTAGATTTGGTAATAACTTAATTATAAAATTAATAAATAATAGAAAAATATTATTTATTATTTAAAAAAAAATCGTTAAACATTATGTCACTTCATTGGAAAATTCATATTTGAAATACAATCACATAAATCAACACTCCGTTATGTTATTAAGAACACATTAAATAGTGCTACGACCTACTCGTTCAAATTCCGTATCAATTATTTCGTATCAATTACATAAAATGCTTGTAATCAGAGACGTCCGACTTGAGATGGCTTATAACATGTCCTAATATGAAATGTTTTATATGATTAATTAATTAATTATCTATATGATTATCAAAGATTACCTATACTAAATATTTTCAGAGCTTTAAAATTTTGAGTCTTCCAAACGACCCTGGTGTGGTTATTGCAAGACTTTAGATTAACAGCGTGCTAACCAAATAGGATGGGTCCCATTTATTTTATAGCATAATTAATAAAAAAAAACCTTTAGGAAAAATAAAATGACTTATATTTGAGAAGCAATAATATATTAATAAATTTAACCTTTACAATGTCAAAATTTGAGTATTTATTATCAGAATTTATTTCAATTACTACATTTTACTTAACATGCTCCAGACTTACATTTTGTCATTGTAAAGTTTGAGTTTAAGCTCTGAATTGTCATGACAATGCAGCCCATTGTCATGACAAATTAGAGCGAATTAATCGTAATACCTAGTCAGGTCATAAATTCTGTCACATGTTTAATATAAAATAATTGAAACAAGTTTATTCATTATGTAACCATTTATATACCAAAATGAACTTAACAATACATAGATTCTTATGACACTAAAGTTTATTCACAATGACCTCCGTCATTTTGAATACAGGCCTTCAATCTGCGCGGCCAGTCGTCTATCGCAGCACGAACGAGGTCCATGTCAATATCGGCGGCTGCCTTAATCAAGGATGTCTTGAGTGACTCCAAATTGGGATGAGGCTTTGAGCACGCCTTTTCTTCCAAGTGTTGCCATATCTTGTAATCTAACGGATTCAAATCTGGACTGGAGGAGGGCCAGTCTTCGTGCCGGATGAAGTCGATTTCACGCGCCGCGAGCCAGTCTTGTGTGCTCTTCGCTCTATGAGCTGGCGCCGAATCTTGTTGGAATACCCAGTGCCTGTTATTGTACATGGTATGAGAAACAGGTTCCACAAGGTTCGTCAGGACTATATTTTGATACACAACTGCATTCGTTTTTACACCTTTCTCACAAAAATGTACCTCTGTTAAGCCCCAATAAGAAACTCCCAACCATACCATGAGCGAGGATGGAAAATGACCTCGTTGGACACGCGGAATATGGTTGCTCGCTTCTTCACTACCGTGTGCGTACACCTTATCATTTTGTTTGTTGTAGCTCTCTTCTACGGTAAAAATTTTTTCATCCGAAAAAAGAATTTCCCGATAATTTTTTCCCGCGTACCGCTTCAACAACGCGCGGCATCTCTTCAGTCTCAAGTCCATTAGACGAGCATTCAAACGATGTCCTGTTTTTCTTCGATATGCCCGAAGCCCTAAGACTTCATTTAACACCCTTTTCACCGTGGTTCTGCTTAACTCCATCTGAAGGGCCAACAGTTTTTGCTTACGTTTGGGATTTCTTTGAATTCGCGCCTTCACAGCTTTTATCACTGCTGGAGTCCTAACAGACTGGGGCGACCACTTCTTGACCTGTCATCTACACTAGAGTCTTCATTGTATCGTTTGATGGTACGATAGACGAATCTTTTGGTTATATTCAAATTTTTCAGTATGTCAAAAATTTGAATTGGCGCGTAACCGCAACGATGCAACGCAATAACTGCAACACGGTCTTCTTTAAGCGTCCACTCCATATTTAAAAATGAGCAAAATTCTAAAAAGTATACAGTTTTATTTTCATGAACAATTCTAAATTCAAATTCAATAAACTTATTTGTGGCCAGCATTAGAAAAGAAAAGTTTTTACTGTGTGACAATACTGACTGCCTAATAGCAATATTACGACGATTTGCTTTTAGACTGCCTCTGTCGCGATGACCTAGTGGTTGTAAGCGCGACTGATGATTTGTTTAATGACGGCCTCATGTCGAGTCTTGCCAAAATTATTTATTGCGTTTTTTATCAAGAACTTCTCAGTAACAGCCTGAAGTCAGGAAGTTGGCAGTGTTTCACCTCGAAAGTACGACAAGCCTTTGGTCCTGCGCCTAATCGCCTAAGCGGCCGGCGGTAAGACGGCCGGGTGCTTCTATTTGCTTAGGATCCTTATAGTAATTAAAATAAGTAAGTAGTAATAAGTCAATCTATTTATTTATAACATAAAAGTTTTTAATGTTGATATGACCACTATAAGATGTTGTTAGGTTAGTTAGCTAATTACGTAATAACTTGAGACAGAAGGACCCTTAAGTAGGGACTGAATAAATTAACCGACTTGGTATTACATGGATCTCACAACTTTTTACGGTAGAAGAACTGAGTTGCGAGACTTGGCCTTTTTACAAGTTATGTTTTTGATGGCATAAGTTCTTTTCTTGAAAGTCCCAAAGTCGTATCGGTCCGGAAAAAACATCAGTGGTAAACTATCAGAGAGGTCCGACGAGGAAGAAAACTCCTAGTAAAACGTATAGTGGATGGTATCGGGATTTGATTTAAGTAGATTTAGTTTTTTTTTTTTGTTTAAATGGCAATTTGATGGAGTATTCTAAGCTATGATTCAAGAAAATCAGCTATTTGTGTTTCGGGTTCTTTTTTTAAATTTTCAATTTAAGTTGTTTAGGCGCTTTATACAACAAATTAAAAATGAATACTCTACTCACACTTGTTCACTACACACACTTGTTCACTCTACTAAAACGTTATACGTACAACAAACACAGACCATCAAAGATAGCTAGAGAGAACACCACGTACATTTCAAGTTACGTTGAAACCACTCTTATTACTTCTTTCTTTCTTTAACAGCCCGTAAAAGTCCACTACTAATAATACTACTACACACTGCTACCGTAAGATCCTCGACAATAGTCTACTTTTTTATATAGAAATAGGGTGACAAGCGAGCACACAGTGCACCTGATGGCAAGTGATTGCTGAGGCCCATAGACATCTACATCTATCCTCGTTTGCGAATCAAAATGCAGATGCGTTGTCAGCCTTGAGGACTAAGATGGAATGCCTCTTTTCCAGTAAAAAGGGTATCCGGTTCTCTACGCTCACCATACGAAATACAGCGGCATTAAGCTGCTATTTTACGCTGGTAGCCTGTGAGAGCGTGGTCCTTCCCGTGCTACAACTGTACTATAAATATAGCTGCAGCTTGGCCCTACCACATAAATAACTACTGCTGAACTTGGGCCATAGATTGCCACGCTTGGCATGCGGGTTCGCAACAGCATTTTTTTATTGCGATGCACCAGGAGCATTGCAATAATTAATATCGTCTATTATCGTCGTATTATATCGTCTATAGCCTCTAACAAAACTCACGAGATGACAGTGGATATCCTTACACAGTCATTGCTTAGTATGAACAAACCAAATTCAAGTTGACTGGGAGAGAACTTAATGCCAAAAGGCATTAAGTTCCCCTCAGTAAACCTTTTTATTAAGGTGTTTAAACCACATTAATAAAGTACAGTTTGGCGGTAGACTGTACCTAATTATATTTATTAAACTTAGTAAAATGCTGTTCTTGCTTTAATTTTAATACTAAACGTACCTACATAGAATTAAATATTGTCTTATCTCTGAGGCACACCCTCATAAACTATAATTATTCTGCCGAAAAGGGGATTTTTCATGTATTTACATAACACATCAACGAACGTATAATATAGTTTTTTAACCTCGTTACTGTGTTAGTTTAAGCATTATGATTATAATGTTTAAGAGCTATGATAATTATGATTAAAGAGGATCGCCTGGTTTTCTTGGAACGCTAGAAATTTATTTGCTTGCTAATTATTTACAAGTGTTAATATGTGTCTTTGTGCAGCATATTGATACGATATGTTTTGTTATGTGTAACCGTTTTTAGTTACATTTTGATATATCGTACTCATGCCTACCGGATACCCTTTTTACTGGTCTCGGTACCTCGTTACATCCCATCTTAGTCCTTAGGGCTGAAAATGTTAAAAATTGCATTTTAGTTATAAGTACTTTTATATGCATTTAGTAAAAAACTGTAATTTTGAGATTACACACAGACTAATATTTTAACTTTATTTACTTTTTATTATTTTATTTACTAATACTTTTAATTTTATTTATTTGTAATAATGTTTTAGAACTTGTCGGAGGTCAAATTTTGTATATTTTCTGGGATTTTGTTGTAAATGCGCACATAGCTCCAAGAATGAATTACTGACTCGGTGGAGTTCAGTAACTGGTACTACACTGCTAACACAAGTTATTATAGTTCTGTTAATGTTTAAACACTAATCTATACGTATAAATAAAATTGAAGTGTCTCTCTGTTATATTGTAATAACTGGCTTCTATTAAGCTCGTGGGTTATATGCATGCCATAAAGGTATGCTATAAATAACCATTGTTAAAAGAGCAATGGCAGACTTTCATACATAAAATTAGTTGAGAAGAAATGGTAGCGTCTATATACCGAAAATATCTTAAAATGTTAAGCATCAGTCCCTTAATAACTCTGTCAAAGAATTTTGTACTGAGAAGGCGTCAAAAAAAAGATATTTACATTTGAACCTTTTTAGATTATGTCCTATGTCACTTGGAAAGAGTCATGCTTCCAGTGGTTGTTTGATGTTAGCTTAATAAATAATACATAATTGAGAGTTTTTAGATTATTGTATCTCTATTATATATTTGCATACTATGAATGTATATTTCTGGCATGGCTCCAGGGCTTTTGTATGATAGTGACATTCTCAGAAGGGCTAGAACCCAGAACCGTAAAGCCAGTAAAAAAAACAGTGACATTTTATTTTAGCTAGTGTTGGCATAACATTAAATGGAATTGTTACATAGTACTATGATTGAGATAATGTATTATTGTAGGAAATTCTTTGTAAGAGACTTATTCTCAGCCATATCACTTTTATTGTTATTATTGCTGATAGTACAGTTATTACTAATAATAACTTAATATAAAAATATTTTGTGTGTTGTGTTGGTAGTGTTACAAAGTGTATACGAAAATAGTATGAATATACTAAATGGCAACATTTGAATAGAGTAAAATGATTTCAGTCATTTGATATTCCCAAAAATGTTAGTTTTTTTCTGTGGCTTTAATTAAAAAACATTTTTATTTGAAAAATCATAGAAAAATAATAAAATTCATTTTATATATAACTTATTTCTAGACGCTATAATTTTTCTCAACTATTTTTCTGCCATTGCTCTTTTTGTTTATCTGTCTGTCAGCCGGACTAATCTTCGGAATGGCTGAACCGATTGTGATGTTACGAACAGGTAGAGTGCAATGCCAGAAGGGATATAGTCTATATAATCTAAAAAAAACTTGAGGACTTTTTTCTGAAACAAAAAAAATATAATAAATGACCTTTGACTATTTAAAACTAAATAACGCCACATTAATACAGTCTACGCAGGCGAAGCCGGTGCGAGTCACTAGTTAGTACATATAATTGATGTACGATGGCAGCGTAAGACAATACACTACTCAAAATAATCCTGTACTGCAATTACATACATAAACACCCACATCTGTCACCCAGAGGGGTAGGCAGAGACTACGGACTTCCATTTAGCATGATCCTGATACACCTCTCTATCCTACCTTACATCCATACACCTACGTGTACATGTACGTTGGTTAAGGGTACTCTTAATCTGGCCCATTTTCAATACATCGCCAATTTAGTCGATAAACTTTCGTCTAGGGCGTTCCTTCTCGACTCACACCGTTCACATCTGCAACATAGATTTGCTTTGTCACTCTTTCCTCGTTCATTCTTTCTACATGACCAAACCACCGAAGTATTCCTTTCCTAATACTGGTCACAACATCATCTTACAATCAACTTTTCTCTTATCACACAATGCCTCACCCCCGTCATTCATATTCAGCCATAAAAACCCTGTGTTTGTCGTAAATCGTAATAATATCGTAAATAGTAAACTGTAGTTGCCAACCTGCCTCCCAAGCATGGTTACTATGGAAAATATCCATATCCTATCGTCATTGGAGGTCATCAACTTCTGGTGGTGGCCTATGTCCAACAGTAGACTTTTGAAGTGCTGTAAGTAATAAATCTGCTATAAAATCCTCTTTAACTTGACACAACAAATTTTCAGGTTATATCTTGCATGCCGCCAAACTTCCTGTTACTAGACCTTGGCATGGCAATCAGCTTTGCAACGATTGCAGTGCCTAGTCTACTTAACGCCAGCGAGGGCTTGTCGTTGGACGAAACTCAAGCATCATGGTTTGGTAAGTTGAAATATTTACTAATTAAACACTTTCGGAATTACCCAGGTGTATATATCTATCTGTCTGACCGTCTGGAACAAACACATAAACGTTTTTCTGAGAGATTATTTTGCAATAGTAGGTTTCAACGTGTAGCGGTGATGTAAGAATATCCACTACCTCATATCGTTCCGAGGCTGTTCCAAGAGTCGACAGAGGGAAAATAAAACAGGAGATGGGTAGTAGCAACTTCCTGATAAAAACTCAAAATAATAAAAAACTGCCAGGTTAACAAGCGTAGCAACTATGATGAAATCCCCCCATGAGGCAATCTATGAGGGATAGTTTATGTTCAGCAGTGGACTTTTATAGTCTGTAATGAATTGATGGATAGAAGTTTTAGACGTTAAATATGAAAAATTTAAAATAATTGTGTGTATCATACGCTCTGCACTTTTCAAGAGATCCATCTTTATTTGATAAATTTTACTTAACCTATTGCCTAAAAAAATTGATTGTGTGTTGTTGTAAAACTTGTCCCGTAGTGTCCAGCGTATCACCGAAAATATCGTTGCAAGAAAGATTCATCATCATATATCATAAACAATTTGAAAGAAATTTCGTTTGGTTATAGTGCATATTTATTCGAATATTTTCTGGGAAAAATATTTAAAAGTTGTTGTGATCGATCCGTTTTACGAAAATAATCTTAATGCCCTGAATGAAAATTTCAAAAAATAAGTTAAGAATAATAAGCCAAATTAAAGTAACGGTGGGGTTGTTTGCACTTAACAGGAATTATGCATAAGATTTTTCACGATTAATTCCATTATTATTATCAATAGTTTTATCTTTATTATAGGGGCGGTGTATATAACAAACTTACATGCTTATACTTAAACAAAATAAACCAGTTTTTTATTAGATTAAAAAAACAACAATAAACATAAAAAATCAAGAAAATGTTTCTTCATATTTTATATACAAATACAAGACATTTTCTTAAAGTATAACTACATTTAATTATAAACAAAGCAGATAAAAATTTGAGGGTACAAGGTTATGACTATATGGTGGATGCATTAACACTTCCCAACAAAGCTATCTCAATATTTGCTTAGTTGCCAGATATGGTCAGGCGTTATCATGTTGAAAGACCACTCCTTTTCTGTTGGTCAATTCCGGCCGTTTTGTGTAGAGATCCGAATCGGTGGTTTTGCCCGGCGGTAAAATCTCATAATAAACAATGCCCTTCCAATCGCATCCTACACACAGCATCACATTATTGCGTGTTAATCCGGGTTTCGCTACAGTCTGTGGAGCTTGATTACCCTTGGGCCATGATCTTTTTCACACGTTCTAGTCGTAGGTGATCCATTTTTCATCACCAGTAATCAACCTTTTCAAAAATGGTTCGGTTTCATTACGTTTCAATATAAAATCGCAAATGAGTTCACGATTCATTAGGTTTCTTTCAGTGAGCTCGTGTGGTACCCAAATATCCAGATTTTTTGTATAGCCAGACATTTATAAATAATTCAGAACTGTTTTGTGGTCAATTTTCATTTCCTCGGCTATGTCGTAACTACTAATATGCCAATCTTGCTCCACTTTTTCAAAAATGGCATCGATTTTATCCGTATGAGGGCGACTAGAGCGAGCTGTATCTTTGATATCAAAATTCCCGCACTGAAAACGCTTGAACCAACTTTCTGCTGACTGACTGACACTACATTAGGTTCACCAACGTCACAATGTATTTTCACGGCTTGAGTCGCATTTTACCCTTTTTTGTAATATAACTTCACAAAGTATCGAATTTCTACGTTAGGTTTAGTCATTTTGGCGGACAGATAACTAATGAAAAATGGCGGGAAAGTGTTTTTTACTTTTTGTTTTTCTTTTTCTTAGTGTCCTATACGTATTGATATTGAAACCAACCAGATACAAACAGTACAACCAAAGAGATTTTTCTTAAATTTTATACACACAACAAAATACGATGATACTTTTTCCCGAATTATGTTCCAGAAAAAAAATATGTTTGCAAATTACTCTCCCATAAACTAAAATAATAAATTTAAATTAAGCCCAGAGGCAATAAATCTGAAATTTTATATGTAATTTATTGTATGTACGAGTATCATTGGAAGTAATACTTACGGAGTAACATTATTTAATCTGTGGTTATTCTGTTTCATATGAGAAATAAATCCTTTAAAGTCAAACCTAAATTAAATTTATAATTTAAGGCCGGACTGACATATGAATTTTTTCTCTTCCTAAATATTCGAATATAACTCTATATTAAAAATTTTGAGTAATTAATGCTAAGCCCGTGTCTAGTGATAAAATACGTAAATTAGCCCATTTTTTCACGGGGTAGAGCCATTCTGGTATAGTTGTAGCGTAAAATAGCAGCTTAATGCTGCTGTGTTTCGTATGGTGAGTCTAGAGAACCGGAGACCCTTTTTACTGGAAACGAGGCATTCCATCTTGGTCCTCACGGGTGACAACGCAGCTGATTTTGATTCGTAATCGAGGATGAATGTAGATGTTTATGGGCCACGGCAACCACTTACCATCAGGTGGACTGTGTGCTCGTTTGTCACCCTTATCCTATAAAAAAATCTAGTCAGTACAATACTAAGAAAATGTCAAATATATTTTGTTTGTAAAATGCTTTGAAGTAAACTAACTACTGAAACCAACCAACCATCGGATCCAAAATACACGATTTTCCATCATATGACGAAATATTTTTTCTTTTTCAGGAAGTCTTTCATATTTAACACAACCGGTTGGAGCATTACTCTCGGGTCCTATAGTAGACTACTGTGGACGAAAAAGAGCCAATTTTCTCGTTAACATACCACATCTTGTTGCTTGGATACTTATGTACTTTGCTTGGAATCCACCATCACTTTTCATAGCTAATGCTCTTCTTGGACTTGGAACTGGTGTCATGGAAGCACCAATCAATTCTTATGTGGGAGAAATCAGGTAATCTCCCACTTTTTCAAATTAATTAACATAATGGATGCGCTTCGCAGGTCGATTCACGATTACAATACCAGACGCCTCACATTTTTCACTCCGTTTCTGTAGTTAATTTGGATATATACATATAACTACTCTCAATTCAAAAACTATTTCAACATCATCATCCTTATGACATCCCTTCACAAGTCCAATTGTTGGGAGCACTACGTTCGAAATTATCGACGAGTATGTTTAACTAGGACAATAAGTCTGACTAGGTAAGTCTGGCTGGCCAACGTTTGGGAGATTACGACAGATCTTCTGGTCAGGTATACCTCAAAACTTGAAAACGAGATTGTACAACCAATACGCATTACCAGTGATAACTTATAGATCTGAGACGTAGTCCTTCACTGCTGGCCGTATGCGGAAGCTCAAGGTCGCTCAGCGAGCTATGGAAAGTGCTATGCTTGGGAATTTTATGCGTGACAGACTTACAAATGAGGATATCCGCAGTAGAACTAAAGTATCCGATATAGTCCAACGGATTTGTATAAATAGTTTACTAGCATTTAAATATAATGTGTTAGTCAAGGTCTATTGTCATAATTTGTTAAAAAGTAAATTTTATTTATTATATTTGGTGGTAGGACTCCATTTTCTGCCTTGGAGTCTGTCTGGACAGGTACCACCCTCTTTTATATTTCTGCCGCCAAATAGCAATGCTTGCACTGTTGTGTTCTGGTGTGAAAGGTGTAGAGAGAAAGTTTAATTACAGACAGTGAGGCATTCCATCTTAAATCCTCAGACGAGACAACGCATCTGTAGCCTTCTATGTTTGAAGTTGGTTGCCGGTATCAATGATGACGATATGCAATAGCAAAATACCGTCAGGTGGACTTTATGTTCGTTTGTCATTTTAGCTTAAAAAAATTGTGCGTGTCAACTCCGACGCGTGGATGGAGTTTACTTCTGAAAAAACTATTACTCTTAGAATATGCTTGATCAAGTCACTTTTTTAAATTAAGTTATATAAAAGACTATCGATGGTATAAATGAAAATTCGACTCCGTGTTGTGGCGGGTAAGAATACTCACTACCCCATATCTTCCCGTGGGTGTCGTAAAAGGCGACGGAGGGAACCAGAGACAGAAGATGAGCAGCAGCATCTTTCTGATAACAGCAAAACAACAATAAAAAACTGCGGTTGCCTACCCGCTCGCCAAGTGTGGCAACTATGGCAATATACCCCCCATGAAAGTAACGAAAAAACGGCCCCCAGTCCCCGGCGGTCCCGCTATTCCTGGCTACGGTGGCGACCATGGTAACGGCGGGGCAGGGGATGCTAAGAATCTCCGGTGGAGGTTCGGTTGCCACCTACGACGACTTAACCTGGCAACTTATAACGCACGCACCCTGAGGACTGACGAGAAGATCGTGGAGCTGGAAGAAGAGATAGACAAGTTGCGCTGGCATATTATAGGATTATCCGAAGTCCGAAGAGAGAGGGAGGACACGGTAATCCTCGAATCCGGCAACTTGCTCTATCACCGGGAGGGCGACCATCTGTCCCAAGGAGGTGTCGGATTTATCGTCCACAAGTCTCTCGTTAACAACGTTGTAAAGATCGGTAGTGTGTCGACGAGGGTTGCGTACCTTATACTCAGAATCACCAAACGGTATTCGCTGAAGGTCATACAGGTTTACGCACCAACCTCGGCACACCCCGATGAGGAGGTGGAGGAAATGTATGAGGATATCTCTATAGCCATACATTCCTCCAAAACCCACTATACGGTGTTAATGGTAGACTTCAACGCAAAACTAGGCACAAGAGAGAACGGTGAGCTGAAAGTAGGGAATTTCGGAATCGGGCAACGGAACCCAAGGGGCCAGCAGCTAGCCGACTTCATAGAGAAAGAGGGACTCTTTATGATGAATTCTTTCTTCCAGAAGCAGCCCCACAGGAAGTGGACCTGGTCAAACCCCGACGGTTGGACAAAAAATGAAATTCATTATGACGACCAGACAACAACTGTTCAGTGATGTCTCAGTGATCGCGAGGGTGAATACCGGCAGCGATCACCGAATGGTGAGAGGCACACTGAAACTAAACGTTAAGTTGGAGAGGTCACGTCTAATGAAGTCAACGCTGAAGTGCTTGTACAGTAGGGCTACGATGGCTATCCGAGTACAGAATCAGAGTACGAAAGCTATCCAATTGCAGAGAGGTGTAAGACAGGGTAACGTTATATCCCCGAAACTCTTCACCGCTGCATTGGAAGACGTTTCCAAGCTTCTGGACTGGAAAGGATACGGTATCAACATCAATGGCGAGTACATCACTCATCTTCGATTCGCCGACGATATAGTCCTTATGGCAGAATCGCTGGAGGACCTAAGCACTATGCTCAATGACCTCAAGAGTGTTTACCAACGGATAGGCCTTAAAATGAACATGGACAAAACAAAAATCATGTTTAATGTCCATGTCACACCTATGCCGGTAGTTGTTGGGAGCACTAAGCTCGTAGTTGTTGACAAGTATGTTTACCTGGGATAAATAGTCCGACTAGGTAAGTCCAACTTCGACCGAGAGGTCAATCGACAGATTTAACTCGGTTGGGCAGCGTTCGTGAAATTACGGCACATCTTCTCGTCAGGTATACCTCAAAACTTGAAAACAAGACTGTACAATCAGTGCGTGTTGCCAGTGATGACCTATGGTGCTGAGACGTGGTCCTTCACTGCTGGCCGGATGAGGAATCTCAAGGTCGCTCAGCGAACTAAGGAGAGGGCTATGCTCGGAGTTTCTCTGCGTGATAAACTTAGAAATGAGGATATCCGCAGTAGAACCAGAGTGACCGACATAGCCCAACGTATTAGTAAGCTGAAGTGGCAATGGGCCGGCCATATAGCTCGAAGAACCGACAGCCGATGGGAAGAAAAGGTTCTCGAGTGGCGGCCTCGTACCGGTGGACGAAGTGTTGGGCGTCCCCCCACTAGATGGAGTGACGACCTGGTAAGATATATAGGAAGTCGATGGATGCAGGTGGCTCAGGACCGTGCTTTGTGGCATTCCTTGGGGTAGGCCTATGTTCAGAAGTGGACTTGTGAAGGGCTGTAATGATGAATGATGAATGAAAATTCTAGTTTGGGGTTCAACTTTTTTACAAGGAATAAAAAATATAATAAATCGCTAATTTAGAACCGGGGCGGCATCAGAGACGGCTGATCTGAGTAAACGGCGCACACATCTAAGAGATAACTACATATTTGTACCATTTGTCCGTGGAGCCCAAGTGCAGTGAATTTCCTAAAGGATCTGAATTCGTGACTTGTCGTCGCCGTTGTTGACAAGAGAGTTAGGGTTTTCTCGATGTTAGGGTTAGTTTAGCCATTCAACGAGGAATCGTAGTCAGTGTTCTTGGCCCTATACCGTATGGTATAGAGTAGGACCGTATGATAATTTAAGTTTTTTAAAATTATTATTATAAATATTGTATATATTTATGTAAATATTTATATGGCTAACAGCCGTGTTAGCTCAGGGCGAAGCGATCGCCGTAAATTTCATAGTATGCAAGCAAATGATTTACCAAGTGCTCGGCGGTGAAAGAAAAGATCATGGGAAAAGATTATATAATATACTTTTTTTATATTATTAAAAATATATTTCGAAGACTTGTAAAGTTCGCCAACAAGCAAACGAGTAACGCAACAAGCATTTTCCTTCCCTATCAGAAATTACGGCACAGCCCACCAATGAGACATATATAAGCTGTAACTTTACTTTTTACTTAATCTAACAAGGCAACTATGCAATAATAAGGTAGGTACTTTTTGATATCTTGATGTTTTTCCGACAATACAATATATCAATCTGATTTGTAGTCTAGACATTATAATGCAACATTATTATCCATATTTCACAATTTGTTTATCGATGAATAGGATGTCAATAAATCGACGTCATGTCCATGTTCTGTCAAATATCGATTGTTATCAAAGATTAAGTTCTAATTTTAGGACAATGTTTTTGTGAAATTTTTATAATCAAATTTTTCAGATAACAAACATAAAATTTTGGGACTAAAATGTCAATATGAGTAAATTGTCACAGACTCTATGATATAATCTTGCATATTTTGTGATATTAATATATTAAAAACACAATATGATTATTTTTTTATTATTTATTATTTATTGATATGATGTGACGACTACGACTACCGGCTGAACTGTAGGAGTTCACAGGCAGGGCTAAAGATCTATTTATATATACCCGTGTAGTGTCAGGGACATGACAGGGCTCAGGACTTGGTTCCGTCAGAAGCTCAATATTTATTGCTCGGTACCTACATATTACATACAATGAATGAAACTTGTTGTTACGGATTTTGTCGCGTTTAATTAAGTAATTTTATATTCCCAACGTTTTTAATACTAAATAGCACCGCCGGTCACGGGGAAAAATATAAGAAATCATTCATACAAGTTAGTGTCTGCCAACATACGAGCATGTAAATTCCTGACACTGCATGGAGGTGTGTAGCAACCTACACACATCCAGTCACATGTAGGTAGTTTATAAGTGGGCATCTGAAAGGACAGTCATCTCTGATATTTGTGAGACAGAAACGCTTCTTCACATACCTCCCTTAGAACAAAAGCATTTATTGAGGAATCTGGTGTTGAAACTCTAAGTCACCCACCCTACAGCCCTGACTTAGCTCCTTGTGATTTCTTTTTGTTCCCAAGAGTCAAAGAAAAAATAAAAGGGCAAGTTTTTTTCAAGCGCCGAAGAAGCCGTTGCTGCCTACGAAGAAGCGATTTCCGACCTGTCAGATCAAGACTGGCAAATGTGTTTTTAGAGTTGGTTTAGGCGAATGGAACTTTGTAAAGAGCATGATGGAATTTTTTTTGAAAAGATTTAAAATAAATATTAATAGTATCTAGAATACTTTTTGTATATCTCAAAACTTATTGAGCGACCTACGTACCTAAAGATCAACTTGATGCTCCAGTATCTGGTTAATAATTTTAGCTGAGATTATAGCCATTATACCTTCCCATTATATCCATGTCGTATAGTAAGATCTGCTCTTCGTGGCTATAATAGATACTTTGGAAATACTTTTCCAAAGTAACTAGAACAAAAAGTAAAAGACAATTGCCACGCTTGACCTGCTGCACATACATATGCAAGGAGTGTAACAAAAGAGCACACAGTCAAACTGATGGTAAATGAATACTGTGGCGCATAGACATCTACTCCTACATTATCCTCAATTAAGAAATAAAATGCGGTTGCGTTATCAACCCTACAGATTGAGATGGAATGCCTCGTTACCAGTAAAAAGGGTCTCCGGTCTCGCTTCTATTTTTGTTTTCTATTTTGCGCCTTCTAGCTATACCATAAATTTCTGTATTCTGTAACTGTGAGCAATATATATGGATTCATTAAAATACAATATATATTATGGCTCTTGACTTAATTTACATCTACATTACACGCTAAAAATATACTTTAATATGATATCATATCAAGCAACTGTAGCTTGATGGTAGAAGAAGTGGGCTGCCAACTTGAAAAGTCGTGGATTCAAATTCGCCATTCGACTACTATCGTAAACCTCAAAAAGAGAATTTGAAAGAAAGCATTTGAAGCTTACTTGGAGTTGATAGCGGGAGTATTAATAATGTTACTAGTAATCTTTTAATAAAATATATTTTCAGCGAACCCTCCGTGCGAGGCACCCTCTGCACTGTAACCCAACTATTTAACTCAATCGGAGTGTTCGCCATGTATTTTCTGGGCACAGTGGTGAACTGGCGGAACGCGGCACTGATCAGTCTTATAGTACCTATCAGCTCCATGGCGTTTGCGTTTTTGGTAATTATTTCATGGTTTTTTATTGCTAATGTTACAGTAAAAAAAACAACCGCCAACCGTTTCATCGATCAGCTTAACCACCTGATAAATCGTAATTCTAAAAAAAAGAGAGGTAACCCCTGAGAAAATTAGAATTAATTCAATCCACGTATGAATAATCTTTACAGGTCCCAGAAACCCCAGTGTGGTTGCTCTTTAGAGGTCGAGAAAACGAAGCCCTGAAGTCTCTGTGTTACTTACGTGGATGGACAACACCAGAAAACGTGAGAGAGGAGTTTAACAGCCTGGTCAATTATAGCAAGAAGCTGCAGAAATGCGCAATTTGCTATAAATTTGATGACGAAGACACAGGGAAAGATTGTAAACATTTTAAGATGAATGCTTTTAAGAGGTAATGCTCATAAATTTGAAAAACTCGATTAGAACTAGTCTAACCAAGAATTCTTGAAACTCATTTAGGGTGCTAATTAAAAGTATCATACTGAACAAGAAAGAAGTTCGCCCCTAAGTTACGCAGTACAACTCATACAAATTTCATGTCGATACGTGTAGTAATTTCCGTCTAAAATACTGTTGTCTAGGCATAGGCATTATTTTCTATTCGATCCTTATTAAAAACCGTATTTCAGCGGCCAATTATTTAATACGCATACGCAGTTTTTACTGAATGCCTCTGTTACCACTAAAATTTCTTCGCATTTACTAGAATTTACTGATCAGATTAAACTAGTTTGTAGATTGAGGTGCGGCTGAACCATGACAGAGCAAACAAAGCTGTGTGGCCAAATGGCCACCACAACCGCACCTCGGCCTACAGTCGATTTTATTATTTTATAGGTGCTTTCGTATTTTTAAGTTAAAACAAGTCACTGATATTCAATATAATATTTAAAAGTGGTAGAGCCATGCTGCAGCTATATTAATTGTATAGTTGTAGCAATAATGGGTCGGCCCGACCGGGGAAGGACCACGCTCTCACAGAGTACCAGCGTAAAATAGCAGCTTGACACTGCTGTGTGTCGTATGTTGAGTGTAGATAACCGGAGAACCTTTGGACTGACAACTCATCTGCATTTTGATTTGTAATAGAGGATAGGTGTAGATGTCTATGGGCCGCGGCAACCACTTACCATCAGGTGGACTGTGTGTTCGCTTGTGACATGGCTTATCTTATAAAAAAAAATATTCTAACTATTATTCGGGGATTGGGATTTTCACTGTAATATGCCATGGAAATGTTGTGGATCGCAGCTCCACGCATGTCAATATTAACAACTAAATTCGACAAGTGGCCTAGGTCATTTTTATCACGTTACGTTCAACCAGGCGTACATTGCCTAGGCTATTTGTTAAACGACCTGGCCGTGAGTGTGGCCATTAGATAAACTTTGCCCGTTATATTAATGTCCTAGGCTTTTAATTAATGAGCGGATTTTACCAAGTGCGCCGCCGATATACACAAAAAGAAACATAATTTGGAATGCGACCATTTGAAAATAGCACTCACAAGACGTGTGTGTGTTTTGTGTGTGTGTGTGTGTGTGTGTGTGTGTGTGTGTGTGTTGTGTGTGTTTGCGTATGTGCACTTGTGTTCTATTTTCAAACACACTTTGAAAAGGGAGAACGTTCTATATTCGACTGTATGTTCTTTATTTTTATGTAATGGTACGCGATATGTTCACCGATTTTCAAGATTCTATTTTTAGAATTAAATTTGTACAAAAATTATACTAAACATAAAAATTATATTTTAAATGTATGATGTATGTATAAATAAATAAAAATTAGCTTTTCAAAACTTTAAAATTTTATAGTGTACTCGAATAAATGGCATGTTCTTTACTTCTAGATCAATCTACAAATTTCGATACATAATGTTAAGAAAAGAAACGACAAGACCTTTAATGTTGGTCATGATGTACTTCTTGTTCTTCGTCATGAGCGGTCTCACACCCATACGACCGAACATGGTCAACATTTGCGGCGCGCTGGGAATGTCACAGGATGGCAAAGATGTTGTAGTAAGTATTTTTTAAGTACTTGCAGGATTTTAATATAAAAATCCATCACTACATTTCATTCCGTGGGTGTCGTAAGAGGAGACTATAGTAAATAGCGAAAAATATTATGGATTCCGATAAATAGCGGTATAATCATCTCATATACATAAAATACCCATATCGACAACGGGCCGTAACATTAAAACGTGCGAGATCTGGTACTGCAATCAACTACTACTGTTTTCTACTAATACAATACAATACAATTCATTTATTTCAGGCATCAATGGCGTCTATAGCTATATATACCCTAACCTAAAGATATATATATATATATATAAAACATAAACATAACACTATTTAGGGAAAGTTCTTCTTTGGAACATCCCTGTATAGGCAAAACACTACCCCAGAATGTTATTTTTTTGTATTTTGCAGAAACTTCCAGTACGTAGGATTTGAAGTTCGTGGACCTATTAGATTTCAGACGCTTCAGATGTAAATAGATCGAATCCTCTATGCGGCATCGGCTTCGTTCTTCCACGAAGCGCAGCACGTCTTCTACCGACGTACTTTTGCCCAAACGGGAGATTTAGAATTGTATGGTAGGCTCCACAACACGCAGAGTTGGTACTTGCGTTTATTTTGGCGGCCCTACGCTCGTTACAGACGGACCTCGACAGATGTCTCTTCTCAACATACTAAATGCTTCTAATATACAACACAAACACTCATGCCTGTCACCCAGAGGGGTAATAAAATTGACACATTAATTACAGAACACTAATTACAACTTAAAACCACAATTGTACTACTGATCACTTTAGTTCGCAGTTATATCGCTTCGAAGTATTCGTTTATATCGCCAATTCAATACTGACTCGATCGTGGTCTATACCGGCCTTATATAAGGCCTCAGATAGTTTCCAGAACCTTCTACTGTAGAAACATCTAGAATGTTCGAGTACATATCACTCCCGAAATTTCTAGAAGGATCTTGACTCTCCTAGTTCTGCTACTCGATACTAGAGGGCGCTAGTGGTAACTAGTACTAGTAGTAGCTAATTGTAACAATATTAAATATTGACAAAATCTGAGCAAGATTACCTATGATCTAATGTAGGTGAGTGCGTGCGTACGCGCGCGTGTGTGTGTGTGTGTGTGTGTGTGTGTGTGTGTGTGTGTTTGTGTGTGTGTGTGTGTTTGTTTGTTTGTTTGTTTGTTTGTGAGTGCGCACGCGCGTTTGTGTGTGTACGTGTGCGTGTGCGCGCGCGCGTGTTAGTGTGTGTATCTGAGCGTGTACGTGCGTGCGTGCGTCTTGGCTTTGGTAGTCTCCCATTTTTACCCTCTGGGTAAGTCCCTGCAAATAGTCCCTTATTAATTCCAGTGGTTTTTCTCGAGTTAGAGTGGGAAGGGAGACGGTGTCAAATGCCTTTTTTAAATGAATAAAAACTGTAGATACTACATTTTTTTCGTGATTAGAGAAGTAAGTGCTAAAACTTCAGTAGAATTTTTTTGTCCAAATCCAAATTGATATTTGATAATTTGTTATATTTAGTTAAATACGAGTACTTAATGAGTCGAATGTTTAGTTTGTTTTCTAAAATTTTTGAAATAGATGTAAGGCCTGAGTTAGGCCTATATTTGTTGACATCGTCTCTTTTATCGCTTTTATAAACCGGAATAATTAAAGATTTTTAAGTGATACCGGGAAAAATCCTGTACGAAAACAAAGATTAGCCAAGTGACTAATTACAGGGGCGATGAGGAACTTAGTAGGAATTTTGTCTCAATCAGCAGCACTATTAGTTTTGAGACTATCAATAAAAATATAAAACTTCCTGTAGATCAGTGTCAAAAAGAACGAATGATGTCAAATGAGAACTTGTATTTTGGGGTCGACAGGTCTGTGTGTTAGTATAGGAGTTTCAGTTATATTGATGTTATATGGGTTTTTACTTTCTTTGTTTCTTCTAGTATACGTAATGAATATGTTTCATTTCAGCTTATGGTAGGTGTCATCACCTTTCTCACAAGCATCATAGTGGTTGTTATGATAAAGATCGTTGGCAAACGCAAGCTTGCCATATCGGCAATGCTCGGAACAGCCTTCTTTTGTGCAAGTCTTAGCATCTATGCTAAAAATAATTTGGATGACTCAGTGTATTCATACGACACTGACACGTTCCCAGAGGAAAAAAGTCATGTGCCATTGGTACTGTTCTATTTAATGGCTATGTGTACTGGATTGGGAATTCCTTGGGTGCTACTGGGAGAAGTGTTTCCATTTCGGTAAGTTATTTTAACCAAAAAGAAAAAAAAAATACATTCGGATTGAAGTCGGTAAAATAATTATAATTTCCACATTACCATTACCATTGCAACGTATCAAAAGTCCTATGCTGAAAATAGACCTCCCCCGTGGAAGGCTTCATAGGGGGATTATTTACCATAGCTGTCACGCTTGGGCGCTTGGACCGCAGTTTTCTATATAAATTCAGTTGTTATCAGCAAGATGCTGCCACCATCTACATTAATTTCCAAATATATGACGAACGTACCGCTAATCCTCACAGGTATCAGTCTTACAACAAGATGGAACGGCGCACGGCCTGAGTATGCCTCAGTATGTAATAATAATGGTTCTCCATACCTTTAAAAGACACATTTTAATCGCCTTTTACAATATCCACAGTATTACAAAGGTTACCGCTACAAACAGTCCACCGGCATGGCACTCTAAGAATGAGCGAAAGTAGTGGGGATAGACGCGCATACATACATATGAAGTTACTTAGCCTGATTTAGAAACATTAATACGGTTTTCTTCATCTTTTGGAATGCGTACAGCAAAGGAGTAGAATAATTTGTCGGCATCTGTCTTTCTGTCCGAATACAAATTGGGCGTCTTCAAGACAAGAGTGAATAGGCTTTTGATACGCTTAGTCAGTGCGATTTACCATCTAGGGCTTCATCACCACTTACCACCAGTTGGGATTGTGGTCAAGCACTCGCTTATAATAAGTAAAAATAATTATGTGTTTTAGGAGTCGTGCTTCAGCTCAAGGTGTAGCCGCTGCTAGCAACTAATATTTAGTTTCTTAGGTACAAAAACGTTCATTGACCTTGAAGTCAATTTGAAGTTATGGGGTGCCTTTGCAACTTACTCAGGATTTGGTTTCCTTGGGACAGTATACTTGTACTTTTATTTACCGGAAACAGAAGGAAAATCCCTACAAGAAATAGAAGACTTCTACAACACCGACAAGTTGAGAATATTTGCTGATGATCCAGTTATCAACTTATTTAAAAGATTTAAAAGAAAAAAGTATTATATTTGAGAGATCAACAATAAATGAAGAGGTTTTATTAAATTCATGGTTTTATTTTAGATTTTTTTGGAAATGGAGGCCTCTTGTGAGGCGGAGCCAATAGATAAAGCCAAAAAACTTTGAGCTTTATAGCATATATAATTATTTAGTCAGGATGTTCTCCAGATGAATGATATTTTTTCAACTAAACACAATTATCTCAAATTCAATTCACATTTATCTACGTCTAAATGGAATGATAACCTGATGTAACATAAGAGAGTCGAATGCTGATAACTTAGGACCTTACTTTGTAATAATATTGGTGGGCCTATGTTCAACAGTGGATTTAGAATAGACTATAATGATGATGATGATGAGAAATTGTCAAATATTATGCAAAGAATATGTTAAAATTAAAATCACTCGAAATAAATATGGCATGGATTAACCGTTATTTTGCTATAAACGTCCATTTAAATAAAAAAGCTAATGCTCTGCTTTTTATCAACAACAAAACAGAAAATCACAATAACCAGTTTTTAATATTTATTGTTTCTGACCTTAACTTAACGAGTGAACCATCAAATAACATCGTCTATAACGTTGGATCTTCAATTTTGCCCATAAAGAGTGGAACATTGAGCTGATTATCCCACAGCACAATTAAAAATGGTCTATTTACATGGAAAGTTATAGCAGAATCATCATTAGATAATGCAACAACGGAGAACGCAGTAGCCGCCGCTGCTGACCCTCCTTGCTCGTCAATGGACAGTACAGCGTTGTGAACTGCCGTCGAAATACGCGGCGTTATTCCTTGATACGTTCCAATACCAGTTAAGTTCGCTTCATTACTGAATATGCGCCAAATCCCAAGCTGTAATAGATCAAATTTTAAGACAGTTGAAACAGCAGAAAATTTTAGAAAATATTTTTAATACTTTTGGTTTTGAAGTGGTTTTTGAGTTTACCGTTGATTGATTTATGATATAGTAATAGATTACGAACAGTTTGTATAATAATATTTACCTATGTTTAGTCTAAGATTAATAAGGTGGCAGACATTTTACGTCAATTCTAATACTTGTATGTTTTAAGAGCTGCCATAATTAGAATTTTCTCGATTAAATGTTCGGGAATGTCTATAAATGATGTTTAGTTTTTGTAATCTAATACACATATTATGAGTGAGAAATTGTGAATTCTGTGAGTTCAAACATTTTACTTTGAGATCATTAAGTTTTTACTCATTTAATTACATAAATAGTCTGCACATGTCCAGTACTTTTATTAATTATTCTCCTGACTGGCAGAAAAGGCCACCAGACATTAGGTTCACCTATATAAATAAGACGAAGTTAATTACAATAAAGATAAAAATAACGAATTGTTGCTTTAATACACTTTCGGCTTTCATACGCAAATTGCAACCTTTGTAAAAAGTACTTACAAAGTTCAGTAGATCAAATATATTGCGTTCAGATTTAACTGTGAATCGAGGAATTTCCAATTGGACTTCCTTTGCTGTGAATTTCTGGTAAGCGTACAACTTCTGTTCAGTTAACGATGATAGGACGTCGAGAGCATTAATCCCTTCAAATGGAAGGATAATCATCATGGAATACTGCGCTTTCTGTAAAGTTAAAAACATTATTGCTTTAGACCGTGAGCCATCAGCAAGCCAAATTGAACCACAATGGAATTTTTATAAAGCTGATTTTTACTTATTTTATTCTTTATTAGCTTCCGCTGATTGGAGTTTCATTACCGAGACACAGGAACCAGAGGAAGCTTTGGAGTCTTTTTATAGTGTTTTTTACGGTGTTTTAGATAATTGTGTACCTAAAAAGCGGAAAATGAAAGTAGATCAAAGACATTACCCCGAGTGGTATACTAGTGATTTAATTAGGAATATAAAATTAAAGGCTAAGCTTCACAAGCGATATAAATCGACCGGATCTCGTGCTGATTACGAAGCTTTTTCTACTTGCAGGGCGCGAATTAAGAAAAGTATTGATAGCGCATACCTAAACTATCAGAATCGTGTGCAAAGTAACTTGGCAAAGGATCCTAAGTCTTTTTGGGATCATATTAGGGCAAAAAAAGGGGCAGTTAAACGTAGACAAATATTGAAAGATGGAGTAGCATTGTCAGATCAAGAAAGTACGACTGAATTTGCCAAATACTTCTACTCAGTATACAACAGCGAGCCAGCACGTCTGGACGTAGGAGAGGCGGTGGCGGCTGGCGGCGCGAGCAGCGCGCGCGTGCACGTGCCGCAGCTACAGCTCGGCGAGGTGCGCGCGGCGCTTGCCTGGCTCAAACCAAAGCGCTCGGCGGGCCCGGACGGTATACCGGCGTTTGTGATGAGAGACTGCCGCTCAGTGCTAGCGGAACCGTTGTTACACATTTTCAACTTATGTCTAAAGAATTCATATTTTCCAAAAAGTTGGAAAATTACGCGTGTTATTCCGATACCTAAGGGGGGTAACAAATCTACGATTGAATCCTTCAGACCAGTGGCGATTCTCTCAACACCTGCGGAGGTGTTTGAGGGAGCCATCCAGCGAAGTGTACGGGAACAAGTTGCACCGCAGTTATCGGATGCCCAACACGGCTTCCGGACAGAGAGGAGCACAACCAGTAACCTCTTAAATGCCATGACGTATTTAGTTCCTCATGTCGATGCAGGGTTGCAGGTAGATGCTGCCTACTTTGATTTCAGAAAGGCGTTCGACTTGGTAGATAACGATATCCTATTGTCAAAGATGGCGAAAATTGGCTGCACACCTAAACTGCTTCATTTTTTTGCGAGTTACATGAAAGATAGAAAACAGTATGTGGAGTACGGTGGGTACCGGTCGGAGCCTTACTTTACTAGATCTGGTGTGAGCCAAGGCAGTAATTTAGGGCCGTTAGAGTTCAACATAATGATTAATGATTTACCAGAAGTAGTAAGAGAGGCTAAATGTCTATTATTTGCAGACGACCTAAAATTGCTTTTAGCCATCAAGAGTGAGGATGATTGTAGCCACCTTCAGCACGATATCGACCAAGTAGTAGAATGGAGTCACAAAAATAAGCTGCAGTTTAATATTTCAAAATGCTCTATTCTATCATTTAGTCGATCAAGGGCACCACTCCATTACAACTATAAGGTGGATGGCGAGCTAATGAAGAGGGAGGAATCAGTCCGGGATCTTGGGGTACAGATGGATGTCAAATTGACATTCCGGGAGCACATCTTGAACATATGTAAGAAATCTTATAAACGACTAGGATTTATCCTTCGCAGAGCAGTAAATTTTACCAACATAAAAGCCATCTCAGTGCTGTATGATGCTCTAGTAAGGAGTCAACTGGAGTGTAACTCGGCAATATGGGCTCCACATGAAAATAAATACAGTCTTATGCTAGAACGCATTCAGAATAAATTCACGCGATTTGTATATCATAAGCTTTATGGGGTTTATCCCTTCTATCCCTTGATGTACCCAACCTTGTTTGTTTTGGGCATGGTTGGATACAACAAGTTGGAAACTAGGAGGGATCTAGCGCTGGTAACCTACATTTTAAAGGTGTTCCGTGGTTACATTAGCAACCCGGGTGTGCTGCAGTGGATAGGCTTACGCGTGCCTGATAGATATGTACAGCGGCGACGGCGCCCGAGCTTGTTCGCGGTGCCGCGCGGCAGGACTAAACTGGTACGCAACACCCCCCTCACGCGATCGATACACATACTAAATTTGGTTGCTGAGAAGTTGGACTTATTTTCATGTTCAAGAAGTGAGTTTGCAAAAGTGACATTATTCATAATATGTTATTCTCAAATTGAATTATACAATTGATTGTAATGTGTTGTTATTTAAATTAATTATTGTGTGTTGTAATTACTAATATTATTATCTTTTACCATTTAAATTATTACTTTATGCTTTATGATGTATTCCAGTAACATATTTTAAGTGTATTATTATTATTATTATTTTGAATTGAGATGCTACATTTATCGATTTAGGTTTTTCCCTGTAATGGTAGATGTTAGTAGGAAATATAAATAAATAAATAAATAAATAAATAAATAAATAAATAAATAAATAAATAAATAAATAAATTATTACTAGATTATTGTATTTGATATATCAAAACGGCCTATCGATTAGTTCGAAATAAAAGTAACTATTTTAAATCTTTTCCTTTTTGGTCTGCTGTTACTGCATTTCTGGATAAAATAAACCCTTATTAGCAGGGTACGAGCCAGTCACAACATCATTCTGAGGACCGTAGCGGACAGGTTTACATCGCCGCTGTGGAAATGTCTTGTGCAGAGACTGATCATTGGGCCCTATCCACACCCATGATGATCTGTCTCGGCACAGGGTATTACTTATTTCCCTCGATTTAAGCAAACCATTGTTTTACTAATCCTTGTTATTATTGGAACGAAGTTCCTTATCGGGCGATACGGGCTTGTCGGATGGGTGCTAGGCGAGAAAAACTGTAAGATTTTTTCGTCACTACCCCTTGTGTCATAGTGTAGACGGCCTTGGCGGTGAAATAAGGAAGTGAGATGGAATAATATCCGTCTCCCTCGCACTTTTCTTATCTTGCCATGAAAGAAATATTATTTTATTTCAAATGACGCTTCATTTTAATAGACGCTAGTAATTCATTTATTTGTATTTGTTAATCAATAATATAATACCTATGTTTATCAATAATAATAGCATCGCAACAATAATAATAACAATCGCAAGGAACTTCGTTCCAACCGAGTGTTACATGACACTCACGCATTTTTATTTTTGTATTACTAACCCACATATGGATTTTTAAATTATCTGAAGTAAAGAATTTTATATTTATATTATATTTATAATACCTGATTTTGACAGAACACCATGATCAGCAATCGCCTTTACGATCACTACACCAATGAAGCGGTTAAAATAATATATATCTTTATTATATAAGAAACTAAGATATATAAACAAAAAAATTTTAACAAAATATTATTTTCTCTAAACAGATTTAATTAAATTTGCGACTCATATCACTCTTCGGCATTGAACTTTATAAGAAATTCAATGATACTAAAGAACCGTCATACATGCTTAATGTTATACATGTAAATGATTAACGTTACAGCCCATTAAAAGTACATTGCTGAACTTGAGCCATTGCCTCATGGGGGGGATATTTGTCATAGTTGCCACACTTGGCAAGCGGGTTGGCAACCGCAATTTTTTATTTTTAGTTGTTATTAGAAAGACGCTGCTGCCCATCTCCTAGTTCGTTTTCCTATATCGCCCTATTACGGCACCTACAGGATAATATTGGGTAGTGGATATTCTTAAATCGCCACTACACGGTGAATGACAGGAAGAAGCTAAATGCCTAAGTATCATAAACTACCGTTTAGCGACTATCCTGAACCATCGTTAAGCGTATGCACTTAAGCTTAATATTAGTGTACATAGGATTTATACAGAACGCTAAAAATTATTTTAAAGAGAAAAAAAACTTACTTCAAACGGTATTAACAGTACTTGACTATGAATATCAGAATCGATATCTGTTCGGAACATTCGTCGCGCGTGCATAAATGGCACAACTTTTTTTGAACCATTACTGAGATTGAACGTTTTCGGTTTGGTCAATTCCGTTCGAAATTTTGTTTCCCAAATTCCTTTAAAGTAAATAGCATTTACCAAGACTGCTAGAGTGTCCAGTTGAAGTGCATCTGGAAACAGAAAGAAATTAACAATTACTCTATCATAGGCCTAATGCACAGATTTTTTTATAACAAGAGAATTAAATATACAAGACAAGTGCAACAACTAAACGTGGTAAAGCCGTGCTGTAGCTATATTCGTGCTACAACCATGTAACACAAATGGGTCGGCTCGAACGAGGTAGGAAACGCTCTCACACAATACCAGCGTAAAATTGCAGCCTAATGCTGCTGTGTTTCGTAAGGTGTGTGTAGAAAACCCGATAGCCTTCTTACTGGAAACGAGCCATTTCATCTAAGTCCTCAGGGGTAACATTGCATCTGCATTTATATTCTTAATCGAGGACAACTGAAGATGTCTATGAGCCACAGCATCCACTTACCATCAGGTCACAGTCCACCAGCTCATTTGTCACCCTTATTAAAAAGGAAGCTTCATCAAACTATTAACTATAAAGCTTACTTCTATTATTCAAGAATGGTGTAATCTCAGGCCTGAAACTGGCACATAACAGACATAGTTTACACCCTCTTTTGTGTTGCGTATCTCGTTGATTTTGAGTTAACATCGTAACAAAAATATTTTATGTATCCTTTTTCCAACATCAAGAAACTATCGTCTACACTGGCAAACATAAATATTAATAATTATATTTCTTATTCCACTTTTTACTTAGAATTACACTTTTGCCCGTTAAATTTTAAAACTAAAGTACCTTACTATTATATATAGTATTGCATTTTTGTTATTAATATATTTAAAATAACCACAAATTTTCCATGAGTAGAGGAATTAATTTAAATAATAACTTTCAAATTGAATTTTCTCGTAAGGATTAATTTGTAACGGAGGAATCTGTCTAAACCAAGATTACTAACACAGCCTTCCTTTACGTTTGTAAACTGAAATTGCAATGGGCTGGTCACGTCTGTCGCAGAGCTGACAACCGTCGGAGCAGATATGAGACAGAATGGGGACCACGCTAAATACAGGAAGCGACGATCTGCACAAGCATAACTCGTTGCATAACGTTTACCTGGTAGAGCCATGCTGAAGCTATATTAGTAGTATAGTTGTGGCACGAATGGGTCGGCTCGACCGGGGAAGGACCACGATCTCACAGAAAACCAGTGTAAAATAACAGCTTAACGCTGCTGTGTTTCGTATGGTGAGTGTAGAGAACCGGAGACCCTTTTTACTGGCAAAGAGGCATTCCATCTTAGTCCTCACGGGTGACAACGCATCTGCATCTTGAGTCTTTATTGAGGATAGATGTAGATGTCTATGGGTCACAGTAACCACTTATCATGAGGTGGGCTGTGTGCTCGTTTGTCACCCTACCCTATATAAAAAAAACTTGATTAGAATCAAAGAAATTACCTGGTGCCAACAGATTCAAGATTTTGTTGTTTGTTTTAGCTGCAACCCAATTATTGATCATTTGTGACGCTTCCAATGGATTGTTGAAATTTATATTAGTTACGTCACTTTCAAAATTATGAATTGCGATTGATTTAAATCTAGAATCTACACTGAATGTATCCGCTAAAACCACGTTGCTTGCAATCTTCCAAATATTGTGAGACTTTCGTTTCTGTAAAGAATAAAATGTCTTTTTCATTACTTCACCATTATCATTACAGCTTATCAAAAGTCCACTGCTAAACATAGGGCTGCCCATAGATTGTCTCATAGGGTGGATATTTGCCATAGCTGCCACGCTTGGCGGGCGAGTGTCAACTGCAGTTTCTTGTTGGTTTTAGGAACATGCTGCTACCAATCTCCTGGTTCGTTTCTCTCTGTCGCCTCTTACGACACGGTACGTTATGAGGTAGTGGATATTTTAACACTGTCCCTACTTATTTGCACTATATATTTTTCAAACTTAATTCTTTAACGGTAATTTCAATATAAAGCTGGAAAAAATAACAAAATATCAGGTTGGCTACAGAAACGCTTTATTTGTACGTGGTAGAGCCATGCTGCTGCTATATTATGATAACAGCACAAATAGGTCAGCTCGACCGAGGAAGGATACCCTCTCACAGAATATCCAGCTTATTGATGCTGTATTTTGTATGGCGAGTGTAAAGAACCGAAAATTCTTTTTACTGGAAACGAAGCATTCTATTTTGGTGCTCAGAGGTGACAATGTATCTGCATTTTAAATCTTAATCGAGAATAGGTGTAGATAGATATCTATAGGCCACATCATCCACTTGTCATCAGGTCAATTTTGTGCTCGTTTGTTACCCTTATTCTATAAAAAAACGTTAAGAGATTTTTAAGAGCATATCACGAAAAGCATTGTAGTGAACTACTCTAATTTTGCAAGTATGTCAAGTATTTCTATGATCATATCTTCAAATCAAAATTTCAAGTTTTCCAAAAAATAATGCCGTCCATTCAAAGTTTGCCTGCATGAAATAGTTTTTCCATATTTTTTTATTTTTGTTATTCATTCATTTTAGATAGACTTAAGATATATGTGATATACTACATTTCTCAATTCTCAATTTTTATTTTTACTGAGCTATGTATCTTCCTTAAATACATTAGAATAGAATAGAATAGAATAAATTCTAATTCAATATAGATCACATGTGTAATTCTTATAGAAAGTCATTTTTTACTTTACCACTGGTTCGAAAAAAAACCTCTGTCCTGGGAAGAACCAGTAAGACACCCAGCGGGACTTTTTCTTTAAAGCAAATTTTACATTAATGGTTGTACAAACTATATAAGTACAAAATTTATTTTAGAAACAGCTTGGAAGCGACCACCTCATTAAATTGATAATCAAAATCATCAAGTCCAGTTTCACATTCTGTTCATGTTATTTTGTTATACAAGCATGCACACGTGCACTCAACTTCACATTCTGTCCACAGGATTATAATACGAAGTATTGTTAGGAATGGTGTGTCAGAATGGCGATCCAAATCCGTCGCTGCGGAAAACTGATGCCCTGGAAAGACTTATTTTCCTGGTACCATGTCCTGCGCATAACGGACTCGGGGAGGTCCGTTACGCAGGTGGAAATCGAAGTCGTGTAAGAGGCGTGCCTGTATTCCAACTCACCTTGCCTAAGAAGAAGGACGAGGGAAGGAGTTTCGTTCGCCTGATTAGGTGCCACCGAGGGGTACCTGACTCCAGAGAGATCGTAGATAAATGCAAAAGCGTACTCGTGGCCCTGTCTTTATGTGGTGAAGGTGAAAAACCATGAACCATGGAGTTTTATTCATAAAGTTGGTGCAAACCTGACTTAATCGACACTATTCCCTGCTCCCGCTAGGTGGGTATGATAGACATTTCACCATGAAAAAACAAACGTGTAAGAGCCTGTGCTTGCGCAAACACTTTTGTCACTGAAATGTTTCTCACATAATTTTCAGGTTGTCGCTATGATCAAAATTTATCACAAGAAAATCTTAATCTCAATAAATATAGTAAGTATCCCTTAAATAAAAATTAAATACCTTTACAGCATTTGTAAGATCCCTAAACAGTTCCGCTGAAGATTCTGGCATTAACTGTAACACTTTTGTGATTTCGTTTTGCGTTTCTCCAAACGCACCCTGTTGTATAAGAGCCAGAAGCATAGCGATTGAATATGGGGATGCTAAAATATTTCCTGGATCCCGACTCATACCCTGAAATGAGTAACAAATTTGACAAAATTTTAAATGATGCTACACGACATTACAAAAACAATATACTGAAATAAGTAAGGGACTACTAACAACCTTTGTTTATCATTTTAGGTCACGATCAAAAATTGCGGCGTGTTGGTTGAATCAAATTGTTCTATTTTTTTTAAATGTCAACATTCTGATTATTCAATGTAATAATCGTAAAGTAATAAAATTTATTTTTTAGAAATTCTAAATTTCTTGATTCAGTTTTAATCTGCCTGCCTGTAATTCTCCCCTATGAAACAATCTACAAGAAGATACCTATATTTAGCAGTGGACTTTTATAGGTTATAATGAATGAATTTAAATTCGAACCCAGTCTGTAACACTTTTTAAAAGTCCACTGATGAACAATGGCCTTACCATAAGAATACAGCAAATCATGGGCCTGAGCTACATATGTCCATCGACTTCCTACATGTCTTACTAGGCCTTCACTCGGTCTAGTGGGGGGCCGCCCTACACTTCGCTTTCAGATATGAGACTGCCACTCGAGGACTATTTTTCCTCACTGAATGTGGGCACTTCGAGCTTTATGGTTGAACCGTTACCACTTCAGCTTCGTAACGAACTGTAAGTCAACTTCGTTACTTCGAAAATCAATTCCAAATTTCTATTTCTATTTCTATTTCCAATAATCTATAAAACATTTTATTGACCTGGAGAATACTTAGAAAACATTTTAAAAGTAATATATTTTTAAGAAACTATATGCTAACTTATTTTTTACTTGAACAAGCTATAACCTACCTTTAACAATTTTAGGCCAAAGCTGGTTATAGCGAAAGTATTATTATCGAAATTTATATTTTGGCTCATTTTGCTATGTTCATTACCTTCGCTATAAATCTGTTGATCTGGTTGCACTGTATGGTAGTGAATCGGTTGAATTGCTTGTATTTCTGTTTGACTATATGACACTTTGTTATCAGGTACAAATCTGTTCTCAACTAAAATTTGCCCTGTACTTTTGTCATATCCCCGAGAAAACATGTTGTGTCGTGGATTAATATTATAATCTGAATTTATTTGCGGATGGAGATGGTGAGAATTTTCAATAAATGTCTGTCCCATATAGAAATCTGGTATGTTTTGCTGATACATAATTGGATTCTGTGACCTCTGAGAATTAACATTCCATATAATTAAAGACATGTATATTACCACTGTAAATAATAAAACACTTAATTTATATACATGGATTTTAAATAGCATCAGTAAAAAATAATTAATATTTATGTATATGAGAATACAAACAATGTAGATAAGCTATAATAATAACGATGATGGAGATGATGACATTGAGAAATCACATTAAATCGATGTTTATACTTACGTTTTAATGCCATTGTACTCGTAATAACACTATTTACAAATATAAATCTTACACAACAACACTACGGCGATACAGACTGCTACTACCTTCATGTACGAATGACTACAATGACTACAATCACCACAATTCTCAGCTTTATTGTAATCAAAATATATTCAAGAGAAAATGAATTTTGTTACATTGTGATAAAACTATTTTTCCTTCACAACAATAAGCTCAGTTGATAGTAGACATATCTGGTTTTGGTTTTCCCACAGCAGCCGGTTTTTTGTTTTCCTGATGTGTCACATAATATCTTAAATATATGCAGATTTATATTAATAATAAGTAAAAGGTTAGTTGTAATTACTATTAATAATATTAGCGTTTATAGTTACAACGCAATGTTACAGTCTACATAAGTTGTGCTGGGCACAGGCCTCTCATTTCTAAACAAATTTATGGAGCAATTTGTCGGCCGCGTCGCTTCAGTGCGTGTTGGCGAATTTCGCATATTTATACTTGAAACATTCTATTCCTTAGGCATGCAGGTTTGCTCACGATATTTACCTCCACTATCGAACACTTGGTTAGTCAGAACTTAAAATTTCATTTGACGATATCATTGGTGCTGATGGAGATCGAACTGCTCGCGTACTGTGAAATATACGGCGAGCGTTTAGCCCCTCATCTAACACGACTTCATAGTTATTTCCTATTAAATTTGTTGTACCATCTCACAAACTACATTACAAACTAATTAGGCGGCAAAAAAAACTTTATAACTGTATATTTTTGTTGCTTACCAGGTGGGATTGCTGTCTAGCACTATCCTCATGACATTGCTTGTGTATCCATTGTTATTTTAAAATTTGGAATAAGGCAATGGAACTCTAGGGGCCTACAGCTTTTTTTTATAGGATAAGGGTGACAAACAAGCACACAGTCCACTTGATGGTAATTAGTTGCTGTGGCCCATAAACATCTACATCTATCTTCGATTACGGATCAAAAAGCAGATGCGTTTTCACCCATGAGGACTAAGATGGAATGCCTCGTTTTCAGTAAAAAGGGTCTCCGATTCTCTACACTCACCATACGAAACACGTCAGCGTTAAGCTGCTGTTTCACGCTAGTATTCTGTGAGAGCATGGTCTTTTCCCGGTCGAGCTAGCCCATTCGTGGTACAACTGTACTACTAATAGCTGCATCATGGCTCTACCACGTTAAAGCAGACTTCCTTGAGAAGGACATAACATAAATCTTTTACTCTACAGAAAGTCTATATATTCAGTCCCGACTGTTCGAAAAAATGACTGACTTCATTATGCCGACCGGGCGACTACTTTTTCGTAATATCTTAGTGATTGCGAGGGCGACATCTGGCAACGATAAACGATGCCCCACTAGGTACCCGCCATCAGCCTCTCACTAGAAACACTGGAACTTGATGTAACGAGAGGTTTTCTTGTAGTGAAATAGGAATATCCGTGTGATGGTAACATAAGAGAATCCGTGAACCTATTTTGCATCTCGAGTATCGTGAGAGGCGACTATAAGAATCACCAGAAAGAATGCTTCCAACAAAAATACACAGTAGTGTAATTATCTTGTTTACACCAGACGTAAAATACTCACACCGATGAAATCGACATTTAGAAAACGACGACGGTAACAACGATAATGGGTTTTTACTTTAAAAAGCAATTTTTAAAATGCCCATGTGCAACAATAGAGTTTTACAAAGAAGTATATATGTATATTATAGCTCTTCGACGACCAGATCATTAAGTGATCTAAATACTTGTACAGAAACATAGAGTCAGTCTCACTCAATCCCATTTTTAATGATTTTGACTGTATTATTTTTATTTTATTTATTTATTATTTTAATGAATTCCTCCGAATCCGCATCCTTACCCTCTTTGTATTGTAGAGTGTACTGTGTTGTTGTAGTTAGTAATAGCCAAAAATAAAACCAATATCGTCGTCATCTTTATGGGAAATCTATATTAACAACAATTAACAATTACAAACCATTTAAAAGTCATCAATTTTATTAAATACAACCACATTTCTTTAATACTATTTGATATGAAATATTAATTTTACATACAGACTTAAAAATGTTTACTATATTTATACACGAGTTTAGGCGGATTAACATAAATTCTAACATTAATAAAATTTAAAAAATAATACTATGTTTTGAGATTATTTCATATTTCTGTAAAGAATTAGACAGTTTATAGACACAATTTTGTACAAAAATAAAAGGATAATATTTTACATAGGCTTTTGCAATTATAAATAGAAATAAAAGTATAGGAAGACATATAGAAACTAGTTACAAATGGATTCACCAGGTTTAGTTAACAATTATGTATAGGTATAGAAACTGAACTACCTAGCCTTTCAAAGGTTTTTAATAAATAAAAACTGTTGTAAGTCGCACATTTGTCAAAACTAAAGATTGAAAAGAATTAAGAGAAAAGTATGATAATGGTTCTCAACACTGAACTAGTTTTGATTACATACTCAGTATTTATGTGAATTTTAATGTTTCCCTGTAAAAATCTAAGCAAATTTTGTAGAAATTAATTGAAGCATACAGAAAAACACTAAGTAGTTATTATATTTGGAATATTTCACGTCCTCCGTGCAATATAGTCTGCCACCAATTAAACATTTCATTTCATTAATTATTTCCAAACTTAACCAAATAGTCTTTAACGCACGTCATAATAAAGCGAGTATTTTTCTTCAATTCCTTGACGTACATTTAACTTCCAAAATGGCGAGGTCGTTTGCGAATTTCACAACCTTTTGTGCTATAAAATGAGGGCCAATTCCGAAAATTTCTATTGGCGCCTTGTACTCGTACGTATTGTCTGACACTAAACGCACCGCTCTACGCAAGGTTGAGCAAATGCAACACATATTCGTCGTCTTGTTTTCTGCTGCTTGGAACCTAAAAATAATTTATAATATAATAAAAAAGCCAAAAATAGAATTTTTGTTTCACTATATTATACTTCAAATATATTCCTGGTTTACATAAGGTTGCACATGGACAAACATTCAGATCTGAAACAAATATTTGTAGGCCATACAAACAGCCTGCCGCGGCAATGTGATTCAAATAAGAATAGGAAGGAACGTACCGCTTGAAAGATAATTAATTTACCACTTTTATATTTATTTAACTCAGTCTTAATACAATGGAATCTATTGCAGTCATAATTAGTTTAAAAAAATAATATATAACTTTTTATTTTATCTATTTTCATTGTTGGCAACATTTCACCAAAAAGTTAATTAATAAATTAAATAAGCAAATAAAATAATTAAATGATATATTGAAGTGATAGATTTCGATTAAAACTGTTTATTTTATGTTTTTTTCTATTTATATGTAAATATTTTTTTAATATATCTGTTTTATTCACCCTACAATTAGGTAGGGTGAGGAAAACAGATATAGATATATTTGAATTGACAGCTGTGTAATTAAGAACAGATCTGACATCTATTCTTAATTGAATCGCATAAAGTAGTAAAGTAGTAAAGTAGTAAAGTAAAAGTGCGTGTTGTTAATATATGGCGAATATAATTGAGTTGCCTAGTACTGTGACTTTCTGGAAGCAAAGATTCTGTATTCTGTAGTGGCCGCCAATTTTAATTCTAAGGATCACGTTACAGAAAATCATCCCGATCTATGTCCAACAGTTTACGTACTAATGAGGAATATGATTAAGCTTGCGAACAATCCCGAAGTTTCCATTATATCTCGCATTTAGACATAATTTCAGCCGTCCCAACAAGTATCCTTGTGACCTAAATAATACCTCTGATATCATAATTTTCAAAATATTCTATTTTTTTATAGGATTAGGGTGTCAAATGAGCACACAGTGCACCTGATGGTAAGTTGTTGCTGCGATCCATAGACATCTACATCAAACAAAATTCAGATGCGTAACCCGTGAGAAATAATATGGAATGCCTCGTTTCCAGTAAAAAGGGTCTCCGGTTCTCTACACTTACAATACGAGACACAGCAGCATTAAGCTGCTATTTCACGCCGGTATTCTGTGAGAGCGTGATCCTTCCCCGGTTGAGCCGACCCATTCGTGCTACAAGTATACTATTAATATGGCTGCAGCATGGCTATACCACGTAAAAGTCACAACAAATGACACGTATTGTTTTTCTGACACCAAGCTCAAGTGCTAGAGACCACAAATTAATAGTAATGAGGTCGCAGCACAATCAGTGATCTTCAACACTTGTTGTGTTGTGTCCTCATCACTTCAGTCTTGCTACCGTTACAAGCTCAATTACTATATAATTCGACTTAAAGCAAAAACCTGACCAACAAATAAGTGCACCTTCACGCAATGCAACATTTTCTTTGCTAACTAGCTGGGACTTTTAGGTAACATTATTTTTTCCTTTCATTCACTCATTATAATGCCCTTCACAAATCCACTGCTGAACATAGACCTCTCCAAAGGAATGTCACAAAGCACGATCCTGAGCTACCTGCATCCATCGAATTCCTGCAAGTCTCACCTCTATCTAGTGTGTCCGTCTATGTTTAATATTTTAATAATATGAAAAATTAATTATGATTTTATAAGATTTTTTTTTAATTATTTTTATATTATTAAAATATTAAATAATTTGAAGTCATCGCATTTTTATTTGAAAAGATCGGTCAAATATCATCAGACACCCAAATCATAATTTTTATTCCACATAAATTTGTGGCGATTATTTCCCATATGTGTGACGTTTATTTTTCCTTTTTTCCCATGTAGTGGTGACGTGAGAGAACCTACTACTCCAAATCGTCCCGTGCGTAACGCGTAAGAAGCGACCGAGGAAAACTCGCACAGATCAAATCATAAAAAAGTGCATTTGCCAACCCGCTTGCCAAGTGACCCGAGGCCTATGTTTAGCAGTAAAATTTTATAGGTTATAATGGATGGACTGGTGGATGTGACTTTTCAATTTTTTATTACCTACTATTAAAAGATAATGAAACTTCTCATAAAACAGCCAAAAATTATGGCTTTACCCCAAACTTTTTCTCGACCTATTTGAACAAAATCATCGTAAAATCGATTTCAACTTTCGCATCTTGTAGTGAATAATGTGTCGCACAAATTAAACTCAAGTCCCGGATCTCATAGTAAAAATCTTTTGCAGAGTTAGCAAGCCTAAATGTGATGGTATAAGTTTTTATAATCATAAAAAAGGTTTCATAAATAATGTAACTCACACTGGGCATGTCTCAAGGCGCAGCATCAAGTCCCGTTTCCCTAACAGCAGTAATGCGTTTCGTACGCAAGCAGCGGCGATTACTGATGGTAACTCACTGCAGAGTGTCTTATCTACCATCATACCGCATAAGCAGAGAAAGGTCGCTGCTACTTCAATCTCACCTGGACGAGCGTTATCTGACCACCAGGACAAATATGTTATATAATCTTGAGGCACAACTGGTTGCGATGGAAATTTCTGGAAAAAAATAATTTGTTCATACTGTTAATGCTTGTTTGATTCATGTGTCTCTATGACTACTCTACAGTCCATCACAAGTCCACTGCAGAACATGGACCTTCCCGAAAGTACGGTCCAAAGTTACCTGCATCCATGAAAGCATACCTGCATCATCAGATTGTCACTCCTTGTATTTGTGGGGATTCGGACAATATGGCGCTTACAGGTACGAGGCTGCCACTAAAGGAACTTTTTTTCTCACCAGTTGTATAATACTGACAATATAATACACAAAAAATAAAGAAAACTTGAAATCAATTAATAGTAGAAAAGTTGACAGTTAATGATGATCACTAAATTCTGGTTTATACACATAAATAAGAAAAATCATAAACAATGCTGCTATCTACTTATTTAAATAAAAACTATTAAAAACATAATATTCTGTCAGCATCATTGATAGCATCCCGAAAGCAATTTTTTTTCAACATTAGGAAACATATTAATATAGTTGTTTTTTTTTCCGAAGATATAAAATAACATGAAATAAATTTTTACTTTCTTGTACAGTAGAAATTACCGTATAGTGGCGGTGTAAGAATATCCACTACCCGATATCATCCCGTGGATGTCGAAAGAGGCGACAGAGGGAAACAAATCGGGAGATGGGCAGTGGAGTCTTCCTAATAACGACTAAAAATAAAAAACTGTGGATGCCAACCCGCTTTCCAAGCGCGGCACCTTTCGTAAATATCCTCTTTATGAGTCAAACTATGGGGAGGCCTATTTACAGCAGTGAACTTTAATAGGCTGTAGTGGTAACAGTAACGGTATATACCAATACAACGGCAATAGAAGCTTCCCAATGCAATCGATGGTTTAACAAGGTGAAATTATTACATTTAGTACTTGTTTTTTTGTTCTTTGCTGCCGACGATATTAAACATAATATGTATATGACTATCAAATTATAAAGACCTCCTCATAGATTCCCTCGAAATTGATATTTGCTATAGTTGCCATGCTATAAGATATAAAACTGTTTATTTATATCATAATAATTACTTCTTCTTCTTCAATAGTCCGTAGAAGTCTACTATTGAATATGGGTCTCTCCCATTGTTGGCGAAATTAGCTTTGATCGTCACGTTTGGCAGGACAATTGACGATGGTAAGACGTCTTGTGCTTTTGACGATGATCCACTTCGCCTGTCTAAGAATTTTGTGTTTGACATAAACGAGCAGGTCCACCATCTATCAGAAGCCATAAGATTTCTCGGGGATTTCCCAGAAGTAAGTTTTCCCAAAGTAGAAAAGTTAAAGTTACAGCTTATATATACATCCTTGTGCAGGGCACAGACCTCCTCCCATTTCTGATATTATCTATCTATCTATAATCTGATTAGAGCAAGGAAATGTCCGCCGCGCTGCCCCAATGCGTGTTGGCGAACTTCACATGTCCTCGACATATTTTTTTTCTTATTTCTCAGATATGCAGGTTTCCTCTCGATGTTTTCTTCACCGCCGAGTGCGTGGTAAATTTGCGCATAAATTTGCAATTAACAATTTCATTGGTGCCGCCGAGGATTGAACCCGTGTTGCTCGCGTACTGTGAAGTTGACACCGAGCGCTTAGCCCCTGAGTTACCACGGCTCTTAAACTAGAAGTTAAAATTAAAGTCTAGGTACTGGCAAGAGTTAGTCAAGATGGTCTAGTGTAACTTACCAATTTATTTAAAATCGCTTTTTCGGTCTCCAATAATTGTGTTGTACTGAAGGCTCTGTTTGCATATTTAATAAGCCTGTAAGAGGGGGCCACTGGTCCGTGTAACTTCTGAGCAATCCAATAGCAAGCGGTTGCAACCAGCTGCAATTGATCTAACCGAACGCTACTGATACTCAAAACCGAGTCCAGATACCAGGATGCTGTCTGGACCACCGCTGGATTACCATCGGAACCCTATTAATAGGAAATAATTTAAAAAAATCATATTGTAATCTAAGTTAAAGTAACAGCCTATATAAGTCCCACTGCTGGGCTCAGGCATCCTCTCATTCCTGAGAGGGTTTTAGGGCAAAGAAATATCCACCGCGCTGCCCCGACGCATGTTTTTTTTTTATAGTATTAGGGTGACAAACGAGCGCACAGATGACCACCACCTGATGTTGAGTGCATGCTGTGGCCCATAGACATTAAGAATCAAAATGCATATGCGTTGTCACCCGTGCGGACTAAGATGGAATGCCTCATATCCAGAAAAAGGAGTCTCAGGTCCTCTACACTCACCATATGAAACACCGCACCATTTATCTGCTATTTTACGCTGTTATTCTGTGAGAGCATGGTTCTTCTACCCCAGCCGAGCCGACCCGTTCGGGCTACAACCATAATATAGCTACATTGTGGCTATACCACGTGTAAATTGTAGTGCGTGTAGGCAAACTTTCGAAATATTTTTTCTTATTTCTCAGACATGCAGGTTTCCTCACGATGTTTTCCTTCACGTTGGTAAATCAGCACTTAAAAATTGCAATTAGCAATTTGATTAGTACCGGCGGGAATAGAACCCGAGTTGCTCACGTACTGTGAAATTTACAACGATCGGTTAGCCCTGAGCTACCACGGCTTTTTCATTGTAATAAGTCGAAACCTTTCACCAGATCGCATTACATATTATCGCCCCTTTGGCACTGGTCTTCCTCACCGAATCACCGATTCGAATATCATAGAAAGAAGGCTACAATTATTTTCTTATTTTATATAACCATTCACCTGATAATAAATAGATGCTGTGACTCATAGATTTACCAAGACCTATAAATTTATTTTTGATTAACAATCAAAATGCAGATGCGTTGTCACCTCTTAGGATTAATATGGAAATGCTCGCTAAACATACGAAGGACAGAATTTTGCTGCTTTTTTATTTACCTTCGCCAATCATATCAATTTATGCAGTAGTACATCACAAACAACAGCTGCAGCGTATTTCTACCACAAAACAAAAGGACTAAGATGGAGTAAATCTGTACAATTTTACTGCTTGCATTATATATTTAGACAACCTCATAATTTTAAGGAAAGCGTGCAACAGTAAGGTCTAAGTCTAATGGGACTTCATTAACTATAATTTGCAACAATTTATTCGGTTTATAATTAAAAAGTTTATATGAAAATATATTGAAAGTCAAAAGGTGAGCGTGTACAACTGACCGGTGATATTAATTCTTTTATTTATATTTTTATTTGAAAGAGGTATCTCAAAATTTTATTTTAATTATAAGTGATAGTCAAGGAACGAAATATTTTGACAAACCAAAAAAGATATATTATAATAACCAATAAATTGCTTACCCTTTGAAAAAGCTATTTACATTACAGACCATTACAAGACCGCTGCTGAATTGGCCTCCCTTAGACATTGCCATAAAGATCAGTCTATATCTTTAAGTCGCCATTACATTTAAGGGTTGTAACCAAAGAACTATACATATATGATATATAAATATATAAGTGATGTTTTCTTATCGGATTTAGCGGCGACGCGAAACAAATTTGTATATTATTTTAATTGACTTAATTATCATCATCATCATCATGACACTTTACAACCTACCATAAGGCCACACTGCTGATAATATATAGTTTTGATAGGCCTACTAGGCCTCCCCCTGGAATACATAAGTTGTATTAACAAATTATACGTAGATAAAAATAATACAATTTCAATGTTATGTAAATAACTGTATAAAAATTAGGCTATATACGAGTATGTCATTGTAAAATACTTTTTATCAGAATAAGTAAATAGGAGCCGAAGTTAAAAAAACCCTCGACTGGAATTTTTGTTTTAATTAAATGCCATATCATGCCGAAAATGATGTATTATTTTGCCTTAATTTAAGGTAAATATAGGCATGAATATCTTGTGTTAGGGTCGTGTGTTCAAATTATCAGAATTTTCAATGTTGGTGTTCGTCATATTTTCAACTATAACAACAACAAGATTTTTACTGGCATGCAATTACAATCTAGTCAAAATAATACAGTTCTTTTGCCCGGTGTCTATATGAGACGATTTTTTTTTAAGAACTTCATCAGTTTCATTGAGTAAAATTAAACCTAATTTTTCTGAAATCATATATGAAATATTCGGTTGGACTAGAACAGTTGTGTAATATATAATTGAAAAAAAAAACACTCAAAGTAATAAAGCTTTGAACCGTTAATTAATTATTTATTCGGCTTTATAATAATGTAATTAAAACTTCCTGGGCACAGCTAGTTACAAATAGAATTATAAACTTAAAAAAGACCCCAGAAAATCTTGCCGGTTTTTTTGCGATGGTTTTGTTTTTGTGAACCAGAGTAGATTCTGACGTTGATGAGACTGTAAACAAGCATAAAAAGTCCTAAATTTAACTTTGAAATAAAATATACGGACCGGAGACTGTGAGCACCTTGATTGTGATCTCGAAACCCACCTGACAAGCAAGGCAGTTGAGACTAATCATTACGTTACTACGACATGGCCCAGTGTCCAACAGTAGGCTCTTTACTGGCTAATAAAGAAAGACTTTTTATAGAATAGCTACCTACTTCTACCTACCTAGCAAGGCGACTACGGGACATTCTTAATTAAGGGCAATAATAATAATCAATTATTCCAGAAACATATCCAATATTAATTACTTCAAATATATTTATTTTATGTTAAAGTTTTTTTTAATATATAGAATAAGGGTGATAAACGAGCATAGAATGCACCTGATGGTAAGTGAATGCTGTGGTTCATTTCACCTTCATCTATCCTCAAGTAAGAATCAAAAGGTTATGCGTTGGCATTTCAGAGGGCTTTAGCCTCGTTACTAGTAAAACGGATCTCCAGTTCTTTTCCACACGAAACACAGCAGCATTAAGCTGCTATTATACTCTAGTGTTCTGTGGGAGCGTGGTCCTCCCCGGTCGAGGTAACCCAAAAACAAAATTACACACAAATAATTATTTAATTTTAGGGAATGTCGATTTAGTACATACGTTCACTCTTAATAACCAATTCAGGACACAAGCTCGAGTGATGCTGGGTATTCTCGGCGCGGATGCAGGTCTTTCGATTTTCAGTAAATGAGGGAACAGATCCTTGACATAATCCCTTTCGATGCACTCCGTATATGACTTCTCAACTGCAGAGAGAAGGAAAATATTTGCAAGGAATTTTTAACACTTTCACTGTCCGGTTGTCAGACACAATATTAAGACAATAGCAATGACCTATATGTAGTGCACGGGACAGCGAAAGGGTTGAGGAAGGTCTTATTTCTCAGAGACTTCCGGAACAATTATTGTCACGCTGCTCCGGTGAGTATTGGCGAACTACACATATCCTTGAAATGTTGAACTTCGCAATCATGCAGGTTTTCTTACGATATTTTCTTTCACCGCCGAGCGCGGGGTACAAACTAACACATTTGAAGAAAAAAAAAACTAATTATTATCGACTGACATATTTTACCTGTACTATTATATATTATGTGATATTTTTAAGATGCTGCGATACAATTTCTCCTTAATTAAGCTTTGGTCAGGGTATGAGAAATTTAATAAAGTACAAACATTTTTAATACTACTCTAATATGTTATGTGTAATATTCTAAATGCTTACAAAGGAATATTTTACTCATCTATCTAAATATTTTTTTGTCAAAGATAACAGTACAGAAGTAAAATACAAAATTAAAAAAAAATTACTCCTCTGACCATTGAACACGTATTGCAACAGAAAGGAAACTCCGCTCTAATTAGTTTTAACGTACATCACATATTCTTTTTTTATAGGATGGTAAGTGACTACCGCCACCCATGAACAAACAGCAACTCCAAGGGAATTGCAGATTCGTTGTCGGTCTTTTAAAAAGCAGTAGGCTCTTTTCATGAAGGTCCTTAAGTCGTATCGGTCCGGAAAACTCGCTGGTGGTAATCGATTCCACAAGGAAGTTGTGCAAGGAAGAAAACATCTTCTAAATCGCACAGTGGTGGACCGCCAATCATCCAGATGGTAAGGATAGTATCTCGAGTTTTGTCGCGATGTATAATGGTGAAATTGAGCGGCTGGAATCAGTCCGAACAATTCCTGAGAGCACTTCCCGTGGTAGATGCGATAAAATATGCGTTAGTAACCCCTAATCCGAGACTTTGTTCAGCAAAGACTAGACTTCCGACACAAGTTTGTCTCGGTACCCGGCGACGTTTTCCTGTTATATATTGGCACGGCCGATGTATAAAGCATCACCAGTGCTGTTATCCGCATAGCAATGAATGTTACCGGTTTGCAATATATCATTGATATGCAGAAGAAACAGCGTTGGTGATAGCACGCAACCTTGTGGAACACCAGCGTTAATAGGCTGTAATTGGAGCATGCACCGTCTAGTACGACTTTGATGCTCCGATCAGCCAGAAACTAGTGATCCAATTGCACAATAGGAAGGAAGCTTCGAAAGAAGCATATTGTGCCAGACCCGATCGAAAGCCTTCGCTATGTTCAAACTAACGGCCAATGCCTCTCCCCCTTGGACTACTCCCAGGTGTTAAGTAAACAAAAAGATTACCAGCTGAGCGAACCCGACGGAAACCGTACTGGCGGTCACTATCAGCTGGTGCTCCTCAAGGTACGCATGAGCTGGCAGTTAATAATGAACTCCATTATTTTCGAGAACAAGAATCTGATAGCGATAGGCCTGTAGTTAGACGGATCAAAGCGGTTACCTTTTTTAGGGATCGGGTGTGAATTCGTGACTACGCCTAAGGTCTAGGAGTACCGGATAAGATACATTAGAACCGGTGCCGAGCGCACGTACTTGGCACAATTGGCGGGATTCCATCAGGCCCACTCGACTTGTGTATGTCCAGGGAGAGGAGTGCTTTGCGTACTGAGATCTGTGTGAATCGCACATCAGGCATAGAGCACTCACACTGCGGGATGGTCGGCGGTGTGTGTGTGAGGGGGTTCACGAGAGTCGAGTTGGACGTAAAAGGGAGCCTAAAAAGTCGGCTTTCTCTTTTGCGGCGTGGGCCAGTGAGTCATCCTCTCTGTGCAGAGATAGTAGTGATGGCTTACAGAAATTCCATTGGCGAGAGACCAGAATGCACGTGTTCCCGAAGGAAGGAGAACTAATTTCTCGCCAATTCTGCCTATGTGCTCATACTTTGCCTTGCCAATAACTATTTTGAAGGACCTGTAAGCGAAGTTATACTTCTTTTTAAGCATGCTGATGTTTACATCCCGAGCCGCCGAAGCCTCAGCCTAGGCCTGATAACACTCCTGCTTACTGAGTAATGCAGTCTTACAGGAGCGACCAAACCAAGACTGAGATCTGCCTCCGATAGGTACCACAGATGATGGAATAAATAGTTCCATTCCCTGTAGCACCACATCAGTGACAGAGACATCAACAGCGCTGGGATCATCCGGTAAAAAGCAAACCAGCCCTCATGGGTAGGATGCAAAGAAATACCGCATTCCGTCCCAATCCGCTGACTTGTAATGCCGAACACGGCGGCAACCTGCAGAACAAAACCGCGAGGGAAGCGTGAGTGGCACCACACTCCGGATCAGACAATGGTCCGAAGAACCGAGAGGGGTATCGACGGAAACCTGATATCCGTCCAGATGAGAGGTCAGCAGAAGGTTCAACAGGGAAGATGAATGATCCTTCACATCTGGAATCCGCGTAGGCGAAGTAACCAGTTGTGTCAGACCATATGCCAAAGGAAAGTCATAAATAGATGTGATACGCCTATTCTCGATATATATTTTATTTTTCAGATGTTTAGGCATTCGTTCATTACTGAGCACGTGATAAATTTGCATGTAAACCTGCTAAAATTCCAGCACCGATTCGAACTTAGTAATTGTTCAAGATTAATTTCAAGCAAGTGCCCTACTTCTCATTTGTCTCGGCGCACACTTGACTGATTCTGAGCCTGTGTTTAATTCGTTAAGAAACGACAAAGTCTATTTCTACTGGCTTTTTTATGATATTATCATAAAGGCAATCTAAATTGAATTGTCATTTTAATAACTATTAGCAGGAGAAGAGTACTTGTACAAATTTTGTATTTTTGTTTTCGGCATTGACAGGCATTGCTGTTGTCGAAAAAGTATCATATTTCATTTTATCATTAGTAAAAGTGCGAATACGAATGCTTGATTTAATTCGCCTTTGACCTCACCTAGATACAAGCAGCCTGCAGCCTGTGTACAACCTGCCAGCTAATAAATTTTGTTGTTTTTTTTTTATTTGGTTAATATGAACGTCTTTTTCATGACCATTTTCTAGGCACAGAAAGTACACAGAAGGCACATAAAAGGCGCTGGTGTTTGTACTAACGGTTTGAAATTGCACTTACTATTACGAGAATACTCAAAAAAAACATTCGTTTCGTATAAATATTATGAAATGTAGGTACTTACAAATATCCAGCGACTGCAATCTATCATTCAAGCGGTCGTTGAATTTTAAACGACGTTTGAAGTTTTCTTCTCCTTTTTTCTCCGGATGTGTCACCGGGGAAAGACCTTGTAACTCTCTGCTGTGCGGCCTTTTCAAACTCTTTTTTATGTTCCTCACCCTTTTCGGTTCAAGAGTAGATCTATGTAATGGAGTAAGCACCTTCCTGGCCTCACCAAGACAATTTTTCTGTTTATTTTCACTAATAGAATTGTATTTTTCCTTGTCGCCCTCAATAAAACTTTCCTCGTCGTCACTTATTGAAATTATACTACTGTCTTTATTATTTGTTTCTTCTTTAAAAACTTTAAAGTCCCAATCCAAATCTTCATTTCTTTGTCTAAAAGTAACATATTTTGAGTCAACTTCATATGTACGTCTAGTCTTAGTTGATACTACTCCACCGTGTCCCGTGCTAGGTCCAGCAAGCAAAACTGATGAGCTATTAATAGTTTTTAATGGAATTCTATTATCTTCGCTTACTGGATCTTTTTGAATTTTCTTGAGTAATAAATGCTTAGGTAAGGCTGGTAAAGGTTCCATTGGCAAAGGAATTTTGGTTTTGACTTTTAATCTATTTATATTTTCTTTGTTTGCCTCCATCTCTATTTAGCATTTGTTTTAACTGTTCTTATAATACTTTTGATGACCGTTCACGACCAGCGCGACCGTTAACATGAGATAACAAAGGAATAATTTATACTTTGCTTAAAACTACCCGAATCAACAAATTATAAACTTCACAAATAACAATACCATAGAGAGTTAGCGACGATTAAGTATTAAGTGGGTATAATTGAAAATCAAAATATGTATATTATATTATTTTTCTTCAACATATGTTTTGTCATAATACCTTAATAATTTGATAATTAGACGAAAAATATACTCACATAAAATATGAAAACTTTAGTGATAAATACTTTAATTCTACTGAATACTAATCAGCCTTTATTTAATAACAATTGATGAATGTAATATATATATATTCTTACCTAATACACGTTTGCCATTTGACTGAACTGCACGAAACCTAACAAACGATTTGAAGGTTTAAAACACAACCTAAAATATTATGATTGTAACATTCTGCTGAAATTTTTATTACGTTCTTGTTGCATTTTAATGTATACTTGTAAATTTCAATTTAATTGTTTTATGTAATTGCGTTATATTCTTACAACTTGCGTTATCTAATTTACTAAGTATTACATTTCTCTGTTAAAAAAGATGTCCGACATATCGATTATTATTATTATTTATACTCTTTATTGCACACAAAATATTACACAACACAACAAACTATAATTTATAGATGTATGTACAATCAGTAGCCTTATTGCTAAACAGCGATCTTTTCCAAGCAAACCTTGGTGAAGGAGATCAATTTCATTTTAACATATAAAAGTGTGCATAAATAGTAGATAAACGAGTATATACTCGTATATAACAAGTTGTAAACTTTAAATTTTGTACAACCAACTTCATTATAAATATAATTTATTGCTGATTTTTTTAAACCGCTCGACCGTTTTCGATAAAATTTAAATGGGACTACCTGGGAAGTATACCCTTTGAAACAAAAAAGAATTTATCAAATCCGTTCAGGCGTCTTCAAGTAATCGGTGAACATTCTATACATCTTTATATATAAAAATTACGTGTCACGTTGTTTGTCCGCGATGAACTCCTAAGCTACTGAACTGATTTCAATGAAATTTTGCACACTCTGTGCAGTTTAGTCCAACTTGAGAGATAGGATAGTTTTTATCCTGATAAGTCACTCAATATTTTTTTATAACGAATTCAAGGATTTTTTATATGAAGGGTCGTCAAAAAGGGCAGAACAACGTCTGCTTTATATATCGATATATATCGATGTAACAAAGTAACAAATAATTTCGTAACAAAAATAATTTTTAATGAAAAGTAAAACCATCTTAAAAGATTTAAAAAAATATATATATAATAGTTTCATATTTTAACAGTAACGTAACTACCGTGTAGTGCCAGTGTTGGAATTACCCCATATTGTGGGTGTCGTAAGAGGCGACAGAGGGAAATTAAATAGGATATGAACAGCATCATCTTCCTGATAACAAATCAAAACAATAAAAATCTGCGGTTTCCAACCTATTAGAGCCCTGGTTCTGTTTAATCACTTTTTCAATACGAGCAGTATTAAAGTTGCGTAAGTCCCGCCGCATGCATATGGAGTTCTGTCTGTTCAGTTGCCTGTATGCTATCAAATCTACTGAAGACTGCAAATAAGAGTGTGATTGGAGAGTCTTTGTGTTCTTCTGCCGCGGGTCTTGCAAAACTTACCTCTGACCGCATGGACAGTTTCCACGAGCTTATCATTTATATCGTCCACTGCATTGCAATTTTCTAGGCATTGAAAACGGTTTTGTAATTCGAGATGAAAGGATTCGGGACTTTGGATTAGAGTACGAGCGCGACGGAGCGTTGATCTCATTAGACGACACCTTTTTAAGTTAACATTTGGGTTCAGTGTCCTTCTAACCATTCGGTGATCGCTACCAGTTTACACCCTCGCGATCACCGAGATATCACTAAACAGTTGCCGTCTAGTCGTCATAATGAAGTCAATCTCATTTTTTGTCGAACCATCGGGGCTTCACCAGGTCCACTTTCTGTGGGGCCGCTTCTGTAAGAAAGATTTCATCATAAAAAGTCCCTCTTTCTCTATGAGCCAAGCCGTAGCTTTTGCTGTCGCACGGATGGGCCAGCTCGAACCGGGGTGGTACCACGACCTCACAGAATACCAGCGTGTAGTAGGGGTTTACCTCAGCGTTGCACTTGGTGAGTGCAGGTGGCCGGAGGCCCATTCCCCCCCCCCCCCCCCCCCATCAACAAATAGTGGAATTAAATAAAGACTACCCCAGGAAGGTACCAGCACCCCTGGAGAATCCCTCGCTGAGCATCCACGACCAAACTACTTCACTCCTGAGCGTGGGTGCTCAGGCTGCCCCGCGTATTCTGGAGGGGGGGGGGGAATTCCGCTCGCGACTAATGCTGCTCGGGGCAAGCGGAGCAATACAACCAAGGCGACCCTTGTCACGCTATCCGTGAATTTTTGCAACATCAGGGGATTTCACTCCAACCTTAACGCTGTCCATTACCATCTAGAGACGGCGAAGCCGGCCTTGCTCTTTTTAACCGAGACTCAGGTGTCCTCTCTGGCTGATACTTCATATCTCTCCTACCCGGGGTACAAATTGGAACACTCCTTTGTGCCCCGGGCTGGAGTTTGCGTATACGTCAGAGAGGACATATGTTTTCGACGCCTCGGCAGTCTTGAAGGTACGGACCTATCCATCCTATGGCTGAGCGTAGACAGCGACGACCATCCCCGCGTCTACGGGTGCCTCTATAGGTCCCATAGCGGTAATGCCGACACAGACCGACTCATCGACCACGTCCAAATGGCTGCAGACTCCGTGCTACAACAGGTCCCATCCGCAGAGATCGTGATACTCGGTGATTTCAACGCCCACCACGCTGAATGGCTTGGTTCTCATTTAACCGATCATGCGGGTAGATCTGTCTATGACTTTTCTTTGGCATATAGTCTAACACAACTAGTTACTTCGCCTACGCGGATCCCAGATGTGGAGGATCATGTACCTTCCCTGTTGGACCTTCTGCTGACCTCTTATCCGGACGGATATCAGGTTTCCGTCGATGCCCCTCTGGGCTCTTCGGACCATTGTCTGATCAGGAGTACGGTGCCACTCACGCTCCCATCGCAGTTGCGATCTGCAGCTTGCCGCCGTGTTTGGCACTATAGGTCAGCTGATTGGAACCGGATGCGGTCTTTTTCTGCATCCTACCCTTGGGGGCGGGTTTGCTTCTTGCCGGAAGATCCCAGCGTTGCTGTTGCTGCCGATTCTGTTGCTGATGTGGTGCTTCAGGGTATGGAACTTTTTATTCCATCCTCTGTGGTGCCCATCGGAGGCAGATCCCAGCCATGGTTTGGTCGCTTCTGTAAAATAGCATCACGCTATAAGCAGGAGTGCTATCGGGCCTGGGCTGATGCATCAACGTCTCGGGATGTAAACACCAGCGCACTTAAAAAGAAGTATAATTCCGCCTCCAGGTCCTTCAAAAGCGTCATTGCCAAGGCAAGGTCTGAGCACATCGGCAGAATTGGCGAGAAGCTAGTTCGCCTTCCTTCGGAAACCCGTGCATTCTGGTCTCTCGCCAAGGCTGGCCAAGGGAACTTCTCTCAGCCATCTCTTCCATCTCTGCACAGAGAGGACGACTCACTGGCCCATGCCGCAAAGGAGAAAGCCGATCTGTTGAGCTCTCTTTTTGCGTCCAACTCGACTCTAGATGACGGGGGGAACACACCGACCATCCCGCAATGTGAGTGCTCCATGTCGGATGTGCTATTTACACAGCGCTCGCTTCTCCCTGGACGTCAACAAGTCGAGTGGGCCCGATGGAGTCCCTCCCAATGTGCTAAAGACGTGTGCTCCGGAGTTGGCACCGGTTTTAACGCGTCTTTTCCGGTACTCCTACTCCCAAGGCGTAGTCCCGAATTCATGGATGACAGCTTTGGTCCACCCGATCTCTAAAAAAGGCGACCGCTCAGACCCGTCCAACTACAGGCCTATTGCCATCACCTCCTTGTTCTCCAAAATAATGGAATCCATTATAAACTGCCAGCTCATGAGGTACCTTGATGATCACCAGCTGATTAGTGACCGCCAGTACGGTTTTCGTCGGGGTCGATCAGCTGGTGATCTTCTAGTCTACTTAACTCATACATGGGCGGAGGCAGTAGAGTCCAAGGTGGAGGCATTGGCCGTTAGTTTGGACATAGCGAAGGCCTTCGATCGGGTCTGGCACAAAGCACTTCTTTCGAAGCTTCCTTCCTATGGGCTTCCCGAGAAATTGTGCAAATGGATCACCAGTTTCCTTGCTGATCGGAGCATCAAGGTCGTAGTAGACGGTGCATGCTCTAATTTAAGCCTATCAACGCTGGTGTTCAACAAGGCTGCGTGCTATTACCAACGCTGTTTCTCCTGCATATCAATGATATGTTGCTAACTGGTAGCATTCATTGATATGCAGACGACAGCACTGGGGATGCCTTATATACTGTCCGTGCCAATATTTCTCGGGAAAATGTCGCCGAGTACCGCGACAAACTTGTGTCTGAAGTCGAGTCTTTGCTTAACAAAGTTTTGGATTGGGGCCGACTAAATCTAAACCAGTTCAATCCCCAGAAGACACAAGTTTGCGCGTTTGCCGCTAAAAAGAACCCCTTTGTCGTATCTCCTTAGTTTCAAGGCACTCCCCTTGCTGCCTCAGCCAGTATCGGAATCCTTGGCGTCGACATATCGAATAGTGTGTAGTTTCGTGGTCACTTGGAAGGGAAGGCCAAATTGGCCTCTAAAAAGCTTGGCGTGCTCAGCAGAGCGAGACGGTATTTCACGCCGACACATCGCTTGCAACTTTACAAAGCGCAAGTTCGGCCCCACATGGAATACTGTTCTCATCTCTGGGCCGGGGTACCCCACTGCTGGCTCTTTCCACTTGACCGCATCCAGCGCAGAGCGGTTCGAATCGTCGACGACCGAGTTCTTTCTGATCGGCTCGATACACTGGCACTGCGTAAAGATGTTGCATCTCTTTGCGTATTTTATCGCATTTATCACGGGGAGTTCTCTGAGGAATTGTTCGGACTAATTCCAGCCACTCAATTTCACCATCGCACATTGCGACAAAACTCGCGTTACCATCCATACCATCTGGATGATTGGCGGTCCACCACTGTGCGATTTAGAAGAAGTTTTTTCCCTCGCACAACTTCCTTGTGGAATCAATTACCACCAGCGAATTTTCCGGACCGATACGACTTAGGAACCATCAAGAAAAGAGCTTACACCTTTCTAAAATGCCGGCAACGCATCTGCAATTCCCCTGGTGTTGCGGTTGTTCATGGACGGCGGTAGTCACTTACCATCAGGTGAGCCGCATGCTCGTTTGTCCCCTATTCTATAAAAAAAAATTACGACCAGTGCCCTCTGACTTGAGCTAACACGGCTTCATAGTTATTACCCATTAAATTTGTTATACAATCTTATCACGAACTCTTCTTCTTCTTCGTCATCTTTACTTTTTGGCTTCTCTTAAAAGAATTCTGCCAAAGTCATGGGAGTGACAACAAGGTAAATAAAATATTTTTTTTGATTTTCTTTTTTGTGATTATCTTCTAATCTACAACAAAAGACAACACAAACAGTTATAATTCTATCACCAACAATGATTAGTATTATGTTACAACTTAATATTATTGGTATAAATAAAATCACATAATATATGCACAAATGAGGAGAACACAAGAGACAGCAGACAGGTAGAATTAGTAGGACGAGGGATGTTTTGGGGGAGGATATCATACAAGGAGAACTTGAGTCGTGGACATTCGAAAAATATGTGATCGTTGGAACCTTCATCAAGACCACATTCGCATAAAGAATTATCCCTTATTCTTAATTTGGCTAGGTGTACCGATGTGCAAGAATGACCGAAGCGAAGACGGCAAACGGTTGATGTAGTAAATTTGTTGGCTTCACGATAATGGAAAAAAACCAGATATGTACGGGATTACGTCGTTTGTTCGCAGAGACCTTGCCAAGATGCCATAAAGTCATATCCTGCTAGTGGAAGCAAGTCATGGGGGAAAATATGGTACTGAGAGAGGTTATCAGCACACTCATTACCATGTATCCCGGAAAGGCCTAGAATCCAAGCCAAAACAACTTTTAGGCCTTTTTGTGACAATTATATAATGATATATAATGATTTTTTTTAATAAAGAGGGTAGGGAAAAGATTTGATTTAGAGTGGAATGAGCTGGAGATAATAGTTTGGAGACAGCTAAGAGAGTCAGAGAGAATTAAGGTATTTTCCAGTTTGTCAGATTCGGCATATAGGATTGCCTCTAAAATAGCAATAGATTCACCTGTTCACTTAAAATTTAAAATTATTCTATATTTATGGATCCACAGTCAGAGCCTACACAATCTTTGATAGAAGTCTTTGAAGCATTTGCGTACATAATGATTCAATCTTGCCAATTTTCTGAGATGATTTTCTTTAATTTACTCTTAGGATCAATGGTTTTCTTGTCAAGAGTTCTTACAAACTCATTCGGCGGCAAAATAAAATTTAAAATCACATATTTTTGTTGCTTACCAGGTGGGACTTTAGTCAAGCACCAGGCTTATGCCATTGCTTTTGTATCTATCCTGTTAGTTCAAATATATGCTGTATTGATACAGCTGGCTAACTTCATTGATAAGGATGTACACTTTAAGATAAATCTCTTATTCCACAGGAAGTGGATAAAGTTCAGAGCCCCGACTATTCGACAAAAATGACTTTGACTTCATTATGCCGACCGAGCCACAATTTTTTAATAATACTTCAGTGATTACGAGGGCGAAATCTGGCAATGATCACCGAACAGTGAGGAGCACACTGAACCTTGATCTAGAGTTGGAGAGATTTTTGCTATTGGCATAGGAATTTCAGTTCGATAGACCACGGTTTCACAGAATACCAGCTAAAATAGTAATTCTGCTAATTTCTGCTGCTTTTAGTATGGTGGGTGTAGAGATTCGGAGACCCTTTTTAATAGTTACGAGGCATTCCATCTGAATTCTCAGGGATGAAAACGCGTCTTCATTTTGATTTTTAATGAAGGATAAATCTAGATATTTATGGGTCACAGTATCTACCATTACTTCACTACCATTGGGTGCACTGTGTGCTCGTTTATCACCCTAATCTATTGTATTGTAGTGTGTACTGTTTTATTGTATTTAATAATAGCCATGATAGTGCTTTAAATTAGGCTACGTCTGGGAATACGCAAGTATGGTACTTTGTTAAAAAGCATTTAAGAAGTCATATATTTTACATTTTATTTAATTAATACTTTGTCATTTGGAATATTAGTAATTTTACACATAGGCTTAAAAATCTTATTAAATTTATGTACGAGTTTAGGTGGCATTGATTTATCTATACTTTCCATTACTGCGTTTCGGGGCATTTTAAAGCTAGTCTTAAACCAGATATTGGCGGTACGGGGCTTGTTAAGCCCCGCCGCCCTTAGGAGATTAAAATCAGGGTTACTGGTACCCTTCTGGGGTAGTCTTTCATATAATTTCGCTACTATTGAGCCTCCGGCCACCTGCACACACCAGGTGAAATGCAGAAGTAAACTTCTACTTCACGCTGGTATTCTGTGAGGTCGTGGTATCACCCCGGTTCGAGCCGGCTCATCCGTGCGACAGCGAAAACTGCCGCGTGGCTCTACCACTGTTAAAGCTACAGTACCCGCCTCAGTGAAATTATACAGAACGTATCATTTATCACCTGTATCATCTTCATCACTGTCTTTAAAATCTAACTTTTTTACGGGAACGTTTCGACATATCGTCGCGTGCGCAGTCTCGAATGTGATGCGCAGCACTGGCCGCGTGAAGCTAGCACAGAGTGCGGTACGAGGTACACGGGGATACACGGTCTTCCCAACCTTGTTCTGCGCTGCATTAATTTTTTTATTTATGAGTGCGGCCCAAGGTTTAAGAAACCCGGTATTAAAGTAGGTACACCACATAGCTCGGGATCAATTGCACATCTAAGATATATATTTATCACTTTCCTACACTGATCCAAGTAGAAGTTACGCCTTCCGCACGACAGAGAAGTTTATGTTTTTCCTTGCCGCACCACAGGCGAGACATGGACAAGGTGTTTTAGGTCCTGTTTCGCACTGAACGTGTTAATGTACTTTTAACAACTTTTTGAGGTCATTTCGTATTTCTGTAATTAATTAGACAGTTTGTAGACACAATTTTGTAGAAAAATAAAATGAAAATATTTTACACAGATTTTGCAATTATAAAAAGAAATTAAAGAATAAGAAGACATACTAAAACTATTCTAGGTACAAATTGATTCACCAGGTTTTGTTAACAATTATGTATATAGAAACTGAACAACCTCTTTTTAACACTTTCACTGTCCGGTTTGCAGACACAATAGTAAGATAATAGCAATGACCTATATGTAGTGCACGGGACAGCGAAAGGGTTAATGAATATTTACTGTTCCAAATCGCATATTTGTTAAATTTATTAAACATTGAAAAAAAAATTAGAGAAAAGTATGATAACAGTTCTGAACATTGAACTAATTTTGATCTCATACAAGTATTTTGGTGATTTTTAATGTATCGCTGTAAAAATCTTAGCGAAATTTAACATTTATTGTGTTAAAGCACATAGAAAAACACTATACGTATTATTATTAGTATTAGTTTATTTTTATCTAAAATAAGGGTTACTTATTATATTTAGAATATTTCGCCTCCTCGTACAATACGGTTCAGCGGCCATTCAAACATTTCATTTCATTAATTATTACAAACTTAACCAAAATACTCACTGGACAATGACGTGCATAAAGACTAGTTTTTTTTTTTCATTTTTTCATGCTCGTCATAGTCCAGGGAGTATTTTTACTCGATTGACTTGATGTTGCTATTCCTTCCGAAATGGCGAGCTCGTTGGCGTATTTCACAACCTCTTGCGCTATTGAATGAGGGCCAATTCCGAAAATTTCCATTGGCGCTTTGAACTCGTACTTAATGTCAGACACTGTACGCACCGCTCTACGCAAGATCGAGCAAATGCAACACATTCTCGTAGTTTTCTTTTCTGCTGCTTGGAATCTAAAAGTATTTTATAATTGAAAATACTTCATTATAAAAAGTCTAAAATCTCGAGGCATTCCGTCTTAGTCCTCAGGGGCGACAACACATATGCATTTTGATTCATAATCGAAGATAAATCTATGTCTATGGGCCACAGCATTCACTTACCATCAGGTGGACTGAGTGCTCGTTTGTCATCCATATTCTATAAAAGATCGGGTGTTCGTTTCACTTTATGTACTTAAAACCTATGCTCAGGTAACAAAAGATTTTTCTCCTATATCATGGAGGTGTTATATACAGGGTATTTTTGGAACGCTCCCGAAAACTAAGACAGGCGACAACACCAAGTACACCTTTGATCATGGGTCACAAGTAAATTCGATCCTGATGAAAAAAAATCATCTTTTTACAACGTTTTATTAGCTTTATTCATGCGCCATCATGTTAGTACAGCTAAATGAAACGATAATTTCATAAAATATATCATGAAAATACTGAAACATAAAACCAGCAGTGGAATGACTGAATTTATATCACCTGACTGAAAGGTCAATGTACGCGCGAACGCAAATTCGCGCGGCCCGCAACTAGCGGGCCATACCACAATATCTAATAATTTACAACCTACTATTTTGCCACTGTGCTTGTCTCCACTTAGCCACTTTAATCCGAATTTACAGGTTAAATAACCCAAATAACTGGTTCGATTCCCCGCTAATGAAAAAATACTTAAATGAAATGTAACCAAGGTTGGAGTCATGAGTTTTTATTCATCGTGTAGGTATGTTTATTATTCTCATGTATTCAGTTATGTACCTATTCAGATTAGTCTAGTACTAAGTTATTTAAAAAAAAATAGGTATGAAACAGCTTACCGCTCTAAATCCTCCGTGGTCTTATGAGATGCGGCTCAAATTGTGCTCCATTCATTTCAAGGTAGATTTGGGTGCAGGCGGGGCATCATCGTGTGGTCTTCGACACAGTCCGTACGTAGTTTCTCGAAAGCATCCACGATCCTTTGGCGCATTTCTTCAGCACTATCACATTCACGATTAAAAACCCTTTCTTTCACATACCCCACAAAAAGAAGTCTAACGAAGTCAGATCTGGTTAGCGAGGTGGCCAAGCGTGTGGTCCTAGTCTGCCGATCCAGCGATCATCAAATAGCTCATTGAGGCGCTCACGGACGAACCTCACGAAATGTGGAGGGGCACCATCATGTTGGAACCATGTGCGGCGATATTCAGCCAACGATAGGTCGTTTAAAATGTCAACCAACTGTTCATTTATAAAGTTTAGGTATCGCTGTCCGTTCAGTCGCTCTGGCAGAAACACTGGTCCCAGTATGCGATCCTTAAATAAACCTGTCCATACGTTAACCGACCATCGGGTTTGGTGCCCGGTTTGTCGAACAGCGTGCGGGTTAACCTCTGAATACACGTGTGTATTTCTTCGGTTCCACAGGCCGTTTCTGGTAAATGTCGACTCATCCGTCCAGATAATGTGCTCAATGGAACCAGGCACACGTTGTTGCTGGTATAATAACCAACGGCAGAAAACTTGTCGGCGGTCGTGATCGCCGGGAACTAAAGCTTGCACTTTGTGCAATTTGTATGGGCGCATTCGGTTACGCTTCAACACTTTGTGCACTGCACAGTATGACACACTTGTTCCATCCCGACGTCTTAACAATTTATTTAGCGATACTTCGTGTACCTAGGTTCGGATACCTAACATGTTGCCGTATTCATAATCATTAGAAACGTACGCGTTAAGCATTATTAAAACAAAAAACGTAACAACAAGAATAATACCAACAGGTAATCAAGTAACAAACAAGTATTAACAATTTAATAAAGAAAACGATTGAGCTGTCGCTCGCGCACGCGTGTACAAAATCAACACGGAACTGTTTCAAAAACTACAATTAATAACGAACCCCGACGAATAAACTGAAACCTACTGCGTCACAGCGTGAGGCGACACGAGCCGGCCGGGTTACATTCTGCCGTCAATATAAAGAAGGACGCAACTAACAAAAACGTAAAATAGAAATAAAAAATAAATTTATGAATTTTTCTTTCAGACCCCGTGTCTAAAGTATATTAAGAGGTATCTATATGAAAATTGAAATATGTACGTAGAGACATGAAGATTTTAAGGACGAACTTATTTTTTTGATAATTTGTTTATTTATTTAAATAAAACGAATTTTCCTTTTCATCTTAGATTAAAAAATACACCTGGCAACACAAAAACATCGAAGGAAAGACGCATATAACTATTTGCGTCTTCCCAACCTAATAAATAAAAAAAACTGCCATTCATTTAATATTTTTACATATTTTGGAAAGGTCATTTGAAGTTGAAAGGACGCTAATAGTAATTTACTACTTTTTTCTTAGTAAATATTAGAAAAGCATTGGTAGTCAGACACAAAAAATAACAACCCGCAACTCTTGAGTAATGATTTTAAAGGGGATATCATACAAGACTAACTACGATAATAATTAAAAATTAAAAATTTTGTACAACCGACTTTAATATAAATAATTAAGGATGACTCAAAAACTATTGGTCTGACCTCGATCAAATTTATATGGGACCACATGTGAAACACCAGCTCTTAGTAATAAGATATAAGCTCTTAATAATAAGATTTAGAATAAAAAGACAAGAATAATTGAAATTTAAGTGCAAATATTGTTAAAGATGACGTAGCCACTGGTTAAATAAGTCTTTTCTTTTATGTTGAATTTGTATAAGTCTTTTCTAATAAAAAGATGTCATCTGTGATCAACAGTTACGTCTAAAATTCTTACGATAATTTCTAAAATATTGATATTTGTGAATATTAAAAAAATTCAGTAGATGCGCCTTCTTATCATGAGTCATGGTATATTTAACTCATTTATTCAAAAATTGTTAGATGCGCCCTTTTTTCTTACGACCGCAGCATTGTTTCGTACCGAGCTAGATACAGGTCGACAGCGGAGAGAGTGTGGGTACAGTCGCGTTCTAAAGTACTACATTGTATTGGGCTATTGTTTTATAATATTATAGTAATTAATTGTTTAATTGTAGAATCATAATAGGTGTTTTACTATTTACTTAGAACTTTGGAAGAGGTGGGAATTAAAAATGGATAATGTTTACTTGAGCATTATTTGTTATTTCTATCGTAAAATATAAAGTAGTTTGTAACAAAAAAAAACTTAAGCTAAGGGTGACACGCCGTCCATTATGACGTCTTGGGTCACATGAAAGTCAGATGTTGATGGTGTGTTGGTGTTACTGGATGCTACTTCATCATCACTTTCATCTTCGCTTGAGCTTCCGTCATCAGGTCGATCACATGGTAATTTTTTCGGTATTCTCTCTCAACACTTTACTGCACAATTTTCCCCATTCACCTTCTCCTATCATATTTACCTTTTCGTTCACTAGTTTAGTCATAAAACAATAGATATAAATAATTTTTGTTTCCTTCCTTTTTAAAAAATCGTCGCGAGTCGCAAAGTAAGCTGTGTATGCGACTGTATTTTTGGAGCGAACAAAGCGCGGGAACCAATAGCATGCAGGCACAGTAATACTGGCGGATTGTTCCCCCGTCGCGCCCCTTCGTACCTATATGTGATAAATCGCTCAGTGCCCAAGTTCAAGGCCAGCGTTCTTTTTTCACCGTTCGCGCGTACATTAACCTCCATTAGTCAGGTGATATCAATTCAGTTTCCACTGCTGGTTTTATGTTTCAGTATTTTCATAATTTTTTTTATGAAATTATCGATTCATTTAGCTGTACTAACATGATGGCGCGTGAATAAAGCTAATAAAACGTTGTAAAAATATGATTTTTTTTTCATCAGGATCAAATTTATTTGTGACCCATGATCAAAGGTATACTTGGTGCTGTCGCCTGCCTTAGTTTTCGGGAGCGTTCCAAAAATACCCTGTATATACTCGTAAATGGCACATGGACAAATATTCAGACCTGAAGCAATTATTTGTTTATGTTAATGCCTCAGAAATCATTAACTAATCCACCTAAGTGGTGGATTATTTAATGATGATAAAAAAAATTTTTTTTAAATATCTTCATATTTTTATTAAAATATTAAACATTAATTATTCCTTGTTTCTATTTAAAAACATTAGTTAAATTTCATCAGACAAAACAACAACTTTTATTCAATATATTCGTTCTTTTTTTGTGTATTTCTTTTTATCCTTCACGGTGTAGTGGCGGGCGGTATGAAAGAGTCCACTACCCCTTGTTTTTCCGTGGGTATCGTAAGTTGCGACAGAGGAAAACTGATTTAGGAAATGGGTAGCAGCGTCTTCCTAATAACAACATCAAATCATTAAAAAGTTGCAGTTGCCAATCCGCATGCCAAGCGTGGCAACGATGGCAATATCCTCACCATAAAGCATTCTATGGGGGTGGCCTATGTTTAGCAATAGGATTTTATAGGCTGTAATGGATGGATGGATGAATGTGACCTTTATTTTTTATACAATGAAATTTAAAAACTAAAAAGCTGAAAAATAGCTTTATTTTGAAATTAATGATAACCTATTTCAACAGCATTATCGCAAAATCCTTTTCAACTAATAACTATAGTCATGAATAGCATGTCGCTCAAATCCCGTATATCACAGTAAAATAAATCCCGCAAGTGACTTTTGTAGAGTTAGCAAGCCTAAATATGATGGTCTTAGTTTTTTATAATTATAAAAAAGGTTTCAAAGATAATGTAACTCACACTGGGCATGTCTCAAGGCGCAGCATCAAGTCCCGTTTCCCTAGCAGCAGTAAGGCGTTTCGTACGCAAGCAGCGGCGATTACTGATGGTAGCTCACTGCAGAGTGTCTTATCTACCATTAAACCGCATAAGCAGATAAAGGTCGCTGCTAATTCAATCTCATCTGGATGATCGTTATCTGACCACCAGGACAAATATGTTATGTAATCTTGAGGCACAACTGGTTGCGATGGAAATTTCTGGGAAAAGTGTTAAAAATAATATATAAAAATGGTAGAAGCTATTAATACTATTTCGATTTATATGTCACTATCACTACTCTACAGTCTATCACAAGTTCTCTGCAGAACATGGACCTTCCCGAAAGTACGGTCCAAAGTTACCTGCATCCATGGAGGCATACCTGCATGTTTTATTAGTTTGTCACTTTTTCTATTGGCGGGGTATCGGATCGGATGAATATTGTGCTTACAGGTACCAAATTGCCACTCAAGGGACTTTTATCCCCGCCACAAAATAAAGAAAACTTAAAATCGATTAGTCGTGGAAGAGGACACACGGCATTTTTCAAAATCTTCATGACAGTTAATGATGATCACTAAAAATCTTGTTTATAACAAATAAGAAAAATAAAAAAAAAACAATGCTGCTATCATATACAGAATGGGGTCCCACATATATGCAATAAATGAAACCACATACTTGTTCAATCTATGGGAGGCCTATGTACAGCAGTGGACTTTAATAGGCTATAACGGTAACGGTAACGGTATATACCAATGCAACGGCAATAGAAGCTTCGCAATGCGATCGATAGTTTGAAAAGTTAAAAAACGTATTAAAAAAGATAGACATGTTACACACTAACATTATTGTATTTTAAAGTGGCACAGGTAGTACTATATCTACATACAGTTATTTATTATGACACATTGTGCTAACAAAAAAAGACAAATGATACGGCATACTTATCGTTAGTAAAAGATGAATATACATCATTAGTTGCGTATTGATTGCTGCTGAGCGCTCATTGGCGCGAGCGCGTGACATACCGATATGGAAATGAACACACTAGCTAGCGTCAAAGTTTACACTAGCGGTTAGTGTTGAAATCATAAAACCAATTATGAACAAAATATCTATATTCAAAATATTAATGAGACGTTTTTCTTGTCTCTAACAGTTGCCGTGTAATTTGTGCACCACCTAAAAACACAGGAAGGCATTTTTACCACGAATAACTAGAAGATTTATGCGCTGTAGCGAAGGTATAGCCGCGAAGCGAGAGCATGCCCGACTGAATGCGAGTCGGGCAATTACCTAACTTTCCTATTGCCACTTTAGAGCGAGTATGACGTATCTATACTTTAAAAACATCTTAGATATTTATATGATATTAATTAATTACAGTCTATCAAATTTCAATGGCCTCCTCAAAGATTCCCTCAAAAAGGATATTTGCCATAGTTGCCACGCTTATGTTTCACCCAGAGGCGAAGATTTATTTTTGCCTCTTACACAACCAACGAGACGAAAGAAAACTTAAAGTAGAAAAGTTAAAAGTAAATCCTATATACGTACTACCGTTGGGACAGGCCTTCTCTCATTTCTGAGAGGGCTTTAGGGCAGGGAAATGTCCGCCGCTCTGCTCTAATCCGTGTTGGCGAACTTCACATGTCCTCGAAATATTTTTTTCTTATTTCTCAGACATACAGGTTTCCTCACGATGTTTTCTTCACCGCCGAGTACTTACGGTAAATTAGCGCTTAAAATTGCAATTAACAATTTCATTGATGCCGGCGAGAATTGAACCCGTGTTGCTCGCGTACTGTGAAGTTGACACCGAGCGCTTAGTCCCTAAGCTACCACGGCTCTTAAACTAGAAGTTAAAATTAAAGTCTAGGTACTGGCAAGAGTTAGTCAAGATGGTCTAGTGTAACTTACTAATTTATTTAAAATCGTTTTCTCCGCCTCCAATAATTGTGTTCTATTGAAGGCTCCGTTTGAATATTTAATAAGAACAGAAGAGGGAACCACTGGTCCGTGATGCTTTCGAGCAATCCAGTAGCTAGCGGCTGCAAGCGGCTGCAATTCATCTAACCGAACGCTAGTGATGCTTAACACCGAGTCCAGATACCAGGATGCTGTCTGGATCACCGCTGGATTGCCTTCGGAACCCTATTAATAGAAAATTGTTTATAAAAATGATATTGTAATTAAAAAGGCTGTAGTAACGCCTTTATACGACCCACTAATGGGCACAGGGCTCCTCTCATTCCTGAGAGGGTTTTACGTCAAGGAAATGTTCGAATATCATGGAAAAAAGTCACAATTATTAAGGGATGACGGGTGTTTTTCAAATGAATACCATTGTACACGACCCTAACTGCCCCAACCAAGGGTGACGGGATTAGGGCCCATGAGTAATCCCATCCAATCCCAGAATATGGCCACGTGGAATGTGTTCTAAATACAATAAACTATATGGGAGAAAGCTAGAAACACATAGTACTTACCATTATCCGAAGCTAACTTCGCACCAAGGCTTGGGCAGGCCGTGAGTGTGTGTAATAGTGGATGGCGAGTAGTGTACAGTGAGGTGTGAATGTGTGGGGCCTTGGCAAGCATAGGCAACTAGCAGCGGCCGAGTTCCAGGCTGCTCCAAAATGAGGTAATCTTCCGCGGCGCCGTCCACAGTCACTTTCTTCGTTCGTCACGATGACAGTCCATTAACTCTATCGTACGATTAACTAACTTACAGAAGCCACTAACTCTAATTTGTTATAAAGCGTAACACCCAAAACAAATACAGAATGTCGGTCTATACGAAATCCCGTTACTATAAGCAAAAACGTAACACACCGCCCGAGTAATAAATATTGTCAAATCAAATTAGAATAACCAAATTCGCGGTAAATTAGGCGCGCCTAACACGCAATTCAGACTTTGATCGCAGTCAATGTTAACTTCCTAACAATTTGTCAGCCCGGCGTCGAATTCTAGACTTAACAAAGACACCTTCGTCGTGGCAGCGTCTGCTAACAAAACTGACTCCAAAAATGGAGGTTTCCCGGGCGTCCTTAAACGTGCTCTCGTTAGCAAAGTATTATAGCAACTGTTCGACTCGACTCCGCCGCCGGTAGCAAAATAACTTTCTCGCGCAAACGTCAAACCGGTACGAATGCACCGCGCCATGCGCCCCCTGGCGTTAGTTCCTGAAATTAGCGTTTGGCGCGAACAAACCCCCGTCCCGGACATAAGGACCTATGTCCGCGAGCAAACCGGCAAGCGGGACAGGGTCGCGACGGCACGTTGCAAGACCGAATCTACACCAAAACTAGGTCACCTTAGGCACCCCATCAGATCTTGCAACCCTAGCCACCGCCTCAAAAGATAGCCCCAATGGGGCAAACCGGAGGGTCAACCTCTGCTGGATGCCCCTGGTGAGCATCGCAGCACCTTAATAAGTCCTGTACTGGACCGAAGTCCGACGACCTCTTTCAACACCTATCTGTGCCCCTATGATTCGTTCCAAAATCCGACCGGAACAGGTCTGCAAACAGCGACGCGACACGAAGCGGCCCAGCGTGGCCTCCTAAGCTTCAGTGCAGAGAGCACCCACAAATTCCACATGAACGTCGTCTGTGGAGAGCCAAACGAAACGCACAGATAGTCCTTAGTATAGATAATCAAACAGTAGGCATCATCAAGCCATCTACTATGTAACTATTTACTTAATTGTGCAGTAGCTGATTTCAATCTGACAATCTCTCAACTAGCTAGCCTTTTAGAGATGCAGTCCTATGCTTATATTTCAACCAAATTTCAAGAGCATTAATACTCAACTACATAATTAATTCAACCAAATTAATCACCGATGCACATAAACTTGCAAATTAAACAAAACAATAAACGCAAGAGACAGCCCTATTTCTCATTTAAATAACTTAGACAGTGCCAACAAAATGTAAACCAAAGGAGAATTGACTTTTATTTACTTCGGCACAAATACGGTTATCTAACTTCAGCCTTCCTTTTCACAAAGCAAAATGATTAAACACTATCATAAAACATACACATAATTTTCAAATAGCGCGACATTCAATTTCAAATGAATTCAAACTTTCTTTTCAGCAACCAGGCGCAACAATCAAATACAATTACAAAGCATATGCACAAGCATTCAAAAAAGGCACATAATTCTTACTTACTTATCTTCACGCTCAATCCCTGACGGGGTAGCCAGAGAGAACAGATCGCCAAGTGTCACGATCCTTATAAACCTCTTTCGCTTCTTACAGATTCATTATCTTCTTCATGCATGCACGTCTAGGTATCTGAGTACTCTTGACCCTACCCTCTTCGAGTAATTTGCTGACATGGTCTTCGAAAGTTAGTCTCGGTCTACCTCGACACCTTTTAATATTAACTTTCGCGCTATATATTTTCTTCACCATTCGGTCTTACACATAATTCAATTTCAATTTTCCGTGCAGCAACAAACACAGTGATTAAATATATTTACAAACATATGCAGCAGCATTTAAAGGAGTAGATTGAATTCAATTCTTTTAATCACAACCGCTACAAATATGGAAATTTCGCGGAAAACCCAAAAGCATTTTTAATTTTAATTTAAAGAATTTTTAACTATGTGCTCGACCAAACCAAATCTAATACCCCTTGACAGCGTGATTCAACGCTCCAAGGGGGCCCTAATCTTCCCACCACCAAGGGGAGGCTACACGGCGTGAACCCGAGACCAATAGAGCGCGAACCGCTAACAGTCGCCACTCGGGTTGTACGCCTTCACTGAGGCCGTCGGCAACAGAACATTTTGAAAAGTGGACTGTTGACGGCTTAAGGCTCAGTGGAGGCGACCGTGGTGAGAGCTAAGGCGGCAGCTAGCCAGGGCCGCCTCCATCAAATGGGGAACAGTGATACACCAGTCGCGGCCACTCAGCTAACGAGAGTGAGAAGGGTCCAGCGGACCGATGAGTGGCCGTGAAGTTCTCCAAACGCTGAGGGGGGTTGATGACACCCCCGCCCCTGAGGGAATTACCCCCCGACGGGTCGGGGGAGGGACCCTTTTCGAACCTAGGGGCCTGGTGGCTGGCCGGCGGGCGCTGAGAGTCGCCCGTCAGAGGGCGTGGCTGAGCGCCCCCGCCCGTGGGGGTCGAGGGCCTGGCAGAGCCCCGAGAGGAGACGCCATTCGCACCCAGGGACAAAACTGCATGGTGCTTGCCCTGGCAATGCAGACAGGGCCGCCGATGTGGACAGTCTCGCTGGAGGTGCCCTCCCAAACATGAGCAGCAGCAGCGGCGCTCCTTGGCGATAGTTCGCCTCGCCGGAACCGGCTTACCTAATAATTTCGGGCACGACGTTACCCGGTGATCAGATGATCGACAATAGGAGCAGAGGGGGGTTGACGACGACTTGCCTGGCGGATTCAGCCTCTCACTGGACACGGCTCGTAAGTCGTCAACGGTTCCCGTCGCGTTCTCGATCTGCCGGGACTGCTCCTCCAAAAACCGCAGCAGGTCATAGAAGGGCGGAATATAGGAGGCCTCGTCCCCGCCTTACCTCTCCTCAAAATGGATTCGAAGGTCGAGAGGTAGACGGGACAGCACGATGCGGAGCAACAAAAAAGCCCATTCGCCCACTGGTAAATACAGCCGCCTCAACGTATTACAGGCCACCAAGACTGGATCCAACAGGTCCGGACGTAGTCTGGCCCGGTCACTAAGCAGCGGGAGGCTTAGAAGCTGCTTAATATGTTCGTCCGCAATTCGCCGGACGTTGGCGTATCTTCGGGCTAGGAGATCCCGAGCAGTCTGGTAGGCGTCGTCCGACAATCACAAGTAGCCGACGACGCCCAGGGCCCCCCCCTCCAGTGAGGCCAGGAGGTACGCCATCTTTTGGCTCGGGGTCAAGTCACTCCGGGCGTCCACAAGGCTGTCGAAAAGACCAACGAAGGTCAGCCATTCGGAAAGGACCCCGGAGAACTTTGGCAGGTCCAGAATTGGGAGTCGTCCCAACAGCTCCGGTTGAAGCTGCTTCCGATAGGACTCGGGCAGGCCACTCATCCGAGCTTCACGCGCCTCCTCGGCATACCTGCCTTCAGCCTCGATCAACTCGTCCGTGAGCGAAAAGAACTGCTCATAGTCCGCGAAGCAGGAGTCCAGGACTCCCTTCTCCACATCCGAACCCTCGAGCTCAGCACCTGCTCGAACCGCTTCATCAAGTTATGGACCCTATCCGGTCGACCTATCAAAGCATGGGCGCTTGTGGCCTAGCGTAACTCAGTCCACAGGCAACGGATTAGTAGCTTGGGCGATGACATCACTACTAAATACAAATTACGACGCGGCTCGAGCACAAATTATAAAGATAACAAATAAAAAATACAACAAAAAATTAACAGTTAATAAATGCAGTTCCTATCAAATCGAGTTGAATAGAAATTACACAAATACGAATTACTACTTATCAAACCAAATACAAGTTAGCACAAAAGAGAAGACACAAATCAAATTAACAAATAACAAATACTAGTGCGATCAAATCAAGTTAAATTCAAATTGCGCAAATACAATTACTACTCCTTAGTTCAAATACAAATTACAATACAAACGAAGATACACCTCACGGCCGATCAAAAAAAATGCCTAGCTCGGAAATCGACCCTTCGATAAGCAATCCACTACAACTATCCGACAACGATAATTAACCGATTACGTGATAATATCCATCTACCTACATGACGTATACCTTTAGAAAAACTCCCGCTTGCGCACCAAAAGGGCGCGGCTTTCAAATCTACCCGCTAACCAAATAAGCAAGCAAAAAAGGAAAATAATCTTATTATTACGTACAAAAAAAAATATTTTTACGTATTATGGACGGGCGTGATTGTAGATACAAAATTAAACCAATCAAACCAACGCTCCTTGCCACCAGAATTGTTTAATTTTTATCAAACACTACGGTCGGGATCGACCGGGGCATCGAACCCGGAACCACGCTCTGCTACCAGAATGTACACGCCCCTAGCTGCCCCAACCAAGGGTGACGGGATTAAGGCCCATGAGTAATCCCATCGACGGGCAGCAGAGGGGCGGGGCCAGAATATGGCCACATGGAATATGTTCTAAATACAATAAACTATATGGGAGAAAGCTAGAAACACATAGTACTTACCATTATCCGAAGCTAACTTCGCACTAAGGCTTGGGCAGGCCGTGAGTGTATGTAATAGTGGATGGCGAGTAGTGTACAGTAAGGTGTGAATGTGTGGGGCCTTGGCAAGCATAGGCGACCAGCAGCGGCCGCGTTCCAGGCTGCTCCAAAATGAGGTAATCTTCCGCGGCGCCGTCCACAGTCACTTTCTTCGTTCGTCACGATGACAGTCCATTAACTCTATCGTACGATTAACTAACTTACAGAAGCCACTAACTCTAATTTGTTATAAAGCGTAACACCCAAAACAAATACAGAATGTCGGTCTATACGAAATCCCGTTACTATAAGCAAAAACGTAACACACCGCCCGAGCAATTAATATTGTCAAATCAAGTGATAATTTGATAGCGTATATATAAGTATATACGCTATCAAATTAGAATAACCAAATTCGCGGTAAATTAGGCGCGCCTAACACGCAATTCAGACTTTGATCGCAGTCAATGTTAACTTCCTAACAATTTGTCAGCACGGCGTCGAATTCTAGACTTAACAAAGAAACCTTCGTCGTGGCAGCGTCTGCTAACAAAACCGACTCCAAAAATGGAGGTTTCCCGGGCGTCCTTAAACGTGCTCTCGTTAGCACAGTATTATAGCAACTGTTCGACTCGATCCCGCCGCCGGTAGCAAAATAACTCTCTCGCGCGAACGTCAAACCGGTACGAATGCACCGCGCCATGCGCCCCCTGGCATTAGTTCCTGAAATTAGCGTTTGGCGCGAACAACCATATTTATAAGTAAATTTTAAAAGATAGTTATAACCTAGGTAAAATAATTTGAACTACACTAAACTACGTAACTAAATTATCAAAACAAAATAATAATTTCAATATATAATAGTGACGTCTATCAAAAATAGGAAAATTGATAAGATTGTTATTTCAATTACTAAACTGATTAAAACTGGTCTGTGCCCTTATTAAAGAGATTTTTATATATGTCGTGGCCAGATCGTATATCATAAATTTGTCTATCATTTCGTGAATTTCATGATATTTAACACTGTTTGTTTACCATAGCTTGACCAAATCAATAAATAGAAGTCATTTGAAGATATTGATAACTAACACAACGTTGCTATTTCATGATATGGTCATATGACGATATCATTAAATAGTTTATCACCGCTAGCGGTGCTGATAGCGTAGATTTTGCAGAAACAGAACTTTTAACAAAATTGACATCACTTTATACCTTATTGATATAAAAAAAATTGCGGCATCTACTTACTTCTACATAAACTAAAATGCTAAGTCACTGATAAAATTAAATAGTAGAATGCTACTGAATATATAATGTAAATAATTGAAAATTCTTTCGTGGCATCGTTGTATGTGTAACTACTAGGTAAATGAATATGATAGAAAAATCATGCTAAATTATAGTTTCAGTTTTTATGTATTGTATTTAAACAAATACGAAGGCCGTGTAGCTCGCCGTGAGATTTCAACATTGCATGGGAGCAGAACGTGTTCGATTCCCTCAACGATGAATCTATTATAGAAAATTTTACGTGCTGACTTAATACGTGTTCGTTAAAGTGGTGAAGAACAACTTCGAGGGGAAACCTAGATGCCCGAGTAATTTAAATAGTCGTGTAGATGTGGAAACCATGAAGCAAATACAAAGATGAGGTGTTGTAATTAGTTTTCACTAAGTAACAAACGCGTGACAATTTGCGGGGTGAGGGAATGTTAAGCCCCCGCCACTTTACTATCTACATCTACCGATAAATAGTAAAACTACTCGAATCGTTCCATATCGATCTTGATGTTGCAGTGTAGTGTAGCTACCTTGACGATAGATGGCGGCCTGTCCACAAAATTATTATAAAAACTATAAAAATAATATTTTAGCGATTGAAATTTTCTCACCTCTCGCCTCTTGGATGCAGGCAGAGTTGCTAGCAAACAGTATTCGTAAAAAGACTACCTAAATGTCTATTAAAGAATGTCTATTAATTCTTAAAGAAATTAATAAAAGAATCAAATAGTTCATCAAATGGTTTTATGCAAAATAAAGAAGTATATGAAAAGTTAATGTAAAGTCATTTAAAGTGGCGCCCTGGTGCAATAGGCACAATGATGAATGGTTTAGTAGGCTCTCGCAACTAGGGTTACCATATCTCAGGATTTGTCCTGAGATTTCAGGATTTTTAGACTCTTCTCAGGATTGCGGCTGGATTTTGCAAATCTCATGAAATCTCAGGATTTTTAGAACTTTCAATATAATACAGCTTACATTTTAAAAGATCTCTTAATAAAAAGTTAAACAAACTAAAAATAATTTTCCTTTGGTAATAATTCCACAATTAAAATCAAAACTTATTTATCCAAGTAGGTACTTAAACAGTTTTATCATACTTAATATGTACCTTTTTAAGTAAGGTTTTCTTCTCAAACTGTAAAACAATCTCAGGATTTTTAAATGGAAATCAGGCCTCTTCTCCGAACTTTTTATTTTTTCGTCTGGTAACCCTACTCGCAACGCAATCAGCTGAGCGCGGGCGTCGACCGGCCCGGCGGTCATTCTTACTTATTATAAATTTTAATATTTGTGGTTTTTTTTTTTGACTGTCATTTGCTCATTTAATTATGTTTAATGATTTCAACACAATATTTGATACTGTATCAAGTGTAAAAATGCCTTATTTAGGCATTTTCTTTGACGATTTATTCTGACATTGTTTAGGTACTACAAAATACAGACTTAAAAGGAGACAACAAAACCTTAAAAGTAGTTTTTTCGTAAATGTATTATATTCTGTGAAGAGTGATCTCACTAAAATTGTTTGTAATGATGTAACCAATATATTCCCAAAAGGTCTTCAGTAAATTAAAAATGACCCTGTATATTTTAGCTTATATTTTAATTACAATTTGAAGTGTCGATTTACCACCTTCCCGTCGGTGTAGGAAAACCTGCATATCTGAGAAGTTTCACAGTTGAGATCATCCCGGGTTGGAATCAGCGCAGCGAACACTTTTTTTTTTGGCCAAAAACTATCTGCGGCTTTTGCCCAGTAGTGACATATATGTAAGCTGCTACTTTTTACTTTTCATGGGGTAACATATGCAGTTTTTATTTCATTGATATTTTCGGGTATGTTACTTTTTGTTTTCACTCTACCGTAAAAAATAAGGGTTCCAAAGATGAGTAGAACTCATTATCGTCCACCTATCAAAAGTCCAATCTATCGAAATGGACATAGGCCTCCAGCATAAATTGTCAAGTAGCTGGATATTTGCTATAGTTGCCACGCTTGGTAGGCGGGTTGGCAACCGCAGCTATTATTATTTTGATCTGTTGTCAGGAAGATGATGCCGCCCATCTCCTGTTTGTTTTCCTATGTCACCTCTTACGACGGGACGATATGAGGTGGCGGATTCTCCTTCACCACCACACAAGGCGAACATTTTTCTACTCCCGTTCATGAGTGTAGTGCTTCCCACGTTCACTGTGAATAATATTTATAAGAAATAAAACTAATTTTAAGGATTTTATCGCGTTTAAGGTCAATATAGACAGGATTTGTATTCAGTCTAGGGTCCGCAGAAGATTCAATTCGGTCCTGCCGTGCTATATATAAGTCAACAATAAGCAAAATTTCAATTTACGTATATATATGTATGAAAAAAGTAAAATTGGTATTTTGTAATGTATTTTTACACTTATCCATTTGGCAAGTACGTATCTTCAAACTATTTTCAGAATCTTCAATGTTAGGTGTTTGTCGTATTTTAATCAAAATTATCCAATTTAGTTACCATTAAAATTTCGTATTTTAAGGTTTTTTTACTAACATTATTAAAAAGATATGGCGGACATTGGAATTTCATACCCAAATACTGATAATACGAGTACGTAAAATTGTTGAAGTACTCTAGTGCAATAACAATCTAGTTCAAATAATATAGTTTTTTGCACTGTGTCTATTTAAGATGAACTTTTTAAATAAACTCATCTAGTAAAAGTAAATTAAATTAAATTTCTGACACCGTATATGTAATATTTGATTTTTTTAATTGTTACTGTAAATTTATTTACATAAAGTAATATATAATACTTTATTATATACAATATTAAAAACTATAATAAAAAAAAGCTAAAACTAGTAACATAATTATCATACAGTCCTACTTGGTATCGTGCTAAGAACGCTGGCTGCGTTTCCCCGCTGAATGGCTATACTTAGCCTTTGAGCGAGAAAAGAACCAGCCCTCTTATCACCAGCAGCAACGACCAGCCGTGGATGCAGTTCCTTTAGGAACTTCACCGCACGTGGACCCCACGGACCGATAGTCTTTACAGCAAATGGCACAAATATGTATTCATCTCTCAGAGACTCATATTTGCGCCACTTACTCAGTTCAGCTGCCACTGATGCCGCCCCGGCTCTAAACGAGGTACCCCTGAGATAAGAGGCCGCCAAATTGTCTACGCAAGTAGCATCCCACACTAGGGTTTTACCTTTCTCCCAAGGGACCAATGTCATACCGTTGGGTCTCTCGCTATCGTCTCTAAATATGCCACAAGGCCCTAAAACCGAGGGAACATTTAAAGAGAAAAGAGGCCTTCGGATGACATCGTTTAAAGAACCGTGCTCTAAAAACCTACAAGAAATTTTATATTTGATTGGGTTAGAAAAATAATAATTAAAAAAATAAAACCAAAAATTATAAAGCTTCGAACCGTTAGTTAAACACTAACTTACTAGAGAGACTAATCAGTAAGTTACTACAAAAGGGCTCAATGTCCAGCAATGCGCTTTTTACCGGCTAATAACGACAGATTTTATAGAATATCTGACTATCTCTACCTAGCCTACCTAGAAAGGCGATTACAACACTAATTAAGGACAATAATAGTAGTCAATTATTCCAGATACATGTCCAATATTCACTTGAAATATATTTATTTAATGTTAGTTTTTTATTGAATAATGGTGACAAACGAGCACACAGTCCACCGGATGGTAAGTGGATGCTGTGGTTCATATGTACCTACATCGATCCTCAAGTAAGCATCAAAATGTTTATTCGTTGCCATTTCTGAGGATTATAGCGTCTCTCTCTACTAGTAAAAAGGATCTCCACTTCTTTACTCTCACCACACGAAACACAGCAGCATTAAGTTCCTATTATACGCTAGTATTCTGTGAGAGTGAGGTGTTTTCTCGGTCGAACCAACCCCTAAACCAAAATTACATACAACCCAAAAATAATTTTGCACGTGGTAGAGCCATGCTGCAGGTATATTAGTATTAAAGTTGTAGCACGAATGGGTCGGCTCGACCGGGGAAGGACCACGTTCTCACAGAATAGCAGCTTGACACTGCTGTTTCGTGTGGTGAGTGTAGAGAACCGGAGACCCTTTTTACTGGAAACGAGGCATTCTATCTTAGTCCTCAAGGGTGACAACGCATCTGCATTTTGATTCTTAATTGAGGATAGTTGTAGATGTCTATGGGTCACAGCAACCACTTACCGTCAGGTGGACTGTGTGCTCGTTTGTCACCCTATCCTATAAAAAAACACACACACAAAAATTATTTTATTTTAGAAAATGTCGATTCAGTACATACGTTCACTACTAATAACCAATTAAGAACACAGGCACGGGTGCTGCTGGGTATTCTCGGCACGGGTGCAGGTCTTTCGTTGTTCAAGAAATGAAGGAACAGATCCTTGACATATTCACTCTCGCTACACTTCGTGTCTGACTCCTCAACTGCACAGAGAAAGAAAGTATTTGCAATCCGTCAAACGTACAGAAATGGTTTTTAAAAGGTAGGGAAGGTCTCCTCTCATTTCTCAGAGGCTTACGGAACAATTAATGTCACGCTGCTCCAGTGCGTGTTGACGGAATACACAAACATGTCTTCGAAATGTTCAACTCCTCGGTCATGTGGGTTTTCTTACGATGTTTTTCTCCACAGTCAGGCGCGTGGTACCAACTGGTACAAAAAATGTACAACATATCTGAAAAAATATACTAATTTTATATAAATTACATATTTGTAAGATTTTGTGATACAATATCTCCTTATATCAGTTTTGGTCAAGGCCTGCTAAATACAAAAATACAAAAATTTCTAATACTATGCTAGTATGCTATATGTAATATTCTAAATGTTTACACAATAATTTATTACCCTCAAAAAAGTAACAATACAAAAATAAAGGAGCATCTAAACGATCACATGTTGCAGTGGAAAAGATTCGCCACTACAACGTTTTAACGTACTTGTAATATTCTCGATATATATTTTATTTTTCACTATGTAACCTTTTTTACAAAGCTGAGCACGTGATAAATTAGCATGTAAGCCTGCTAAAATACAGGCAACGATTCTAACTTCGGTTGCTCAAGTAATTTCGCGCAAGTGCCCTTCTTCTTAATTGTCACGGCGCACACTTCACTGATTTAGCCTTGGCTTTTTACGATATTATCATAAAAATATCTAAATTTAATTATCATTTTAATTATTATCAGTAGAAGTATTTGTACAAAATTTCTAATTTGGTCTTTGGCAATGACATTGTCAAACGTAGTATGTTCGATACTGCATCTGAGCCTTCCAATCGTACTACGTACCGCAATGTGACATTGATACCTGTTGTCGAAAGTGTATCATATTTCGTTATGTAAGCATTTTTGGCTTAGTAAAAGTGCAAGTTTAACTGCTTAGTTGAATTCATCTTGGCCCATTACTACACGATCTTCACCCTACGCTGTTCGCGATCCGGCACATACTGGTGTGCGTTTATTAATTTTTCTCGGCCTTTGGTAAATATGAACATCTTGTTCATGACTGTCTACTATGTATATAAGGTATATAGAAGGCAAGAGCAAGTAACGATAAACTCTGGCGTTTGTACTATTAATTTGATCTTGCACAAACTATTACGTGCATACTAAGTACAAAATAATAAATTCACGCCGAAAAAAATAACAGCCCGTTACGTATAAATATCATGAAATGTAGGTACTTACAAATATCCTGCGTTTGCAATCGATGGTCCAACTGATCGTTGAATTTTAAAAGTCTCATTTTTATACTTCTCACTCTACACGGTACAAGAGTATCCTCCCTCCTGGATACACCAAGACAGCTTTTCTGTTCATTTTCACTAAAATCTTTGTATTCTTTCTTGTCTCCCGCAATAAAACTCTCTTTATCGTCAATTATCGGAATTATACTAATTTCTTTATTGTATTCTTTCTTGTCTCCCTTAATAAAACTCTCTTCAACGTCAATTATTGAAATTATACTACTGTCTTTATTATCTGCTTCGTCTTTACAAACTTTATAGTCCCAGTATTCCAAATTTTCCTTTCTTTTTCTAAAAGTAACGTATTTTGAGTCAACTTCATTTGTACATATAGTATTAGTTGGTACAACTTTACCGTTTCCCGTGCTAGATCCAGCGGGCAAACTGGACAAACTACTAATAGTTGTTAATGGAATTCTTTTATCTTTGCTTGTTGGAACTTCTTGAATTTTCTTGAGCAATAAATGCTTAGGTAAGGCTGGTAAAGGTACCAATGGCAAAGGAATTTTGGTTTTGACTTTTAGTGTGTCTATGTTTTCTTTGTTGGCCATATCTATTTATCACTTGTTTAACCGTTTCTTAATTATTTATAACAACCGTTCACGACCAGCGCGACCATTAAATCAACACATGAGATAACAAGGGGATAATTTATATATATTGCTTAAACCTACCCGCATAACAACTTATAAACTTAACGAATACTAACATCGCTGATAATATAAATAAGTGCGTATTATAGACAAAATTTTTTTCTTCAACATTGGTTTTTGTTATAATACCTAAATAATTTGATGATGAGACGAAAAATATACAGACTTATAAAATATGAAAACATATTATATTCAAAAAAATATATAAAAACTAGTGATAAATACTTTAATTGTCATCATCATTATCATCATTACAGCCCTTCACAAGTCCACTGCTGAACATAGGCCTCCCCCAAAGAATGCCACAAAACACGGTCCTGAGCCACCTGCATCCATCGACTTCCTGCATGTCTTACCAGGTCGTCACTGCATCTCGTGGGGGGACGCCCTACACTTCGCCTACCGGTACGAGGCTGCCACTCGAGAACCTTTCTTCCCCATCGGTTGTCGGTTCTTCGAGCTATATGGCCGGCCCACTGCCACTTCAGCTTACTAATCCGTTGGGCTATGTCGGTCACTCTGGTTCTACTGCGGATATCCTCATTCCTAAGTTTATCACGCAGAGAAACTCCGAGCATAGCCCTCTCCATAGCTCGCTGAGCGACCTTGAGCTTCCTCATACGGCCAGCAGTGAAGGACCACGTCTCAGTTCCGTAAGTCATCACTGGCAACACGCACTGGTTGTACAATTTCGTTTTAAGGTTTTGAGGTATGTCTCACGAGAAGATGTGTCGTAGCTTCCCGAACGCTGCCCAGCCGAGTTGAATCCGTCGATTGACCTCTCGGTCAAAGTTGGACTTACCCAGTCGGACTATTTGTCCCAGGTAAACATACTCGTCAACAACTTCGAGCTTAGTGCTCCCAACAACTACCGGCATAGGTGTGACATGGACATTAAACATGATCTTTGTTTTGTCCATGTTCATCTTAAGACCTATCCGTTGGGAAACACTATTGAGGTCATTGAGCATAGTGCTTAGGTCCTCCAGCGATTCTGCCATAAGGACTATATCGTCGGCAAATCGAAGGTGAGTGATGTACTCGCCATTGATGTTGATACCGTATCCTTTCCAGTCCAGAAGCTTGAAAACGTCTTCCAATGCAGCGGTGAAGAGTTTCGGGGATATGACGTCACCCTGTCTTACACCTCTCTGCAATTGGATAGGTTTCGGACTCTGGTTCTGTACTCGGATAGCCATCGTAGCCCTACTGTACAAGCACTTCAACACCTCGATATACCGACAGTCAACTTGGCACCGCTGAAGGGACTGCAGCACCGCCCAAATTTCGACGGAATCAAAGGCTTGCTCATAGTCCACATACGCCAGACATAGTGGCAAATTGTACTCTTCGGACTTCTGTACAACTTGCCGAAGGGTATGTATGTGGTCTATGGTGCTAAAGCCCTTTCGGAAACCGGCTTGTTCGGGAGGCTGGAAGTCGTCAAGTCTGCGCGCGAGACGATTCGTAATGACTCTCGAAAACAGCACGTAGACGCGGCTCAGAAGGGAAATCGGTCTGTAGTTCTTCAAGAGAGCGTTGTCACCTTTCTTGAAGAACAAGACCACCGCACTTCCGCTCCACGCCTCCGGTGTAATGCCACCATGGAGGACGGAATTAAAGAGCTTCTGAAGGACTTCAAGTACCGGTCTTCCACCCGCTTTCAGAAGCTCCGCTGTAATTCCATCCTCGCCTGGGGCCTTACCGTTTTTAAGGTGCTGGAGAGCCATCCTAATCTCGCTCAGACTGACATCCGGGATATCTTCGGAATAGTGTCGGATGAGACTCGCTCTTGGATCGTTACTCACACTTGCGTGTGGCTCCAACGATGATGTGTACAGCTGCCCATAGAACCTCTCAATCTCACTCAAAATCCCAGGTGTCCCGGAAACGATGCTGCCACATTCTGTCTTCAGCTTTGATAGTTGGCTCTTTCTGGCAGACAGATCTCTGGCAAAGACTTTGGAGCCTTGGTTCCGCTCGATCGCTTCTTCAATACGAGCTGTATTGAAGTTGCGTAAGTCCCGCCGCATGCATTTGGAGATCTGTCTGTTCAGATGCCTGTATGCTGTCAAGTCTATTGAAGAATGTAGCTTCATCTCCCGTCTAACAGCCATGAGATTAAGAGTGTGATCGGAGAGTTTTTGTGTTTTTCTGCGGCGGGTCTTGCAGAACTTAGCTCCGACCGCATGGACAGTTTCCACGAGCTTGTCATTCATATCGTCCACTTCATTGCAGTCTTCCAGGCACTGTAAACGGTTTTGTAACTCGAGCTGAAAGGTTTCGGGACTTTGGAACAGAGCACGAGGGGGACGGAGCGTTGACTTCATTAGACGAGACCTCTCCAACTTAACGTTTAGGTTCAGTGTGCCTCTAACCATTCGTTGATCGCTACCAGTTTTCACCCTCGCGATCACGGAGACATCACTGAACAGTTGTCGTCTGGTCGTCATAATGAAGTCAATCTCATTTTTTGTGGAACTGTCGGGGCTCGACCAGGTCCACTTCCTGTGGGGCCGCTTCTGGAAGAAAGAGTTCATCATAAAGAGTCCCTCTTTCTCCATGAAGTCGGCCAGCTGCTGGCCCCTTGGGTTCCGTTGCCCTATTCCAAATTTCCCTACTTTCAGCTCACCGTTCTCTCTTGTGCCTAGTTTTGCATTGAAGTCTCCCATTAACACCGTATATTGGGTTTTGGAGGAATGCATGGCTCTAGAGATATCCTCATACATTTCCTCCACCTCCTCATCGGGGTGTGCCGAGGTTGGTGCGTAAACCTGTATGACCTTCAGCGAATACCGTTTAGTGATTCTGAGTATAAGGTACGCAACCCTCGTCGACACACTCCCGATCTTTACAACGTTGTTAACGAGAGACTTGTGGACGATAAATCCGACACCTCCTTGGGACAGATGGTCGCCCTCCCGGTGATAGAGCAAGTTGCCGGATTCGAGGATTACCGTGTCCTCCCCCTCTCTTCGGACTTCGGATAATCCTATAATATGCCAGCGCAACTTGTCTATCTCTTCTTCCAGCTCCACGATCTTCTCGTCAGTCCTCAGGGTGCGTGCGTTGTACGTTGCCAGGTCGAGTCGTCTAAGGTGGCAACCGAACCTCCACCGGAGATTCTTAGCACCCCCTGCCCCGCCGTTACCATGGTCGCCACCGTAGCCAGGAATAGCGGGGCCGCCGGGGACTGGGGGCCGTTTTTTTGTTACTGTCATTCATAGGGGGGTATTTGCCATAGTTGCCACGCTTGGCGAGCGGGTTGGCAACCGCAGTTTTTTTATTGTAATTTGGCTATTATCAGGAAGATGCTGCTGCCCATTTTCTGCCTGTTTCCCTTTGTCGCCTTTTACGACACCCACGGGAGGATATGGGGTAGTGGATATTCTTGACCGCCACTACACGGCACGGCACGGCACTTTAATTGTACTAAATATTAATCTAATCATCCTTTGTTTTGTAAAGAAATATGAATATGTTAAATATACCTAATATGTATTTTTTTTTAATTCTTCCTAACACATTTTTCATTTGGCCCAAACTGTACAAAACCTACAAACGATTTCAAATTTAACCTAAAATATTATATTGTATATGCATATTTTATGTATTTTAATGTAAGTTAAAGATGTAACATCAAAATCAATATCTTTATTTGGATTTCCGATGGAGTGATATAATCGATTATATCACTTCAATCTATTATTATATCGATATAATAATAGATAGAATACAATAAAAGTACAAAGTAAAATAAGTCGAATTTTACTTTCAACTTTTATTCTATTCTATGAATATAAAGAACTAAAAATAATTTCACATTTTCAATAGTAACATTTTTAATAATAGGTCTGGGGAAAAGTTTCTTCGTATTTATATACAAATTGTAGACTTTTTTTTTCAAAGTTTAATTTCATTTAATTGTGATATTATGAGCAATTCTGTTCGATAACTTGTTGCCATCTTGTAGGTAGTGACATAATCCCGTTGTTGTTATCTTACCTCGTACCTTATTATCTTGGGATTTTTGGTAAAAAATTGTGGCAAGTAGTTTTGACAGTCCTCTCTTGATGATCACCTAACACTACCAAAGAATTCTGAAGAGACCTAAACAGATGAAAATCTGAGGGTACAAGGTCAGGACTACTAGTGGGTTCATTTACACTTCCCAAATAAGCTCTCTCAATTTTTGCTGAGGGGCCTAAGATGCGTGTGGTCTGGCGTTATCAAGATGAAAAACTTCTTTGCTGTTAATCAATTTCGGGCGCTTTTTCTCAATTTCTTGCTTGTAGTAGAGATCCGAGTCGATGGTTTTGCCCGGTGGTAAAAGCTCGTAACAAACGATGCCCTTGCAATCTCGTCATACGCACAGCATCATCTTATTGCTTGTTGATCCGGGTTTCGCTACAGTTTTGGGAGCTTGACTACCCCTTCAGCATGATCTTTTAAGCACTTTCTTGTAGTAGGTGATCCACTATTCGTCATCAGTGATCAATCTTTTTAAAAATGGTTCGGTTTCATTACGTTTCAATAGAGAATCGCAAATGAGTACACGATTCATTAGGTTTCTTTCAGTGAGCTCGTGTACTACCCAAATATCAAGATTTTTGGTATAACCAGATTTTTTGAAATAAGATACAACTGTTTTGTGATCAATACTCAATTCTTCGGCTACATCTTAAAAACTTATATGCCGATCTAGCTCCACTATTTCAAAAATGGCGTCAACTTTATCTGTGTGAGGGTGAGCAGGGCGAGCTGCATTTTTGACATAAAAATTCCGGGACTGAAAACGCTTGAACCAACTTTGTGCTACTCTTACTGACACTGCATTAGGTCCATAAACGTCACAAATGTTTTCCGGGGCTTGAGTCGCATTATTCCCTTTTTTGTAATAAAGCTTCAGAATGTAATCGAATTTATTCGTTAGATTCACTCAATTTGGCGGACAGAAAAACAGTTGAAAAATGGGGGGAAAGTGTTTTTTACTTTTTATTTTTCTTTATCTTAATGTCCTGTATGTAGAAAAAATAGTACAACCAAAGAGATTTTTCTTCTATATTATACCAACATAATATAATTTAAAATTTTGTACACTCAACTTCAATTTAAATTATTAAGAATAACTCAAAAACGATTAGTCAGACCTTAATCAAATTTATATGGGATTACAAGAGAAGCACCAGCTTTCAAATAAAAAAGAATCATCGAAATCAGTTCACCCAGAAAAAAGTTATGAGGCACACATAAAAAACATACAGTCGAATTGAGTACCTCCTCCTTTTTGAAGTCGGTAGAAAATACGAACAAACTTTTTCTCCGACCTATTACTTACGTAACTACAGTGCAGTGGTGGTGTTACAATATCCATTACTCCATATCTTCCTGTGGTTGTCGCAAAAGGCGAGAGAGGGAAATGAAAGGATGTGAGTGGCAGTATCTTCCTGACAACATATCAAAATAATAAAAAGCTACAGTGAACCAACCCGCCTGCCAAGCAAGATAACTACGGCAGCTATCCCCCGTGTAAAGCTATCTATGAGGAAGGACTATGTTTAACAGTGGACTTTTGATAAGCTGTAATGATATGGTAATAGTTACATTAAAAATGTCATCCCCTATGTTGCCACACTTTGGAGCTTAATTTTTTTCCAAATTTATATGGGACTACTCCTAAAGTCCCACATAAATTTGGAAAGAAACCTATTTATTAATTGTTTTAATAAATAGGTTTCTTTCCAATTAATAAAGTTATTAAAAAAAGAACTATGAAAATCGGCGAAATTCACAATCGTCAAAATCACAATTTACGAAGATATGTGTGTCGGGCCACGCACAATGTAGATGTAGGGTTCCGTAGTTGCCTCACAACACGTGAACTTAGAGGCGGCCTTCTTGATAGTATGAGCAATTTGAGTTCGCGGTTTGACCGCTTAACGACTAAAAATAGGTCCAAATAGGAAGATTGTATAACTGAAGGACATATTTATCAAACATAGTGGAGAGTCTTATATGGAGTGGTGTACAAAAAAGATTAAAAAAGTTTTCTTTTATTTGATTATCTAAAGAAAATGTCTACAAGTTATCGTTACGTGTATTTTTATCATAGAAAAAGTATATTTTAAAAATCGGAAAACCTTGAAGTATTTATTTTATTTAGCAGATTTAATTTCATGAAAGTACACGGGGATATTTCAAAGGAAACAATTTATGTGAAAATAAATAATTTATTCTATATCGTTATCACAATTCACAACATTCATAAAAAAATAATAATAAATTAAAAAACTTAAGTTAACTTAATCTACGCTGTGTACTTTTTCGTTATCAAATGCTTCTGGTTTTCATTCAAATGCAGGTATAAAAATATAAGGATCATCTAAAACATTTTAATCTCACAGCAAAAGTATTGAACGAAATACAAAACATAGACACTAATGATAATATCCAAAAAAGGAATTATAAGGGGGTGGGCTTAAATAATGTAATCCTTATCGGAATAAAATATAATTCAGATAAAGTATAAAAGCAAACAAGCCATTATAATATAGCAGCTTAAATATAACCTATCCTTATAAAATGCAAACATATTTCTGCATTTTAAACTCTAAACGGTGTAGGTTGTTTTGGATCAATAATTTTACCAGCAACTACAACTAGGTTGTCCAGACGGTCGATGATGTAGAAGATAAATGGATGCTCCACATAGAAGCGGCGTGGCGATCTCTCCTCGTAGAGAGGGATGTTCTTTAGCGATTGCACTCCGGGGATTGCAACTAAATGAAATAAAATAGAAGATTATAAAGTTATTCTTAACTAATTATAAGCTTATCTATACATATAAATAAAATTGAAGTGTCTGTTTTTAATGTCAATATAACATCTTTTAATAAATGCATATGAAAGTGTAAACGGTAATTAAAAAAAAACAATTTTAAAAATTTTTGTCTGTCTGTTTGTTTTGGCTACCTTCTGGCGAGACCGGATGATCCATTCTACAGAGACGTCATTTTGTGTGATAAAGGACTTACTCCTCTATCCTTAGCCAACGAGCAATGACAAGACCCAGCAGTACAGTGCATTTCCAACCGGGATACATATGGAAGGAGAAGGAGCTCCACGGGAGGATCCTGTCGCAAATACATTCTAAAGGATGGCGCTGTCAACCTCTAACGAGCTTGTCGCCATTCCGGTGAGTCACTTAGGCATGTCATCTGCAGTTGTTCGGCGCTTTCTAACTCTGAGTATTTGCACAGACACAATCTAGTAGTCAGGATTCTACACCTGGAGCTCGCTCTGATATCCTAGACCTGATTCACGAGGTGACCGACATGTGGATTGGTCTGCCGCCCGAAATTATTCCTGAGGTCATTTCTGCGAACGGGCTAATCCCGGTCAGCCTCTCAGATCATCTAATGTGACTGGGACTTCGTGACGGGCCGCTCCAAGCTCAAATGCAGAAGGCGGTGCTCCTCGATACCGCCCGCATCGTCTGCCGGTTTCTTTCCCTTACCCCCTAACCCTCAGCCGCTTGGTCTCCCCTGCCGAGGGCTTCCATCTGGTTGGGTTTTTATTTATTTATGTATTTTATGTATTTATTTTATTTTATTGATATTTATATATATTTATACCTTTCGTTTACAATTATATATTTAAACAGCCCAACCAAATGAGAAAACTTTATAGATAACCCATAATAATGTATATGTTTCCGTGCTTTTCCAGGCAGGGAGTGGAACAACACCAACTTTTTATAAACGGGCTGCTTCTGAGAATTCCTTTTTGATAGAAAGACGCAATAACTGATTTTGGTCGGATTCAGGATTCGAACTCGAGACATGTGGTCTCGAGAGATCAGCAGTCATGTTAACGGCTAATTACCCACGAGGCAGAAAAATGTGTAATTCTTCTTACCGGAAAGTTCGTTCGCAGTTGAATCAGCATTGTCCACGCGGACGGCGACATGTTGCACGAGCTCTTGAACAAACAAGCCCTCGTCTTGCGATACACCAGAGAGATCAGCTTCTCGGCTAAATATGTTACTCACTCCAAACTGCAACATAAATAAAACACGAGCTTTTAAAATATGACTAATATTTGCATTTAATGTCATTATACGAGTATAGGTATTTAATTCAACGCAACTAAATAGTAAATATGCATACTTGCATAAATTTTGCATAAATTGAATACTCGCATAAATTTATTAAATACAAATAGAGGTCAAACGCAGTGTTGTGGCTGTGTAAGAATTCATAAATATGCATAACAATACACATTATTATCCCGCGTGTGTAATAAGAAGCGGCAGAGGGAAATAAAACAGGATATGAGCAGTAACATCTTCCTGATAACAACCTAAAAACAATAGAAAACTGCGATCACCAACCCGCCTGCCAAGCGTAGCGACATTGGCAAATACGAGGCAATCAGTAGTGGACTTTCGATTTGCCGTAATGATTGAATGAATGCATGCAGATGTGGAGCCGTAATAGTTTAAAGGAATAATCAATCAGTTTAAAATTGTAACAGTATACGCGAGAAAACAGAGTACGATGAATGCTGACACCGTTAAATTGGTTATTGCATTTTAATTATTAAAAATTTTAAAATTGCATTTTAAATGCTAATTTACCAGGTGCTCGGCGGTGAAGTAAAATATTATGTAGAAATATCTATATAATATGCATATAGATATATAATATATGTATATATATATATAAAACAACGTCTGCGTATATATATATATATATATATATATATATATATATATATACTAGTTGGCCAGGCAGACGTTGTTCTGCCCTTTTCGAAGACCCTCAGAGTGTGCAAAATTTTATTGAAATCAGTTCAGTAGTTCATCGCGGTTAGGAGTTCATCGCGGATAAACAACAAAATAAAAAAAATAAAATAAAATTGATTTATTTCAGACTTTTGTCCATAATATTGTTAGTAGCATAAAAAAGAGATCTTAAAAACTAGGTTAGTAACATTTCTATTAGAAAATATTTATTTTAATTTAAATATCTGCCTGCACTGCGCGACACCCCATGTGTGGGGCTCACACACATGTGCAACATGTGTGTGAGCGTACACCCAGTGCCGAAGTATCGGGCAGTCAGGCTTTTCACTGATTACTTTGAGAATGGTGTTGGCGCTCCCCCGCACCGTGCGCAGGAGGGATGCGATTCGCTTGCGCACTACGGTGTAAAAACCATCAGTGTGCGCCAATGCGAACATTCCCGATGCACTACAGTAACTTGGAAGCCCCAACAACATTCTCAGACCATTATTATATTGTACTCGGAGAGCGTTAACAGCCCCCCGCGTGTAGTTAACCCATAGATTGCACGTATAAAGCGTTTGGCAGTATGCCTTAAACAGTGTTATTTTTACATCTGAACTGCTATGTGCAAATCTGCGAGCCAACATGTTGCAACGGACTGCCATCGCCCTCCTTTCCCTTTCAATATCCTTGTCATCCTTCAAGTCCTCGGTAACCACGTGACCGAGATACTTGAAGGATGGCACCCTTACAAGTTCGATACCATTCAGTTTGACAGGCGAACAAGGCGACAGGCAAACAACGTGACACGTAATTTTCATATATAAAGATATATATATGAAATTTTTATTATATTATATGAAATTATATATATATATATATATATATATATATATAATTATGATATATATTATGAAGTCTACCAACACGCATTGAGGCAAAGTAACGGACTACTTCTGCCTAATAGACCTCAGAAGTAAGAGTAGTGAAACATAAACATAATACTTGCTTTATGAAGCACATATTCATTTTTTATCATTTCATATTTCTTACTAATATAAAGGCTTAAAAGCCACGTTTCTTGAATACTATATATAGAATGCTCGGAAGATCTATGTAAAGCCTTGAGGGTGGGATAGGTCTCCTCGTGGCGCCACGAGGGAGTTGTGTAAGTCTACTTTCTTTTTTTTAATAGAGTTTCTTTAACTTTGCTAAAAATTTCTGAATCTTCAGCTTATCTAATTTAGACAATGATGTGTTAATTGCATTGGTGTTTGTCGATTGAATACACATTAAGCTAAGATAAAAACAATGTTTTATGTAGTGATTGTAGCCGGTTTAATCGTTATTAACGATTGGTTTAACGATTAAATTCCAAATTGATATTTGCCAAAAATCATAATTTTCATGATAACTAGAAATTTTAATATGTTAGGTAAGGGTAACCTGCTCAAAAATGTGCCCCACGAGGTGACCTGTCAAGGCTTTGCATTGAACATCCTGCATATATGAGAGTGACAAAAGCTGACATTTAACTTAATAGTACCTATATGACTATTGCAATTCGTAGACCACTAAAACCAACTTTAAACATCATATTGATATATGATGTGCCATCAGAACCTAGGCCATCAGCCTTCAGATAAACCGCTTTCAGGAAAAGCCGGCACTTGGAGAGTTATAGTTATAGAAGTAGGGAAGGTGTACACAATCAGGCGCAGCAAAGAAAAATGTTCTTATCTTTGTTTATAAAAGATAAAGAAATTATACCGTTATATTTTGAATCGCTTCGCCTAACTTTTTATTAAACAACCATATTTAAAGTTGACACTTGGATAGTTCTAGAAATAGTTAAGCTATATTCACTTACTTACACCTGATATTTCATCAATTTTTTTTTTATCGGGCGCAGGAAACAAAAATGTTCTTATCTTTGTTTGTAAAATATAAAGAAATTAAACCGTTATATTTTCACAATCACAAAACTTAATTTTTTTTATAAATAACCGTTCATAAGCCATAAATATACCATAATCAAATAACTGATAAAAATTGTTTAAAATTTTTAATTTATAATTTTATCAAAATGTAAAAATGTTCAATTTATGTACATTTCAAGTAGTTATATCTGAACTTAGGGTACAATTTTCAAATATCTTATATATTTTAATTTTTTGGAGAATATCAACAACAACCAGTAGTAAAGAAACATGTGTTACATTACCCATGAGGACTATGATGAAATGTCTCTTTTACTCTCCGAACAGAAAAAAGGTCTGTGGCACAATTATGTAGATTCAAAACTATGTAAGATAATATTTCAAACTATACACCCAGTCACATCGATGACCATCTTGTTATAAAAGAATTCTCTAATCAAAGATAATATGCCAGTGTATGCCACGTCTACATTGTTGGACATTAAAATCTCCACGAGCATAGCATAAATGGACAAGATAACGGTTATTACGAAGACTTCTAAATTTTCACTCCTAAAGAAAAATTTTGATACAGCAGTTACCTTGGCTAAAGCCGCAATTGGCTTAGTAGTTGTCTCCACGTTGAACAACGGCAAAGACACTTGTAATTCTTCGTCTTGAAGTGTTTCTTGTATTTCGGAGACAGGAACGGAAGGCAAGTCAGCAGTGAGACGAGTCAGACCGTCTCGTGAACGTGGCACTACCAACAGGAGTGCGTATCGTCCGCCCTGTAATGTTTTAAATTCTTATTATACTTAGTTTGTATAGAAATGATGATAAATACAATTTTAAGACTTTTAGTCGTGCTATTTAATATTTTTAAAAACCTAGCTATTTAATATTTCATTGTAACAATGTTTGATCGCAATTAGCTCATTTGTTTTTAATTTCAACATTTTGTTAATTAAAGACATATCTCAATAGTTATTGTCATATGTTTATAATTTCAATATTATGTTTAATAAAGACATATCTCACTAGTTATTCAAAAACCAGTCAATTAATTGTCATAGATAAAGGCTAAGGTGTAGCACTTTTTAATTTTTCTAAACAAAAGCAATATCATTTTATAAAATTTAAACATACGGAGAAAGTCAAAATCGCGAATCAGAGTAAAAAAATCATAAAGATTTAATTAAATAGTGGTAATAATAAAATAAACGTAAAAGTCATATCAAATAAAAAGGCGTATTAATTTTGGGTCGTTTTGAGAACACATTTTATAAACTTGTTCAATTTTTACCTTATGAAAAAGGTAAAATCTTATGGATCAAGCGTTTGCGCCTGCCCTGGCCCTGGCACTTTAGAAAGCATAGATTTCAATATCTATGTATCATTTGATATCTAAGTGATTATTTAACTCTGTAAAGAAGTCAATATCAGGACTACATCGTGTAATATGGTTTGCTTAGATTTATAGATATTTTGCAATATTTAAAGATGAAACCACTTTATCCCACAACAAATAGTTCCTATGGGTAGGTCCTTTTTATAGAGTAAAGGGTGACAAACGAGCCCACAGTCAACCTGATCGTAAGTGATTGCTGCGGCCCATAGAAATCTACATCTATCCTCTATTAAGTCTATTACAAATCAAAATGCAGAAGCGTTGTCACCCGTGATGACTAAGATGGAATGCCTCATTTCCACTAAAAAGGGTCTCCGGTTCTCCACACTCACCATACGAAACACAGAGCGTAACAGTGGTAGAGCCAAGCGGTAGCTTTTGCTGTCGCACGGATGGGCCAGCTCGAACCGGGGTGGTACCACGACCTCACAGAATACCAGCGTGAAGTAGAGGTTTACCTCTGCGTTGCGTTTGGTGAGTGCAGGTGGCCGGAGGCCCAATTCCCCCCCCCCCCATCAACATGGTAGCGGAATTAGACAATAGACTACCCCAGGAGGGTACCAGTACCCCTGGAGAATCCCTCGCTGAGCATCCACGACCATGTTATTCCAATCCTGAGCGTGGGTGCTCAGGCTGCCCCGCGTATTCTGGGGGGGGCAAAATTCCGCTCGGGGCAAGCGGAGCAATACAACCAAGGCGACCCCTGTCACGCTATCCGTGAATTTTTGCAACATCAGGGGACTTCATTCCAACCTTAACGCTGTCCATTACCATCTAGAGACGGCGAAGCCGGCCTTGCTCTTTTTAACCGAGACTCAGGTGTCCTCTCCGGCTGATACTTCATATCTCTCCTACCCGGGGTACAAATTGGAACACTCCTTTGTGCCCCGGGCTGGAGTTTGTGTATACGTCAGAGAGGACATCTGTTTTCGACGCCTCGGCAGCCTTGAAGGTACGGACCTGTCCATCCTATGGCTGCGCGTAGACAGCGACGACCATCCCCGCGTCTACGGGTGCCTCTATAGGTCCCATAGCGGTAATGCCGACACAGACCGACTCATCGACCACGTCCAAATGGCTGCAGACTCCGTGCTACAACAGGTCCCATCCGCAGAGATCGTGATACTCGGTGATTTCAACGCCCACCACGCTGAATGGCTTGGTTCTCGTTCAACCGATCATGCGGGTAGATCTGTCTACGACTTTGCTTTGGCATATGGTCTAACACAACTGGTTACTTCGCCTACGCGGATCCCAGATGTGGAAGACCATGTACCTTCCCTGTTGGACCTTCTGCTGACCTCTCATCCGGACGGATATCAGGTCTCCGTCGATGCCCCTCTGGGCTCTTCGGACCATTGTCTGATCCGGAGCACAGTGCCACTCACGCTCCAATCGCAGTTGCGATCTACAGCTTGCCGCCGTGTTTGGCACTATAGGTCAGCTGATTGGGACGGGATGCGGTCTTTTTTTGCATCCTACCCTTGGGGGCGGGTTTGCTTCTCGCCGGAAGATCCCAGCGTTGTTGCCGATTCTGTTGCTGATGTGGTACTTCAGGGTATGGAACTTTTTATTCCATCCTCTGTGGTGCCCATCGGAGGCAGATCCCAGCCATGGTTTGGTCGCTCCTGTAAAATAGCATCACGCTATAAGCAGGAGTGCTACCGGGCCTGGGCTGACGCATCAACGTCTCGGGATTTAAACACCAGCGCACTTAAAAAGAAGTATAATTCCGCCTCCAGGTCCTTCAAAAGCGTGCCAAGGCAAGGTCTGAGCACATCGGCAGAATTGGCGAGAAGCTAGTTCGCCTTCCTTCGGGAACCCGTGCATTCTGGTCTCTCGCCAAGGCTGTCCAAGGGAACTTCTGTCAGCCATCCCTCCCATCTCTGCACAGAGAGGACGACTCACTGGCCCATGCCGCAAAAGAGAAAGCCGATCTGTTGTGCTCTCTTTTTGCGTCCAACTCGACTCTAGATGACGGGGGGAACACACCGCCGACCATCCCGCGATGTGAGTGCTCCATGCCGGATGTGCGATTTACACAGCGCTCGGTTCGCAAAGCACTCTTCTCCCTGGACGTCAGCAAGTCGAGTGGGCCCGATGGAGTGCCTCCCATTGTGCTGAAGACGTGTGCTCCGGAGTTGGCACCGGTTTTAACGCGTCTTTTCCGGTACTCCTACTCCCAAGGCGTAGTCCCGAATTCATGGAAGACAGCTTTGGTCCACCCGATCCCTAAAAAAGGCGACCGCTCAGACCCGTCCAACTACAGGCCTATCGCCATCACCTCCTTGTTCTCCAAAATAATGGAATCCATTATAAACTGCCAGCTCATGAGGTACCTTGAGGATCACCAGGTGATCAGTGACCGTCAGTACGGTTTTCGTCGGGGTCGATCAGCAGGTGATCTTTTAGTTTACTTAACTCATAGATGGGCGGAGGCAGTAGAGTCCAAGGGGGAGGCATTGGCCGTTAGTTTGGACATAGCGAAGGCCTTCGATCGGGTCTGGCACAAGGCGCTTCTTTCGAAGCTTCCTTCCTATGGGCTTCCCGAGAAATTGTGCAAATGGATCACCAGTTTCCTTGCTGATCGGAGCATCAAGGTCGTAGTAGACGGTGCATGCTCTGATTACAAGCCTATCAACGCTGGTGTTCCACAAGGCTGCGTGCTATCACCAACGCTGTTTCTCCTGCATATCAATGATATGCTGCTAACTGGTAGCATTCATTGCTATGCAGACGACAGCACTGGGGATGCCTTATATACCGGCCGTGCCAATATTTCTCGGGAAAACGTCGCCGAGTACCGGGACAAACTTGTGTCTGAAGTCGAGTCTCGGATTGGGGCCGACTAAATCTAGTCCAGTTCAATCCCCAGAAGACACAAGTTTGCGCGTTTGCCGCTAAAAAGAACCCCTTTGTCGTATCTCCTCAGTTTCAAGGCACTCCCCTTGCTGCCTCAGCCAGTATCGGAATCCTTGGCGTCGACATATCGAATAGCGTGCAGTTTCGTGGTCACTTGGAAGGGAAGGCCAAATTGGCCTCTAAAAAGCTTGGCGTGCTCAGCAGAGCGAGACAGTATTTCATGCCGGCACATCGCTTGCAACTTTACAAAGCGCAAGTTCGGCCCCACATGGAATACTGTTCTCATCTCTGGGCCGGGGCACCCCAGTGCCAGCTCCTTCCACTTGACCGCATCCAGCGCAGAGCGATTCGAATCGTCGACGACCGAGTTCTTTCCGATCGGCTCGATACACTGGCACTGCGTAGAGATGTTGCATCTCTTTGCGTATTTTATCGCATCTATCACGGGGAGTGCTCTGAGGAATTGTTCGGACTAATTCCAGCCGCTCAATTTCACCATCGCACGTCGCGACAAAACTCGCGTTACCATCCATACCATCTGGATGATTGGCGGTCCACCACTGTGCGATTTAGAAGAAGTTTTCTCCCTCGCACAACTTCTTTGTGGAATCAATTACCACCAGCGAATTTTCCGAACCGATACGACTTAGGAACCTTCAAGAAAAGAGCTTACACCTTTCTAAAAGGCCGGCAACGCATCTGCAATTCCCCTGGTGTTGCGGTTGTTCATGGGCGGCGGTAGTCACTTAACATCAGGTGAGCCGCATGCTCGTTTGCCCCCTATTATATAAAAAAAAAAAAAAAAAAAAAAAAACACAGAGCGTCAAGCTGCTATTTCACGCTGGTATTCTGTGAAAGCGTGGTGGAGCCGACCCATTTGTACTACTAATATAGCTGCAGCATGGCTCTACCACGTAAAAATGTCATTTTACCTGTTTTACTCATATTTATTTCTCGCATTTTTCGCCCGGTCATGAATCTTTCAAAATCTAAATCAGTGTATCATATCTCAGATATTATACATTTAATTAATTATATATTTTTGTAAATAGTCTGAGATCTCGTGATTACTACGCTGATGAATAAGTTTTTGCCGCGTTGCTTATCAAATATTTATGCAAGACATTTTATTTAAAATTTAGTTAGTGATTTTTTGTGAACTACATACTGATAGGCAACTCGGCAAAAACGTATTCCTCTATTAACTAATAAATTAATTGTTCATAAAAATTGTATTTCCAATAAAAACAGACGACCGTAGTAATAACGAGGTAGAATATCGGACTACAAGTGATTCTATACTACAGCTATAGTTAGTATGTCGCCCGATTTATTTTATTCTTAGATTCTCCCGCTTTAGTAGTTTTTACTCGATAATTGCGAAGAGTCAGGTAACGTTTTCATACACCTACACACTGTGCTCCAAAACGGCCTAATGTGTTTTTGTGTTTTAAATGAAAATTATACTACTTACATCATAAGGTAACAAAATGGCTTCACTGTCTAAATCTGGGAGCGAACTGGTCTTGAATGTCCCCGTAGTCTTCATCATTGGCACTTGTATTTTCTCCGTATTGGATTTGTAGAATACACCATTTTCCACTGCTTCGAAAGGCTGTTTCCAGGAGCCACGGAAGTACATTCCATTGAAGATAATCATCAGAGAATCTATTGTAGAAGCTGTAACATCATCATATTACATATAATACAGCGGTCAATACCAGTTTCTTTAGAGTCGGTGTGTGCTGATAATATTATATCACCACAAAACTCTACGACAGTACCATAGATTAAAATAAAAAATAATTCAAATATGATCAAAAATAATATAATTTTCAAAAAATTTGGTAAAAATTTAGGTATAACTTTAAATAACGTTTTAAAGAGACAAAAAATTATAAATTGCTGCATGCCTGAAGCATCTTTTATTGACATCCTTAATAAAATTATAGTTACTAAATTTTGCCCAAATAGTACAATAATAGTTTTTGTTGGTAGAAGAGGCAGTGTAAACAACAAACAGTTATTAAGATATACTAAACAACTTAATAATTTAAATGTACACAAAATTACGTTGTTCATACTGCCTTATATTGAGAGAAGAAGAGATTGCCAGAGAAAAATAATCTAAGACATAACTTAAATTTACAAATGAAAAATTTTATATGTAATAATAACTTAAATTTGACATATAATTGTAATGATAATAATGACAAATTTCATTTAATTGACATAAATAATGTAATTAAGAAGTTTTGGACAAAAAATAGGTATTACCTATTCAAATATAATTTAAGACTGATAGCAAATGTGCTATCATATTATTCACATCTTAACTTAGCCAATTTTTTGGCTACCAAGACTGCTTCTATTGAGCAGTATAATTGCCATTTTGATATTTAGTTTGGAATCAGTTCCAACTAATTTAAATTATTGAGTGTGATAATAGAGACAATCTGTAGCAATAATAAGAGTTTAATTAATTTAGAATGCAGCCCACAAATAACAAATAAGAATTGTTTACACCTGGTGCATCAAAATTTACAAGGCATGATGGGCAAAGAAATGGAAGTTGAATTGTTTTTAAATAGTAACAGCATACATATCCTTTGTATAACTGAACATTCGCTAAAAGATTATAATGTAATGTTTAACTTAATGATTTCTTATATTTACGCGAACACTACACATTGAATAAAACTACTTTTACGGATTTTATCGCGTTTAATTAAGTTATTTTATATATAGTTATTTTATATAATTAATGTTTAATTTCAGAAATCAACAGGTGGTCAGTTCCTTCTATAGAGAAAAAAGTTTGTTATTATATAAAGAACGTAAGGCCCCCATGTGCTACTTACGAATATTTTGAAAAGATTTTGGAAGAAGTTTTGCTCAAACTTAGTAAACGGAACAAGTCTGTTATAATATGTGGAGACTTTAACATCAATCTCCTTGAAACTTCTTCCATCAGTATTTAAATCGTATAGTCTTGTTATTTTATTCTTAGAACCGACACGTATTGCTCGGCCTAGTGTGACCTGTATAGATAACATTTTTACAGATGTCAAGCCCTTGCATAAATCAATCATTCAAAATTTAAGTTCAGATCACAGTGGACAGTTGGTCTCATTGTCTTACATACACAACAAACAGAAAAATGAGAAAATTTTGTTTGTTTCAATAAATGAACATCGCTTGGAGAGGTTTAGAAGTAACATAGTAAAAGGACTTGCATCACTTTTATTTAAAAATAGTGCCCATTATTTGTATGATGAATTATTTAAAATTATAACTTGTGAATTTAATATAATATTTACTTCTAAAACTTTCTCTATAAACAGTTGCAAATCATTTATTGAATAGGCGACAGTAGGAATTTATAAAAGTAGACGAAGGATCATAATATAATAATAGTGTTATATTTAGAGAGTGTGTAAAAAATATCCTAAAATTTTTAATAAAGTATGCTCCACAGCTAAGGCATTTAAGCAACAAAATTAAAACTGCATGCGATAAAAATAAAATGACATGGCGTATAATTAATAGTGAAACGGGCAAGGTCAAACCACGGAACTCGGATTTTCAATTGAATATTAACAATAATTTAACTCCATCTGATCAAGAAATTGCTATGGCTTTTGAGAAACATTTAAGTGATGTTTCTTTTTCGACAACAAAATCGTTTAATTCTTCTCCTACTGTCGCTGAATCATTGTTTAAACAAAATGTAAAGCCTTGTTCAAATACTTTTAAATTCCATAGAGTGTTGCCAAAAGATATCGGTAAATATTTTTTTAAAACTATTGATGTTAGGAAAACGGCAGACTTATGGGGGTTTTCCGTTAAAGTTATTGCGTCTATAATAGATATATAGATACAGTAGCAGATTAAACTCTGCAGCTTATGCTGTAAAAAAGATTAGAGATCGAGACAGCTAGATTAGTTTATTTCAGTTATTTCCATAGCATAATGTCTTATGGGATTTTGCTATGGGCAAATGCGGCTCCTTTAGTAACTATTTTTGTTTTGCAGAAGAGGGCAATAAGAGCTATTTACAACATTAAACCAAGAGAGTCTCTTAGAGAAAAATTTAAAGAAACAATTATATTAACTTCGGCCTCTCAGTACATTTAGGAAAATTTAATGTATGTTTACAGAAACAAAGATAATTTTAGTAAAAAAAGTGATATACACTCTGTAAACACTAGGAACGAACAGAAGCTAGTGTAACCAGTCTCGACTCCACAGAGTCAGTAATTCTTTCTTGGGGCTGGTATACGCTATTACAACAAAGTCCCAGAAAATATACAAGGTATCTCTATTACCAAGTTTAAATGTTTTTAAGCTGAAACTGTAAATAAGGGTTATTACGATATAAATGAATACATGGTTGATAATAACCCCTAAGAATGAGGTGGTCGCCTCCTAACTGTTTCTAAAATACATTTTGTAAATAGTTTCTAATCATTTATATTGTAAAATTTATTTAAAAAAAAAAGTCCCGCTGGGTTTCTTGCTGGTTCTTGCCAGAACAGAGGATATTTTTCGAACCAGTGGTAAATTTAAAAAATTACTTTCAATAAGAATTACTTGTAATCAATATTGAATTAAAAATTATTTTATTCTATGCTATTCTATTCTATTAGTTTTTTACTTTTTTTAATAACATTATAAAATATTTTCAATCCTATATGATCCATGCACTCCCCAATACCTGAAATGCAAGTTTCAGAATTTTGGTTCTTCTCACGATCGCAGCCTGCGATCCTCCGAGAGAACTACGTTCTTCCTCGCCGTACCAAATTTATGTCTGTCTTTCGACGCTGAGGCCATAAGATCATGGAATAAATTACCTCCTCATATAAGGAAACTGACTTCGTTTGCAGCCTTTAAGAGAACGGTGACTGATCACTACCTTTATTCTTCCAGGAACTAACGTTCTTAATTAAATGTTTCTGCTTATGTAGGGCTGAATATTACAAATTATTTATGTTGTTTTTGTATAATGTGTTAGTTTGTATGTATGCTTAAAATGTATGTATTACATATTATTTAAAAATTATGTATGATATGCATCAGGTATAGAGTATATTATTTATGTTATCTGTAGTATTACATACTATTGTATTTACACGTATAACGTGTATGTTTTTATATTTATATTCACGTACAGATATTGTAATGTTTTATGGCACTTACTTAAGTTTCTCTGCTTAGCTCGTGGTTGACTGGTAGAGAATGCCTAAAGGCATTAAGTCCGCCAATTGTACATTTTAAGTGCAATTAAGATCTTAAATTTAAAAAAAGTAATAAGCTGACAGCCCATAAAATGGAAAGTGACTATAAAAACCTATGGACATCTGCCACAGACTTCAGTGCAAGAAAACTACGGGTACGTTGCCATGTTTGAGGACTAAAATGGAATACTTCATAGCCTATCAATGAACTAACTCTCTATGTTCTTCAACCAGACCAAAGCAGTGTATGTACTACAGTTATGTGGAATAGGAGGCCTACCTACCAAATAGTAAACTTTTGACCTCTATCAAAAATTCAACATAAATATTCCTTATTGTTAGCATTATACTTACTTTTAATAGATTTTTTCCCAACGCTATTGACAGATACACTTGAAGTAATATCATTTTTATCTTGCAGGATTTTCAAGCTCCTAGCATGATTTCTTGCTTCAACAGCTACCATCGTTTCTTCTTCGTCGTCCGATTCTTCTTTTCCTTTTTTAGAATATGCCTTAACTAGTTTGATCTTCTCCTTAATGTTCTTTGCCGGTTTATATTCTGTTTGTGAAATGTCAACTTTTTCAGGTTTATCCTCGACAGCGAAAGAGATAAATTTCTCTTCTGTTTCTTTAGGAGGTACAAGCTCAGGAATAACTTCCTTTATTTCACTATCTTCTTTTTTCTTGGGCAGTTCAACATTTGCTTCACTGTCAGTATTGGTATCATCCGTCTTTATCATTCCTGAGTTATACCGTTCTACTGACCTAACATCTGTTAGATAATAATCTTCCAAAATCTTTTTGTAATCCTCGTTAATGGTATAGTTTTTGTAAATATAAAAGAAATTTTTCAATTCAGGTTGGTTATATTTATATTCATTTGTGTTTTTAAGCCTTTCCATTATATAACGGAAAGTTTTTCTGGTAAGATTTTGGTCTTCTGGCAAATGCAATGCTGTGATTAGCTGATTTCTTGTTTCGCCTTTGGCTCCTTCAGCTAAAATGGCAAGAATAGTTGCATATCCAAGAGGCGAAAAAGCAATATTTCTGTTATCATCTATGTAACCCTAGAAAAAAAGGAAAAGTATTAGTTTTAAAATTAAAAGTATTATTATTGTTTAAATCAATTCTAATCTTGTTTACAAAAAAAAGTGTTGTAATAAAAATTGACATAATATTAAAATAATCAACAATACTTAATCATACACTAGCCAACACAGTGTTCCTCAGAATTGAGAGGAATAGCCATAATCACCAGGCTAGGAAAAAGGTTTGACAATCGTTAGTCGCCTTGCGCTATTGACACTGCACCTCGTTGATGGCCTGAATTAGCATTCAGAAAATTTAGTAAAAGTAAATCTCATTATAAAATAGAAACCGTGTGTAGTTATCTAACTTATATGTTTATTATGGTTATTACTACTTTTTGGGTCACCAGTTTTTACAGTTAATGTTCGCTTTATTTATTTTATGCTCATAGTCTATGGTGTCCACGTAAAACAAATAGATTAAGATATCGTTGCGCAAATACATTTGTTTAGGGATTACGGAGGGACACATAACGGACGTTCTTAGATACATTCTAGCACAACAATGCAACATTCATTTTTTTCTAAAGACCTATTACTTTCTCATAGTTTGCATGTATAAGCTACACTTACACAAAAACACGCAATAAAGGGAAAATATTTAACGTCTTTCTATTATAATTACCTGAAAGATAGTAGTAGAAAGTTCGTTAGTTGCTTCTCCGATGAAGCTGGTCTCTTTTGGTTGGTCTGTGCGGCCTCGTCTCAGCCATCGCGCGTTACTCAGGCCCACCACCAAGCATAACACTAAAAGAAAAATGTTAATATCAAAAACAAATATTTCCTTGATGTTAATGAAGATTGTTTTTATGGTGAAGACGTCCTCCTATCCGATGTCGTCCTATCCGACGAAGTCGATGACAACTTTCGAATACTTTCAGAACCTATCAACTTCGCAAGATGTGGTATTACGAAGAAATATACTTATATGCTACTTGTGCCCTGGCGCCTATACGATAACTCTCAGAGACACGGGAAGCGGGAACAACCACAAAACTGTCTGAACCGAAATAAACAATTTTTGTTTTTGCCTACTTGCATAAATAAATTTTCGATTTTGGACAGGAACACAATACCTGTGGCGCAATAGAACTCAGAAGTTTAGGCCACTCGGTTATACTTACCATTTACGTTGAAAACATAACATATCAATAAACTAAATAAAACAAGTTAAATAATTAAAAATATCTGCTAACATAAACCTTTTTTATCACAAGCGGTAATTGCCTTAGTTAGAATTAACTTTATTATTTAGAGACAAAAAATTTACGTATAAAAGTAGTTATTCAATGTAAATGTAATGTAAATAGAATAAAAATTTTTTGAAATGAGTGCTAAGACATAGTGTATAGCAAAAATAATACAAAAATTATAATCAGTCTAAAAAATATATATAATTTTAATAAAAAGTGAAAGCCAGCCAGAATATCGCAATTTTAATGTCCTCTAAATAGCAACATTAAAAAGTTTTCTCCTACTATCCTTTAACTGTGTACGAGACCATCCCTAAAGTATACCTATTTAATAAAAAAAGATTCATTAATTTTGGCGAAAATATAAAAGTCGCCAATCAAATTAAAAATTATAACGCATATATTTTGTTCAAATGTCATAACGATAAATAATGTAAAATTTTATGTACTTTGTACCAATAAATTTTATTTTAATTATTAGTATTAAATAAAATAGAATTTCCTTATCAAACTATTTTGAAGATAATTTTCATATCAAAGATCATTAAGCTGTTAATCTTGTGCAGTTATTTCATTAGAAAGCTAGACAAATATAAAAGTGTTATACTTAAAAAATTTAATCTATAACATGGATTTCACATACATAATTATTTGTATAATTTAATTAATTTACATAGTGAAATTGACAGTAGTCACAGTCGGTGTCAATATGTAAACACCACAATATCCTGTCCAATAAAGAAGATAAGATTGTGATAAGCCGTTAGTTTATATCGATTAAGACTGGTTTTAGAGTAGAGACATCTCGTATAAAGCCGGGTGAAAATGTGGGTCGCTTTCTTGTAGCGGTACCGAGGGTGTTTGCGATAAACTGCCGGTAACAGTGATTTTACTTAATCAGAATCATTTTAAAAGCCATTAATAACAACGAATTTAAATTATATGAAAACTTAAAAATATAGATTTACAATAACTTGACTATGTCTCTTTTATAATGGTCTCTTAATGAGTTCTTATGTTTACGCGAACACTATACATTTAAATAAAACTAGTTTTTACTGATTTTTTCGTGTATATTAACTTATTTAATATTCTTATATGTTAATACACGCGATAACTTCCGTAAAAACTAGTTTTATTTAAATGTTTTGTTTTAGTAGGTTTTGGCGTCAATTAAATGTAATCCTTGATTGTTGTGTGTGTCCTAGTTCAAATGTAATTTCACAGGTAACTTATTCTTTTCGTATATTTTTAAACAAAATGATAACATCGCATAGTCTCCAAGCCAATCATTCCATGATTGCATGCTGAATAATTGATTAGGTTTTCATTAAAATCGTTTCTGTATTATTTTTTTACTATATATAATTAACAGTAATTATTCTTAAAGTTGGAAGTTGTGAGGACAAAAGACCGAGGACTAAATCGTATCTACACTCATTTTTATTTAAACACAAATTTATGGTTAGAGCACGAATGGGTCGGCGCGAAAAAGACCATTCTCTCACAAAGTGTCAGCGTAAAATGGCAGCTTAATTCTGCTGTTTTTTCAACAATCAAAAAGTCAACATTTCAACTAAAAAGCTTGGGCCTTAACTGCCTGTGTTGAATAATTAGGTATTGTTTAATTAAATAACTCGCATAACGTGCGCTAGTCAGGACCGACAGAAACATATTATATACTCGTACATCCGCACTGATCGTCTATAGGGTCACCATGTACGCAATATATGTTAAGACACAATTTTATTTCAAAATCAAGCCATAAAAATTTCTTTAAGTAAATATTTTTTATCATGACTCATATTTTCCATAATCGCAACACTTAACAGGCGGATTGATGACCATGGTATTTTATTATTACGCTGTAAACAGAAAGTTTTAAGTTCCCTCTGTCGCCTCTTAAAATACTTTTAGACGTGGTAGAGCCATGCTGCAACTATATTATGGTTGTAGCACGAATGGGTCGGCTCGAACGGGGAAGGACCACGCTCTCACAGAATATCAGCGTAAAATAGCAGCTTAACGCTGCTGTGTTTCGTATGGTGAGTGTAGAGAACCGGAGACCCATTTTGCTGGAAACGAGGCATTCCAACTTAGTCCTCACGGATGACAACGCATCTGCATTTTGATTCGTAATCGAAGATAGATGTAGATGTCTATGGGCCATAGCAACCACTTACCATCAGGTAGACTGTGTGCTCCTTTGTCACCCTTATCCTATTTAAAAAAAACCTTTCTCATAAATGGTGAAATTTGAAGGAATATGTAATTCTATTAATTTTTATAGTGTTCTATTACCAGTTATGATTGTAGAAAGTCAACTTGGCTAACAGAGCTGCCATAGACGCGTGACGTCATGACGTAATCGGAAACCAGCGCGCGCATTTAAGTTTGATTTATGAAGAACTTTTTCAACAAAATAAATCGAACCTCTGATATATAAAATTATGCAAGTATACGTGGAAAAATTTAATTTGTTTGAAGACTATATTATCATTATTTCTTATCGAGATATGCAAGGTGAAAACATTCATTAACGTATGAGCATACACGCACACACACGCACACACTGATGATTACAGAGATTCGAGTATAATATGTTAAAATTAAGTGGTACAATATGTTGAAATATCTGACATATTTCATCAACTTCCACGTCGTAAGTTAATTAAGTGTAAGAATATTCTTTCTTTATGTCCAAAAAGTTTTCGAGCAGTAGATGTGAATAGTTTGTAATACTGCGAATAGTGACTGATACCTAAATTAAGCCATAATATCATTATTGCCATTCAGCACTACGTGTTTAGAACCGGAGACCCTTTTTACTGGATACGAAGCATTCAATCTTAGTCCTTAAGGGTGACAACGCATCTGCATTTGGATTCTTAATCGAGGATATATGGGCCACAGCATCCACTTACCATCAGGTGGGCTGTGTGCTAGCTTGTCTCCCTTATTCCTTTTAAAAAAATACTTTTGTAATCCTTCAATTTTTTTGATAAATAGAACAGTAATATATAAATTAAGCTGACTGTAACAAAGTATATTTATTTCCGTATTAAAAATAGCTGACCAATGTTCTTTTGTACTATTTCCTTATTATAATTTCCTATTATGTTATTGGTTACACTACTTACGAGTGCAACGGGACGGTTGCGACTATGCCGGCGTGCCACGCAGCGTGCATTAGAAGGGAGATGAGCATAGTATGGATGTGGTTTTTACAATAAGGCAATAGATAACATATAACAAATGAGTAGGTAATGCGATTTGGTCTGCTCTAACTTTCGATTATCTATACAATTGATTTTAATGAAAACTTAATCATGTATTTATTATACAACTAAACGTCAAATTAAATTAGTTAGAAGACAAAACAATACTTTGCTCTCACACACACTAACTCACACACACTAACTCTCACTAACTCACACAGACATCATTTTTAATAAATGCATTCAAACTGTCAACAACCAATAATAATAAAATCCTCACTCAACGGGAGAGGCTCATGTCCAGCAGTAAAATTTCACTTGCCAGTAATAAAGAAAAGAAAAAAATCTGATTTTACAGACCTGAAAACGCTAAAATATATTTTATATTTTTTTAGAAATTTGGACTTTTAAATATCGAATTCTTTAAAACTTCCAAATGTAAAGTTAATCAAAACGGTTTTATTCTTTCCTTCTTTATTTTTATTCTATAATATTTATTCTAGTATACATATATACATATATTTAGCTGTTTTGTCCTATGACATAGGAAATTCTTAAATTAATATAGGTATATTGCAAAACATTTCATATAAAGGCGTATCCACATAGTTCAACGCGTTGATACTGAAGTCAGTAAAGCGCTTTAAAGTGCGGTGAATGCACTATACTGACCTACGTTATTTTGCTCGTGGATGCGTAGCGACAACAAAACAAGCAATTTCATTCTTGGTATCACAAATAGTGCACGTTACATGAATTAATATTGCGAGATTTGTCTTTTCTTCCATTTCCTTGTCTTTGACAAAAAATTCTCCGGCAAAAACAAAAACATTTTATATGATTGAAAAAATCCGTGTAGTGGCGGTATAAGTATATCCATTACATGGGGTAGAGGATATTCTTACACCACACATCATAAACCACATTTAATTATGATTAAGTTTCACATTTTATTTGTTCTATACGTTCTGTTTAGGGCAAAGGTGTAAGGATAACCACTACCTCATATAATCCCGTAAGAGGCAACAGAGGGAAACACATCAGGAGATGAGCAGCAGCGTATTCCTAATAACATCTAAAAATAAAAAAACTGGGGTTGCCAACCTGCTTGCCAAGCATGGCAACTATGACAAATATACGATATGAGGCAATCTATGGGGGATACCTATATTATAATTATAAAAACTTCTATTCACTCTAATTCATTACTTTACAAAGATGTTTAACATACATTCAGCGCAAAGAAAAACATTGTGAGGGAAACCATCATATCTGAAGATTAAAAAAATATTTCAAATACATGCCGCTCATCGGTCTCTCCCCTCCTTCGCAGTTGACCTCAGAAATAAGAGGACGCATGTGTCCAGACGAGAAAAAAAAACATATGTCTATGTCTATGTCTATATAGATGTAGTTAATTCACAATACTTCGTTGCTGCCAATTTAACAAGCTTATATTAGCTTAGTATGTATCTATGTAACGGAATTTTTAAATGTGATTTTCATCCCTTTCAAAGCGACAGATTGATTTAAAACTTCGCACACTTATCAAGGACAGATGACAATGCAATAATTTAAATAGTTTGTCCTAATATCCTTGCCAAGATACACAATAATTCATAAAACAACTACTATTTCTGACAGTTTAATCTACTGTAAGCCGCGTGAAAGTACTTCGTTCCAAAAAAACACGCTTTTGTAGTTAGCCGTATTAAAAATAGAAAATAAATAACAGTTTAAAAAAAAACTAAAATATACACGCTTTTGTAGATATCTGAGTTTAACATAAGAAAATAGTGATTAACATAAAAAATCATTTTATTGTAAAAAAGCGTGGGGTGCTTTTTCAGATATTTTTATGGTGGCGCTAATTTTACAAATACCACAAAAATATTTATAAGAAATGATATCAAGCACCCCACGCTTTTTTTTACAATAAAATGATTTTTTTATGTTAATCACTATTTTCTTATTTTAAACTTAACCTAACATGTAAACCTCAATTAAAAAGTATTTCATTAACATTGCATTCTATATCTGATTTTCTTTAATATTTAAATTTGCTTACACCTTTTTAGTCGACATTAAAAATGTCGGAGGTTGTCAATTTCACTGCATTATATTGTATGGAATCTCTAAACTATATACAAGGCCTATTGTAATAATTAATTCAGTTGTAACCTATTAAGCCTAAGTGAAAATAAATAACTCAAAATCACTATTCTGTTATTCATACATTTCTCATCCGTTGCAATATATTGCGCCGCCTGGGAAGTAGTCAAGTGGGCCGTTCTGTAAAATTATTACCGCACAGCCTGGAATCAAAATCTATATATACAACCTCATTATAGTAAATGGAGATGACTTGTTGTATATCCGTGAACGGTCTTAGAAAAATAATAATATTTTAAATTAATTACATAATGTTTATTACTTTTACTTTGATGGTCTGGGGGCCATTTTAGACCCCCTATAACTTCGTTGTGAATAAAACTAGAAGCATGAATTTTCAGTAACCAAGCATGCATTGTATAAACACGGTATATTTCAAATTTCATTAAATTTGAACCAGTAGTTTAAGAATTATAACTAGTCAAAGTTTCTTAATTTAGTCACTCACTGACTGACCGATCGTCAAAACTCTAAGGCACTTCTAGCAGACGTAGAAGCTTCAAATTTAGAATACAATTAGTGTTTAGTGTATAAATTAAGGAAAAACTAAAATATTTTGTAATTTCGGTTCAGTTTTCTAGATACACCAACTACATAAATAACTTTGTAATCTTATATAAATATATAGGATTACAAATTTACATTTGCAGTGAATGAATCTTTGTGCCTGTATTATATATAATATAATAGAATAATAGATGTAGATAGGTACCTAGATATAATTTTGTTCAAAGGTAACTTGTAAAATGGTCAACGGAATGAAAAAGCAACAATGAGACATGTTTTATGAAGTTGTACCAAAATCCCACAAAGTATTAAGTTAAAATATATATTTATAAATATATATTTTATAAATTGCCCGAAAATCCGTAGTTGATATTCAAGATAAAACGTAGGACTGTCCACAAAAAGAAATGAGTTGCCATCAAAACATAACTTGTAAAAAAGCCAAGTCTCGCAACTCAGTTCTTCTACCGTAAAAAGTTGTAAGATCTATGTAATACCAAATCGGTTAATTTACTCAGTCCTTACTTAAAGGTCCTTCTGTCTCAAGTTATTATATAAGTGACGACGTTTTCGTCAACGTGTAATCAACACAACAAGCAAAGGTAATGTTTCTTCAACGACATCCGTCGTGAAACTGACGGAAAACAAGCAACGATTTGTTACCAGTGACCAGAAGTAGCGACCGGCGACTGTGTGTTACACTACGGTTTCCTGTGATGGTGTGCCGTGTTGGTAACAAGAAGTGTCCACGTTTGCGCAACGCTTTAATGCAAATCTGGTGTCATTACCAAGTCATATATTCTTGCACACACGAGTACGAGTAAGTATGAATACGGCGCGGAGACACCGGCATAAATATTAAAGTTTCCGTTTTGAAAAGAACAAAACAGACGCAGTTTCTCTCGCTTAACCTTCGCTAACAAGTATTTCTACATAAATTTACACGTAACGAATTTATTAAAATTATTTATTAAAATGGTGATGTTTACCAAGCTTTACACGGCAATTTGCTTAGTATACGTTTTCGTCCGCGTTGATAATATCTGCGAGGATGATTTATCGACAATAATGATTACAGTGCAATAAGTTCCTGCAGGCCATCCCTGGAACCTCCCGCTTATTTTCGAGCGTTATGCTCGAAAACACTCGAAAATCTATTTAATATTTGCTTTTTTGGTTTTTTTATTTTAATCTTTGAAACGGTTCGACCGATTGATTTCAAAATCTAATCAGCTCGAAGTCTCAATAAACACTTTCGAACACCGTGTCGCCCATCTCGATCGGTTGGTTCGTTCTAAAGATACACACACACACACACGGTCGGTCGGAACAGCTTCCTAGAACCTCAAAACGTAGAGTATAACTTTTGAAGATTATTAATTTACAAAGTAGGAAGTTAAAAATAAAAAATGTGAGCTATAAATTACTAGCCAGTTATAAAAACATTCCAGCAATTAGTAAAAGTAAAATTACATTACAGCCTTTATATCTTCCAACCGCTGGACACAGACCTCCTCTCAATTCTTGAGAGGCTTTAGAGGGTTTTCGAATTTTCTACTCAAATATATGTTGGCGGACTTAGATGTCTTCGAAACATTTTTTCTGAGACTTCAGCAGTAGCCTGCCAGCTTTGAGCAGGCTTCGTCACAATGGTTTCTTTCACCACCGAGCACTTTATAAATTAACAATTTTATTGGTGACGGCGGGGGCCGAACCCAGGTTTTTTTTTTATAGGATAAGGGTGACAAACGAGAACACAGTACACCTGATGGTAAGTGGTTACTGTGGCCCATAGACATCTACATCTATCTTCGATTAAGAATCAAAATGCAAATGCCTTGTCACCCGTGATGGAATGCCTCGTTTCCAGTGAAATGGGTCTCCGGTTCTCTACACTCACCATACGAAACACAGCAGCGTTAAACTGCTATTTTACGCTGGTATTCTGTGAGAGCGTGATCCTTCCCCGGTCGAGCCGACCCATTCGTGCTAGAACCATAATATAGCTGCAGCATGGCTCTACCACGTATAAATAGGTTATTCGTAAACTGTGATATTCATAGCGAACGAATAGGCATTGACCTGCCGCGGCTCTTTAGACCCAAGTTAGTAATTCAAATCCACATTCTCCACTATAGACAGAATTATACAGACAGACTATAGAAAACAATTTTAGATTTTATTTCCAGTGTTGGACGCATAAATATACATTACTCTATTCAAATATTACACATCTTACAATAAAATATACGAGTACAAATGACTGTGTTATCTTCTCCTTTTTTATTGATTTCATATACCGGGTTATTTTACAATAACCGGCCAAATTTGCAGACAAGGTTCAGAATAAGTAATATAGGCACATAATGAAGAAAACTTAATTACAAAAAATCTCCAACATTCTGTCCTTTTTATCTTATAAATTCAAAATGCAAGGTAATGCATTATTTTAACTGTTGTTACTGCGCACGCACACATTCTTAAGGGTCGGTCGGTAGACAAAAACGTTGTTTCCCATAAAAAATTAAAAGTCTTATTTACTCGTATTTTCAATAACTGCAATATTGGTATATCATTTATATGAACTTAAGTTTAAAATTTGATTACTCTTTGAAAAATAACCCTGTATATTTCATACATTATCAGTATTTCCAGCAAGTATTAACCTTAGAAGCAGTGCGATTGTGTAGCTCTCGGTTAGCTTCGTTTTGACGTTTGACGTTTTATTTAGTAGTATTCGATAAGTAATAATTATATTGTCCTCCAGATCGAATTTCAGGAACGGCGGCCAAGCTCATTATACAGGTTTACAATAAACGTGCGCAAGCAAAGGTGCAATATCCATATTCTCACACTCATAGCCCGACGGCTCAGCAATTAGGCATGACTGGCGGGATATCAGGCGCAGAACCAACGACTTTACTTGTTTCCCGAGACAAGGGGGTGAAACACTGCCAACTCCCGAATTCAAACCTGATTCTAACTCGAGACCACATGATCGCCAGTCGCGCTTACGACGCAGTCAAAAAAGTGTAAATGTATCAGTATCGATACAAAGCTGATTTTTGTTTATATTTATAAAGTTGCTGAGTGAATTCAACCGGTAAATAATCCAAACCAGACCAGACCGATTGTGTAACTCTTGGTAACTACACTGCTATACTATACTATACTATATACACAGCTAATCTATTAGGCATAAAAAAGGGTTCAAAATAATGTACGAGTAGTATCTAGTAAATCATTTAGAGGGTTACCGTATTACTTCAGTCTGGTATAATTAAATTCTTATGATTTCGAAACCTATTTTACAAGTTTGCCTTTGGGACTTTACGTAGATTGGAAAGTGAATAACAGCGGTTGCCTTGCACTATACACGAAATAACTAAAAAGTTTTAAACGTTTGTTGATTACAAATAATTTGAAATTACATTTTCGGTTCATAGGAATCGTTATCTACATGTTATTTTATTATTCTCACGTATACTGGCAGTGTCTTCTTCGTGTACTTTTAAACGGATGTTGATAAAGAAGTTCGAAATTTAAATGTAAGTTTTTTACACGATATCCGCACATTACATATAAAACGTATGAATTTTTGAATATGAATAATTTTTGAATATGAATAATTTTTGAATATGAATAATTTTTGAATATGAATAATTTTTGAATATGAATAATTTTAGAATATGAATAAAATATATTGTTCTTGTAGACCGTACGATTACTTAGGTAGCTCAGCTGTAATCTAAGTAAGATTTTTTTATAGAAAAAGCTTGACAAACGAAAACACAGTCAACCTGATGGTAAGTGGATGATGTAGCCCATAACCATCTACACCTATCCTTGATTAAGAATCAAAATGCGGATCAAAATGTGACCCCTGAAGACTAAGATGGAATGCCTTGTTTCCAGTAAAAAGGGTTCTCTATATTCACCGTACGAAACACAATTCTTTATTAAGCTGTTATTTATTTTGTAAGAGCGTGGTCCTTCCCCGGTCGAACCGACGCATTCGTACTACAACCATAATATAGTTGCAGCATGGCTCTACCTCGTCAAAAAGCCCCGAAAAGATCGGCAGCGGTTGTGGTGTTAATTTATCATCACTGCTGCCAACATAGTCACATAGTTCACATGATTATATGTATGCTGACCCATAGAAGCCCGCATCTATCATCGAATGAAACTCGAAATACAGTTGTGTTGTCACACCTGAGGACTAAATTGGAACACCTCGTTACCATTTAAAAAAGGACAGTGTACTATTATTTCCTGCTGTTATTCTGTATGAATTCATTCTGCAATCATAATACGCTATAGCATCGCTATTGGTGTAAAGATAGCATCTACCTTCCCCGTTTCAATCAAGGTTCCTTTTATGTTGCGACATCTTTTAGGGTTCATCTTTCGCTTATGTTGGTTTTAAATTTTAACATCACGATCCAATTGATAACAAGAGTAAGTGAGGCTCATGCACAATTGCAGCCAACGAATAAAGCTACAGATGCGCTTAAAGTTAAAACCTTTGAAGATTAAGATGAAAACCTTTGTCATCATCTTTATATATAAAAATTACGTGTCACGTTGTTTGTCCGCGATGGACTCAACTATGATGGACTAAACTACTGAACTGATTTCAATAAAATTTTGCACACTGTGTGCATTTTCGTCTAACTTGATAGATAGGATAGTTTTTATCCCGCTAAATGACCCTCAAAATTTTTTTATTGCGAATTTAAGGATTTTTATAGGAAAGGTCGTTGGAAAGGGCAGAACAACGTCTGCCTGGCGAGCTAGGTGTGTGTGGTGTGTCTTTCCTAGTGTACTGGTGCTGGGAGTAGTGATGCTGGGATTAGTGGTGACGGGATAGTGCACGCAATTGAGTCAGGGCGGGAGGTGCTCTTCAAACTAAGGTAATTTTTACCAACCTTAATATAATAGATTCCCGCAAAGTAACATTTATTCAGTCTAAGGCCTCAGAAGTGACAACGCACCTGTAGTCTTCTTTGTTTGAATTTGGTTGCAGATGTTCATGAGCTGCACTAGCCACTTACCATGAGTTATTCTGCAAGTTCGTTTGTAGAATCTAGTTTTATTAAAAAAACAATCAATCAGCTCGTGAAAATTCAATAATTGTCATAAGCCTCGCCTGCTACAAAAAGGATTTGCTTTAACTGTCACGCTTAGCAGACGTATTGACGCGCGTTGTGCCAGACGTATCGCACCTTTGATTCCGCTGTCCGTCGCCGGCCTGGGTATTTTACATCTGGTCTATGTAAATGGGAATATATTATAGCTGTTAATTAAGCGAGCTCTTTTATCTTTTAAACCGAAGCATATTAATGAGTGAACGCGAAATTTGAAATTAGCAAGAAAATGTGAAAGTGGATATCTTACTAGACGGAAGCAGAAATAGATATCATCAGAGATGTCAGAAATATCTAACTTTATAATCATCAAAGCGGCGCAGCTTCAGCAGAAAGTTAAAATGAAAATACGTTACCTCCATAAATGTTGTAAATGTAAAGATTTTACCTCAAGATGTCAATGTCGCTTATTAATGTTACTTTAACCCCTATATTTATATATTTTGTAAACATTCATAAATTGTACAAGGACAAACATCCAGTATAAGCATATTAGATGACATTTTAACATAGGTATCAGGTATTTTTATATCCTTACCTGGGTGTCACATATGACATGTTGCAAATATGTTGTGGTGCAAATAGCTTAATGTTGAAAATACCTGATTAATAAATCGTAGGTCTCGAATTAAAGACAATACAAACAAGTAAAACGTTTGTGCAAATACAGAAAATGCGGCTATAATGCGAAAATAAACATCTATGGGAAGATAGATCTTTTTGGAATTATTCACAGCCACCTCTTACAACACCCATGCGACATCACGGCGTAATGGATTTTTTTAACATCAGCAACACTGTAAAACTGAAACCATTTCTACACGATTTCGTGGATTATAAACAGTTACTTAAATTTATTTCATTGTTTTTCTAAATTTAGGTTCGCGATCTTGCGCAGGTAAGTTGCGAGAAGCTCTATATACAATATTATGGAAAAGTTCTTAACCAATATGGTAATATAAAAAACAATTACCTAACAAAAATGGTCGCATCGTACAGATCACTTGCTTTCCTTGTACAATCTGAAAAAAAAAAGATACGATTATTTTGAATGGTGGCATATTTACATTTTACATGTAGTAAGTAATTGGGAAAAGAAATGGAAAAAAAAATTTCTAGTGGTAATAAAATTATTAGAATTAGCAGAAATCGTTTTTTTTTTTTAAATTGAAATACTGTTTTTCAGTTTGTACTAATTGTCTATGCAGTCTGTCGCTAGCTTCGAATAGTACGGTACCTAAATTTTTATGTGATATTTAATATTATTTTTTTTGTTTATTATCACTTTTTTATTTGATTCGGTAAGAAATACAAGTACACAGTCAACATCAACTTAAGTTTCTTAGGTAAGGTTCAGTAAAATTTAATACTATTTATCATTTATAAATTTGTAAAGAAATGCAATATTAATACCTTTGTCTAATAATGTATTACACAATCAAATTCATTACTTTGAAAACGTTTTATTAGACATGTTTAATTTAAGATTTTATGAGGTAGTCCTTTCAATACAGAGAAATCGCGATTAAGTTTTCCATTAAGATGACAGCTAGTACTACTCCTTCCATTACAATACAGGGGCGTGCCCTCATTACAGAGGGATAATAAAAAGTAATAAACATAAGTATAGCAATAAACATAAGTGCAATAAACATAAGAGTGTACAACCGGTGTTGCCAGCGTTAACGTATTATGGATCTGGCTCCTATACCGTTGGCCGTATTGGGAAGTTCAAGGTCACTCAGCAAGTTATGGTGAGGATTATGCTCAAAGTTTTTCTGCGTAATAGAATTGCAATATTTATGAAGTAGATGGCAGGTGACCCAGAACTGTGCTGTGTGGCATTTCTTGGGGAGGTCTATGTCACATAGGTTAGATATTTACCAAAGCAGCCACGCTTGGCAGGCAGGTTGCAACCGCAGTTTTTTATTATTTTGGGTCGTTGTCAGGAAAATGCTGCTGATCATCTCCTGTTACATTTCCTTTTATCACTCCTGTAGTGGTGGCGTTATAACATCCACCATCAGTGATAGACTAAAGTTCTTACTTATAAAAACTGAAATTTAATTAATACTAAGACCTAAGTAATAAACTGACTTATGACATCACAGTTAAAGTTGTCAAGTTGTACGTTAAACAGTATTAAGGTCGTAAGTCGATGCGATGACACATAAAGATTGAATTGTTTGCTTTTGAAACCGGCTTCACTAGTAATTATATCTTAAACCAGTAGCATATTTATATTCAATAAACAGAACTTAGAATATAGCTTCTACGTTCTGTGCTTTCTTGATCATCGAGTCAACATTATTATGAAATCACAATTCAAAAATAGTTAATATGAATTATCACTTTTTGCTTATCACTTTTTTCATTATTACCATGACGTGCCGAACTCTTTATAGGCCTCCCCAGAAATACCAGATTTTAATACGACATAAAATAAACAGACAATAGACAAGTGAAATAGGCCACAATAAAGCAACCATGCCCTGCATACCACAATGTCAATGACCGACACAAATACTTACGTGCACTAGCAGCTACAAAACAAACACAAATTAAAAAGATACACTTCGTTTTTATTGACTTTATTTTTTACGACAAAGGCACGGAAAGCATACGGCCACACCTGCGCCGTGCTTGATCGAGAGTGACGTGCGCGGAAGCAGCCTCAACGCACTTTATATCTAGGCCTTTAACAGTTATGTTTGAAAAGACTACAACGAGAACAGAGGCAACTTATTTTCTAACAATTAATATTTTAATGATTATGAAAATGATAAGCCCGAAAACCTTCCTTTAAGTAGATTTTTTTAAATATAATACAATACTCTTTCTTGTACACCAAGTAAAGATAAATAAACCAACAAAAAATAAACAAATATTGAGGGAAAATAAAAGGCAGTCTTATTGCTACATATTCATCTCTTCCAGACAACCTAGAAAAAGAATAAAAATAAGACAAAAATTAAAAATAATACGTCCATAATCTACATTGTGATTTAAGATGCGACTAAATGTGTTTTTTTTTTTTTGCATTTACCGATTGTATATTTGACAATACGAAGATTCTGCTTACGAACTTGACGCTATATTATAATCAGTGGACTCGACTAATGAATTGTTCGAGTCCCATTCAAGGCAAATTATTAATTCAAGTCATCAATTGGATTTTTCCTAAAGCAGCGTCCCAAGCCTGCTGGTAAATTAGTTTTTTCGCATAGGCGTATGGAAATCCATCGGAACATTTTAATGAACAAAAAAAGCATGCATACTACTAAACAAGAAACAGTATGTTTAAGTATATGTTTACAATTAACCCTAACAAAACATATCAAATTTAATAACACGAAGATGTTTTAAATACTTAGCAAAAATAAATATTAATTTGCTATTTACAGAAAATTCGTACACTTAAGTGAAGCGGGTAAAAAGTTTTGTAGCATAGACCAAATTGAAAGAATCTGTCATAATTTGATGCCAAAATCGAATTCAAGTTTTAAACATCACTTCCCGTCGGTATTTGTAATTTAAGTAAGTATATATAAAAAGAGATAAAATTAATTTAAAAATGAAATGTTGTTTTTTTTAATTTTATCAAACATTAATAAAAATTTAATATTGCCGTATCTAAAACATTCCTAGCTCCTACTTACACGTTATCAATCCCGCGAAATCAAATGAAATGTGAAAGAAAACGAAGCGTCTAATGAATGAATGTAGAAAGGTCGCCCTGAAAAGATACGAGAGTCCTCGTGCAAAGTGTCGAAACATGGAATCAAAGATTTATAAGCTCATTAAACATGACATTTATATCTTTTTTATTGGAAGACAAGATACCCACAAGATAAAAATAAACGGATTTGTTATTAAAAGTTATATATATAAAAATTAATGTTTGTTTGTTCGTATTTTATGTGCTACCATGCAATACCGTTCATCAGATTGCGTTAAAACGTCAAGTTATTGCTTACACTTGAGCGAAGGTTATAGGCATAGTACTATTAACTTACAGTAGGTGGCGCGCGTATCATCATTCATCATCATTACAGCCCTTCACAAGTCCACTGCTGAACATAGGCCTCCCCCAAAGAATGCCACAAAGCACGGTCCTGAGCCACCTGCATCCATCGACTTCCTGCATATCTTACCAGGTCGTCACTCCATCTCGTGGGGGGACGCCCTACACTTCGCCTACCGGTACGAGGCTGCCACTCGAGAACCTTTCTTCCCCATCGGTTGTCGGTTCTTCGAGCTATATGGCCGGCCCACTGCCACTTCAGCTTACTAATTCGTTGGGCTATGTCGGTTATTCTGGTTCTACTGCGGATATCCTCATTCCTAAGTTTATCACGCAGAGAAACTCCGAGCATAGCCCTCTCCATAGCTCGCTGAGCGACCTTGAGCTTCCTCATACGGCCAGCAGTGAAGGACCACGTCTCAGTTCCGTAAGTCATCACTGGCAACACGCACTGGTTGTACAATTTCGTTTTAAGGTTTTGAGGTATGTCTGACGAGAAGATGTGTCGTAGCTTCCCGAACGCTGCCCAGCCGAGTTGAATCCGTCGATTGACCTCTCGGTCGAAGTTGGACTTACCTAGTCGGACTATTTGTCCCAGGTAAACATACTCGTCAACAACTTCGAGCTTAGTGCTCCCAACAACTACCGGCATAGGTGTGACATGGACATTAAACATAATCTTTGTTTTGTCCATGTTCATCTTAAGACCTATCCGTTGGGAAACACTATTGAGGTCATTGAGCATAGTGCTTAGGCCCTCCAGCGATTCTGCCATAAGGACTATATCGTCGGCAAATCGAAGGTGAGTGATGTACTCGCCATTGATGTTGATACCGTACCCTTTCCAGTCCAGAAGCTTGAAAACGTCTTCCAATGCAGCGGTGAAGAGTTTCGGGGATATGACGTCACCCTGTCTTACACCTCTCTGCAATTGGATAGGTTTCGTACTCTGGTTCTGTACTCGGATAGCCATCGTAGCCCTACTGTACAAGCACTTCAACACTTCGATATACCGACAGTCAACTTGGCACCGCTGAAGGGACTGCAGCACCGCCCAAATTTCGACGGAATCAAAGGCTTTCTCATAGTCCACATACGCCAGACATAGTGGCAAATTGTACTCTTCGGACTTCTGTACAACTTGCCGAAGGGTATGTATGTGGTCTATGGTGCTAAAGCCCTTTCGGAAACCGGCTTGTTCGGGAGGCTGGAAGTCGTCAAGTCTGCGCGCAAGACGATTCGTAATGACTCTCGAAAACAGCACGTAGACGCGGCTCAGAAGGGAAATCGGTCTGTAGTTCTTCAAGAGAGCGTTGTCACCTTTCTTGAAGAACAAGACCACCGCACTTCTGCTCCACGCCTCCGGTGTAATGCCACCATGGAGGACGGAATTAAAGAGCCTCTGAAGGACTTCAAGTATCGGTTTCCCACCCGCTTTCAGAAGCTCCGCTGTAATTCCATCCTCGCCTGGGGCCTTACCGTTTTTAAGGTGCTGGAGAGCCATTCTAATCTCGCTCAGACTGACGTCCGGGATATCTTCGGAATGGCGTCGGATGAGACTCGCTCTTGGATCGTTACTCACACTTGCGTGTGGCTCCAACGATGACGTGTACAACTGCCCATAGAACCTCTCAATCTCACTCAAAATCTTAGGTGTCCCGGAAACGATGCTGCCACACTCTGTCTTCAGCTTTGACAGTTGGCTCTTTCTGGCAGACAGATCTCTGGCAAAGACTTTGGAGCCTTGGTTCCGCTCGATCGCTTCTTCAATACGAGCTGTATTGAAGTTGCGTAAGTCCCGCCGCATGCATTTGGAGATCTGTCTGTTCAGATGCCTGTATGCTGTCAAGTCTGTTGAAGAATGTAGCTTCATCTCCCGTCTAACAGCCATGAGATTAAGAGTGTGATCGGAGAGTTTTTGTGTTCTTCTGCGGCGGGTCTTGCAGAACTTAGCTCCGACCGCATGGACAGTTTCCACGAGCTTGTCATTCATATCGTCCACTTCATTGCAGTCTTCTAGGCACTGAAAACGGTTTTGTAACTCGAGCTGAAAGGTTTCGGGACTTTGGATTAGAGCACGAGGGGGACGGAGCGTTGACTTCATTAGACGAGACCTCTCCAACTTAACGTTTAGGTTCAGTGTGCCTCTAACCATTCGGTGATCGCTACCAGTTTTCACCCTTGCGATCACGGAGACATCACTGAACAGTTGTCGTCTGGTCGTCATAATGAAGTCAATCTCATTTTTTGTCGAACCGTCGGGGCTCGACCAGGTCCACTTCCTGTGGGGCCGCTTCTGGAAGAAAGAGTTCATCATAAAGAGTCCCTCTTTCTCCATGAAGTCGGCCAGCTGCTGGCCCCTTGGGTTCCGTTGCCCTATTCCAAATTTCCCTACTTTCAGCTCACCGTTCTCTCTTGTGCCTAGTTTTGCATTGAAGTCTCCCATTAACACCGTATATTGGGTTTTGGAGGAATGCATGGCTCTAGAGATATCCTCATACATTTCCTCCACCTCCTGATCGGGGTGTGCCGAGGTTGGTGCGTAAACCTGTATGACCTTCAGCGAATACCGTTTGGTGATTCTGAGTATAAGGTACGCAACCCTCGTCGACACACTCCCGATCTTTACAACGTTGTTAACGAGAGACTTGTGGACGATAAATCCGACACCTCCTTGGGACAGATGGTCGCCCTCCCGGTGATAGAGCAAGTTGCCGGATTCGAGGATTACCGTGTCCTCCCCCTCTCTTCGGACTTCGGATAATCCTATAATATGCCAGCGCAACTTGTCTATCTCTTCTTCCAGCTCCACGATCTTCTCGTCAGTCCTCAGGGTGCGTGCGTTGTACGTTGCCAGGTCGAGTCGTAGCGCGCGTATCGTACCAACAAATTTATTTGAAAGTTATATATCATACAACTTCAATGAATGGTCATTCCTAATTCCTAATTAAACAATATTCTCGTAACTTCCAAATTTGAAAAGATAATTTCAAAGTTATTTCCACTGCGGCAGCAACGCGCCGCACCGGGATTAGCTAGTGAGTTACGAGTATAAAACAAAATACCATAGCTTACCTATCATCGATTTCAATTTTCAGTTATTTATTAGACCAAAGTGTTGTTAAAAAATAACTCAACAAAAATCCAAAGGATTGTTGGAGAAGTCCAAACCAAAAAATATTATCTGTATAAATATTTTAGCATTCTATAATATGCATATAATAAGCATGAATAATATTAGATAATAATAAAGTATGAATATTCACTTATCTAATTACAATTTATAAATATTTATCCGACGTACTTGTGTTTGCGCTTCATTATTAATATTTTAAATATGAAACCTATAACTAATTCTCATCTTTACATAGGACAGACTCCTACACGAACAAGAAACTTACAGAATAATTTCTTCAATTCTTTTTCTCTTATTCTTTGTTCTCAAATCTCAGCTTAAAACAATTTCACTTGGTGCCACGCTATACAATCAAACAAAAATTATGTTTTTTTCTTAGCACCGTGTTTTATCAAACTATGGGAGAGGCGCATGTTTAGTCGTGGATTCAAGGGTGGATCCAAGATTTCAGTTTGAGGCGGTCTCGGGCTTAAGTTTGGTTTCAGAAGAGTTTAATATTAGGGGCACGGGCAATAAGCTAGAAACCAATTAGATAAACAACTTTTTTAAATATTTTTTATTGATGTACTCACAAGTCCAAATTATTACACCTGCTTTTAACCTACATATGTTTATATTACACATTTAATTTGTAAAGGTAAGACAAATCTACTAAGGCAGTCTATCTATGACGTTCTGTATAATAATTAAAACATTCTTTATCTTAACGAAGAAACGGACATGTTCCACTGCAGCCTGGCAAAGTTTATAGAAGCGGCGCACAGGGTTCTGTGTGATTTTTTATGATTATTTTACTTAATTATAATAATATATATTTTTGTACGTCAGTAATTATATCTATCAGTTTTATTTTGTCTTTTATATAGCATTGTTATGATCTTAAACTGTTATGATACTGTAATTTCTTTTGTAATAAATAAATAAAGTTTAAATTGTTAACCGTAATTATTTGTTAACTCCGTCGGTGTTAGCGTTTAAAACCTAATGTGTAATATGACTGTTCCGTATTCGTTCAACGGTCAACGGGATAGTATGAGCACATCGAATAGCCTCATATCATACAAGCAAAGCTACAAAATTGACTGTTACTGTCACTGTCTACAATAATAAGTTCTTGGAAAGGTACACAACATAACCAAAGCATCCTCGGAACTCTTTCATTCATAAAAATATAGTTGATAAGCGTAACATAATTTTATTAAAAAAAAAAACATGCGTGAGTGTCATGGAACACTCGGTTAGAACGAAGTTCCTTAAGTAGTATATTATTATTGATAAACGTATTATATTATTGACTAGCTTTTGCCTGCGACTTCGTCCGCATAGAAGAAAATTGTTCTAATAGTGTTTTTTTTAAATAATGTTTATGCCCAAATTTGGTCATTTTTGAATGCCATCCAACGGGTACCCGCGTATCTCGATTATCGCGGCCGAAGTTCACGCGACCGTGTAGGGTCCAGATAGTTTTTTAGTGCGTGTTACTTCGCTACGTGGATATGTGAATTTTGCAACATTTAACTTGTTCGGGTGATGCGGAATTGTGCACGCGCGCGTCGAGTAGATATACGGTCTAGGATTCGAACCGCGCATTCCTTGGTCGAGAGCGTCTCCCGGTTGATTTTTGCCGTCACGTTAAGTGCCCTTTTTTGTGTGTTTGTTAGTTAACGTGTAAACGAGGCGTATTTTGAATTCTTTTCGCGACGTAGTGTTTTGGTGTCGAATGAAGGAACTTTTTTGTGTTTTTGTGTGTTGTGTTTAACGCTGAACCGTATGACTTATTAAGAGATTACGTTAGTTCCCTATTTACAATTTTGTGATAAGTGGATCCGGGACATTGAATGTCGAATTTTGAACTACTGTCCTTACTGTGTCGGGTAGCACGTGTTCGATTTTACGATGAATGTGGAATTAGGCAAGTTTAAGTTAGTTAAATGTACAATGAAGCTAATAGACTGAAATAGTGACAAGGAAGAAAGAAATGGTCCAGCGGTGGAGCCTGCTGGAGCGATGCAGCATTGTGGGGCAGCCTGGAACTCGGCCACTGCTGGTCGTCTAAGCTGGTCCAGGTCTCAGACATTTACAGATCACTAAACAATACTTGCCATGCACCTCACACCCACTTACGGCCTGACCGAGCCTTGGGGCGATCTAAGAGTCGGAAACAGGTAAGTACTATATTTCCCTAGCCTTCTCCCATATAGCTTAGTATTATAGGAAATCTCTTCCATATGGCCATTGGGCCCGACCTACGTCTGCCCATCGAGCAGGCTGCTATGGGCCCCAGCCAGGGCGACCTTTGTAGGGGCAGCTGTAGCCCGTAACAATAACGTTACCCCCACACTAGTATTTTCTCCTGTATCGTGGAGGCGGTTTACAAACATAAATTGTACGAGGACAAACATCCAGACCCGGAACAATTATTTGTAGGCCATACGGTAAAATATTTAAAGATAACTTTTGACAATACTCTATGATACCAATTAAGTTAGTATCATAGAGTTAACCAAGTTAATAATAATATATGTAAATGTTTATAAAATATATACGATATAAAGCTAGGTGATAGGCATAAAATATTTGTTGTGACTTTGTGTAGACACAAAAATGTCTTTCAATAAGAATTACATAAAATCTATGTTAAATAAAAATTATTTTATTGTATTCTAGCAGGCGGGTGTCCCGGCTGGTTTGTTTCCCTTTGTCGCCTCATAGATAAACTCACGGGAGGATATGGAGTAGTGGATATTCTTGTACCGTCACTACACTAAAAAGTTTTATGCAATTATTAGTTCGTCGTCGTTCCTATGACTGACATTTTATTGACAGAATTACCCTTAACTAACCCTTAACATAAAGATTTAAAAAATCTATATTTCTTAAAGTATAGTATAAGTATAGATATTTATAAGTAGTATAAATGTTTTCGATACTTTTAAATGCACACAACAAGCGAATCTACATAATGTTTAGATGTCGTCATTATTCAGGTTATATTAATTTTATTGTTAAAACTCACAATAAATAAGCCAAAACAAGTTGAAATCGTCAACAGGCTTGTCAGGTAGCTCGACTTCACTACGCCAAATCCAATTTTCATTTGTCTCGTTCCTTGCCACCACTTTTGTGAGACGCGGTCCACAAAAATAAGGCGGGATGGAAGACGACATAAAAATACTTCGCATATCGCATCGCCAAGCGAAATCATTAGTGTTTTATTGCAGGTCGCCATTGGGATTGTTTCGTTTTTGTGGTAAAATATTTTGATACTCGGTTTTATTTTCTACAATAAACGTCCAACTCCAGTAGTGTTAATATGGGAAACCTCTGCTCTAACTGTATATTAGAAGGTTAAACTCCCAAACAAGTTATTGTGGAATTCAAGAATTGTTCGTATTTCTTTTTGCCTGAGTGCTTAGCTGACGCATACACACAGACAGTTTAAAAAAATGTTATTAATGTCTTAATGGCATGAAAATAGCCCTTTCATGTCAATTTAGTGCAGTTATTTCGTTAATACAGACAGACACTTAATGTATAATTAATAGTTAAGTTTTTTTTTATAGGATAAGGGTGACAAACGAGCACACAGTCCACCTGATGGTAAGCGGTTGCTGCGGCCTATAGACATCTACATCTATCCTCTATTACAAATCAAAATGTAGATGCGTTGTCACCCGTGAGGACTAAGATGGAATGCCTCATTTCCAGTAAAAAGGGCCTTAAGTATGTTTGGTGAGGCAAATTTAAGGAATAAATTTATCTTTTATTTAGGAAGAATTAAGGATTAAATTTTTAATACCTTTGTTGACAAAGGCTGATTTTAAAATTTAAGCAGTTCCTACCAAAACATCCAAGCATTTCGATGCAATACCGTGAAGTACGAAAGAAGCAAAATATTAAAAACCTGCAACTCTCTCAAAGTAACTCTTTTTGTCCATGCGCTATTGAATCCTACTTAATACAGGTCATGTTTAATAATAAATAATGTAAACAGTTTGTACGATAAAGATATTTTTTTTATTATGAAGTGCTCTTACAGTCTCCAAGAAATGGAATTTATCAAGATCATGGATACAAAAGGTCTTAGGACATAATGCCTGTTTGCCTTCTCTACTCTATTAAGCAGTGGCGTAGCGTGGCTTAAACGGGCCCTGTATAAAAATTTGTTGGGGGGTTTGTTGTCCCACCCAAATGCAGGGTAAAGATTTTTCACAAAAGGAACAAAAACACTCGTATTGAATTAAAATAATTATATATTGATAGTTATTACTGATAATTTACCATACCTTTCATGTCCCATATAAGTCTTTGGAGTTTTTGTTTACACATTTTCGGGGTCCTTTTTTTACATGGGGCAAGGATGGGTCATGTCGGACTCGCACTGAATAAAACCACATGGTGTTCCACGTCGCATATTGGCAGGGCCACGGGAACGCTTTTGCACACATCCGCAGTCCCACCAGCGCTGGCCGCCCCGTGGCGGTCCCCCCTCGGGAGAGGACTACTCCTCCCCCATTTTCTTCTCAAGGTAGGCGCACCAAAACATATGGCGCGCCCTCCTCCGTGGCCTCCAACTTTACATGCGCAACGGACGACTTTCGGGGCACCTGTAGCTCGGGAGCCCCGTATCATTGATACGGCTGATACGGCGGTAGCTACGCACCTACCATTAAGCACTGGATTTTGAGAATTACTTACTTCACAAAATAGTATTAAAAATCTTATTCCTTCGTTTAACTTTTGTTAATAAGGTATGTAATAATACTCAAATTATTTTATGAACTGCCAACTAGAATAAAAAAAATATTTAGAAAGAGTACTATCATCATCATCATTAATTAATCACAGCCCAAGTTCACTGCTGAAGATAAACTTACCCCATAAGCTGCCACAAAGGTCTCTCTTACTCACTAGGATTCATCAGGTTTTATCAAGCCGCCACTCCATCTAGTGGAGTGCGGTGGGGTGGCTTAACATTGCGTTTGTCTGTGCGACGTTTCGGAGTCGTAAGTCGGGTTTATCAGAGGTTGTACTTTCTTCGTGCTTTCCGTGAGATAGACGAATCTTTTTGCCATAACTGTTTATAAGGTTGCTATGTTTGGGAGATGGGCTAAAAATAGTAGTTTATTTTTTAATGAAGTTGCTATTTTGCACAGTGGTAGAGCCACGCGGCAGATTTTACTGTCGCACGGATGGGCCGGCTCGAACCGGGGTAGTACCACGACCTCACAGAAAACCAGCGTGAAGTAGAGGTTTACCTCTGCGTTTCGCTTGGTGAGTGCAGGTGGCCGGAGGCCCTTTTTACTGGAAATGAGGCATTCCATCTTAGTCCTCACGGGTGACAACGCATCTACATTTTGATTTGTAACAGAGGATAGATGTAGATGTCTATGGGCCGCAGCAACCACTTACCATCAGGTGGACTGTGTGCTCGTTTGTCACCCTTATCCTATAAAAAAAATCTGGAAGATGCTGCTGGCAATCTGTTGACCAAAATCTTCCCTCTATCGCATGTTACGATACCTATTCCCCGTAGTGTTGCGGATGTTCATAGGCCACGGTGATCACTTACCATCAGGTGAGCCGCATGCTCGTTTGCCTCCTCTTCCATAAAACAAAACCCACGAGGAATTGAGTGTTGGATTCTAATACGCTGCCATCACACGGCAAATAATATTTATAATAATGAGAATAATAGTCACATTATAATATCGTTGCTGACCATACTTTGACACTTATATAATACGTTCTGTACAGCTGCAGGTCTCCTAGCGTCTTAATCATCTATCTCAAGAGGTAATCTGTGAACAGCACTGTGGGCTGCATTATTGCGTATATTAATGTTACTGTACTATCTGTATGTAATATATATAATGTAGCTGTAAGCTGTTCCACTTTGAATAAATAAAATAAAAAAAAATACTTATAATTCTGTTCATTGCTCAAATTATTAGTTTTAGATATTGCTTAAGCTTATTAAATATAACTATATAAGAAATTCGCATACTCTACACTATATAATATACAGAGTATCAGGTTTCTATTGACACTTAAGTTTACCTACATATTCGCAAACCAGTATCACCATCCTATAGTGGTATTAACACACATACGGTCTGTCCCGAACCGAGCTATAAGGTTAATTAATTTCTGTCGACTAAGAAAGCGAAGTTGCCTTTTTAACTTTGTTTACAAGTAGTCAAACAGCTTAAGGATCACCAGAGCAAATATTTTAATAACCAGGACAAAATTTAAGACAACAAAATTTTATTTATAACACAAAAATTGTGGTAACAAATAAAATCTGTGTAGTGGCGGCACTAATGCATATCATCCCATGGGTGTTGTAAGAGGCGACAGAGAAAAACAAACCAGGACGTGAGCAGCAGCGTCTTTCTTGTAATAGTAAATATTTGCCATAATTGCCATGGGGCAATTTAAGGAAGAGGCCTATGTTCAGCAGTGGACTTTTGCTAGGCTGTACGGCACATGAGTAAAGAGACCGTGGTACGGTAACAGTATCAAAATAATGAAGTAACTTTGTTTAAAATAAGAATTTAAATTTTTTTACTGCAATACTCTTTTACATAAGGTTATTGGAAACATTTTTGATTACTATTGTGTCCAAATTTTAATAAAATACTAGCTGGTACCCGGCGCATTGCTGCCGCTGAAAAAAATTCTGGAAATATCGTTTTAAATTTGGAAGGGTTATATTGTTTAATTAGGAATGATAATACTCGTACATTCATTCAAATCGAATCACATATTATGACTTCCAAATGAATATGTCGGTATGATAGGCGCGCCACTCTAATGTAATTGTACTATGCCTATAATGTTCGCGCAAGTGCAAGCAATAAGTTCAATCTGATGAACGGTATGGCAGCTCATAAAATATGAACAAACAAAAATTAAATTTTATATATTAGATTAGTAATATTCCTTTTACTAAGTACAGGCTGATTTGCAGTTCAATAATTAACATTCGATTTAGAATTCAAAATTCAAATTAATTACATATTAAAGCTAGGGTTAGGATTATCTCTAAAAAATCAATTCTTTACCTTTACTCGTCTCTATTATTTGTTTGTTTCAGCCTCAGACTCAACTCCGTAAGAAGCACATTATGAAAATATTTAACTGTAACAGCAAACTCGCGTCGGAGCTTACTTCTACTAAATAAGCACAGGAGATGAGGGGATTCTGATTACTGTTCGAAAAATAAAAGAAAACGCTATTAGAATACTCAAATTTGTGCGAGGTTCGCAAGGTTTGGACGTTTAGGTGGTCAGCTCTCTTCATTCATCTCTTCCTAATTAAACTTAAACAAAAACACATATATACGACAAAATATACAATATTTATTTTATATAACAGAAAATACTAAAACTAAAGCTTAAGTTTTAATATATAAAAATATATTATAACTTAAGTTTTAGTTTATATATTTAAAATAAAATTTAATAATATCGTAAACATTCCATACTAATGCCAACCACCTGGCTACCCTATTTGGTCTGGCGCCATCCACGTATAACTGGATTCAAACTGCATCTTTCTGATTTCACCTGTCGATATCCTACTTATATAAGCTTCTCGGTTGTTCTCGTCCTGAGAAAGTAACGGGATCGACGGAAATAAACACACTCATATACAAATAAAGTGACCTTAAAATATATTTTCTAATTTTGATAGTCACTCCGTTTAGTACGGAGCTGCCCTATACTTCCCTTACCGGCTTGGGATCACTCGAAAACCTTCTTTCTCATCCGTGTCAGTTCGCCGAGCTTTCCGATTTAATTTATTGAAATGATAAAATACTAGCTTTTGCCCACGACTTCGTCCGCGTAGATATTATACTTTAAACCATAGGTTATTCATACAATAATCGCACTTTCATAGTAAACATCATCCTCTTTACGGATGATTTCCGGGATCAAATCTAATATCTATCTAATCTATCCTATATATCCTTCCCCGGGACTTTAAAATTTCATCTAATAATAATCATTACACATTGTAATCTAATCTAAGTATCTAAACAATCTAAGTATAATCTACAAAATAAAACTAAACATTCACCGATACTCAGTCCTGGATTAACCACGTAGCCCACTTTTGCGCGGAGCCCATAGCAATTGCTAATTGCTACGGGCTCCGCGCAAAAGTGGGCCCCGCGTATCCAAACCTGCCCGCAGTGATGATTAAGCTAAGCGTAATTTTTCAGTGAAACTTAATAAGACATGGTATATTGAATTTAGTTAGTTCAGACAATCAGTAACCGATTATTTCATTGGCGAAAATAAAACACAAAATTTCATACAGTAAGCTTCAACGCCCACCACGACGAATGGACGGTACTCATACTACTGATCATGCGCGAAGATCTGTTTACGACTTTGCTCACTGCAGGCACGATTTGTATAGGCTGCCACCGTCTGTAGTTTAGCTCAACGGATTCAGGTTCGATGCAGGCTTTTTTGCATTCTACCCATGAGGGCGGATTTGCTTCTCGCTGGATGATCCAATAAAAATCGTTGTTGAGTCTGTTGCCGATGTGGTGCTTGAGGGGATGAATTTTTTCATCCCGTCATCTGTAGTGACTATCGGCGGCAGATCCTGGCCTTGGTTTGGACACGCTCGGTGTCCCGGAATGCAAACACTAGTGCACACAAAAAAGAAGTAAAAAATCTACATCTAGGTCCTTCAAAAGAGTTATTACTAGAGCAAAGTCTGAGCATATTGAGAGGATTGGCGAGAATTTAGTTTGCCTGCCTTCAGGAACTCGTGCGTTCTGATCCCGGAAGTTTTGTAAGCCATAATTACCATCTTTGAATAGGGAGGATGACTCGCTGGCCCACGCCGCAAAGAAGAAAGCAGATCTTTTAAGTTCTCTTTTTGCGTCGAATTCGACTCTCTTTGACGGAGGAACATACCAATAACAAATATCTGTTCCATGCAACGTGCTGTTTACACAGCTCCCTGGACATTATTCCTGGACGTCAACAAGTCGAGTGGATCTGATGAAATTCCCCAAATTGTGCTGAAGACGCGTGTTCAAAAGTTGGCACTGGTTTGTACACATATTTTCCGGTTCTTTTACTCTATAGGCGTTGTTCCGAGCTCATAGAAGACAGCCTTGATGCACCCGATCCCTAAAAAAGGTGACCCTTCGAACCCGTCCAACTACAAGCCTTTGGCTGTATTCTTGAAAATAATTCCGTCACCTTCTTATTGTCCAAAAAAATGAAGTCCATTATTAACTGTCAGAGCAAAGATGCATCTGCATGAGCTGGCAGCATGCAAGATTAGCTGATCAGTGATCGTCAATACGGTTTCCGTCGATTTTCCGTCGTTCAGCTGGTGATCTTCTGGTCTACCTGACCCATAATGGCTAGAGGCAGTAGAGTCCAAGGGGGAGGCGTTGGCCGTTAGTTTGGACATTGCGAAGGCCTTCGATCGGGTTTGGCACAAAGCGCTTCTTTCGAAGCTTCCCTCTTATGGGCTTCCCGAGAAATTATGCAATTGGATCACCAGATTCCTTGCAGATCGGAGCATCAAGGTCGTTGTAGACGGTGCATGCTCCGACTACAAGCCTATTAACGCTGGTGTTCCTTATATCCATAAAAGAAAAGAACATACGTTATATTTATCTAAAACAATATACGAGGAGGTTATCAAATTAATAACATCAAGCAAGCAATGCATTGAATGCATGAAATACACATTCTGTGAAAATTTCAACTGTCTACCTATTTCGGATCATGAGATACAGCCCGCTGACAGACAAACGGACGGACAGAGGAGGCTTAGTAATAGGGTCCGTTGGTTACCCTCTGGGTACGGAACTCTAAAAAGATTTATAATTAATCGTATGCTAGTCACTTTTAAATTGCAAGAACATTCTCATTTCTAACATTTTTATTTCTCAGAGTCTAACAGGGCCTGTAGTAATCTACTGTACTATAAAACACCAACAAAATTGTAACCTAGAGATGGCAAATAAACCCATTGATTATTGAATTGCTTATTAGCACTTTGTATTTAAAATAGCAGCTTGTTCTGCTATACAAGGGCGCCTCGATAGAATTTGCTACGGGCCCCGCGCTAGCTTAATCCGGCACTGCCGACACTGAATTACTCGTACTAACACAAATACATATGAAATGAAGGACGGGAAGAGCGGAGCCTCGTAACACAAGTTTCTTAACTTAAAAGGAGTGTTCCAATAATGTATTGAATTTTAAGTATTACTGGTTTGAGAATAAAGATTTTTTGACTTATTTTTTTTGATTTATTTGATAGTATATTATGTCGTATGCTTGTCACCTATATCTTGTGCATGTATGCACGCTCAGAATATAATTTTATTATCCGAGTATGCATGTTGGTACGTACCTTTGTGACCATTATCTTTAACAGCTTCACTGATAAGTGCCAGTGTCGTAAAAAATTTTGTTTTCGTACCAGAATATCGTGGACTCATCTGATTTACTCTGACCGAATAGTACGAGTATATAATATATTATAATATAACACATTAGTTCTTATTAGCAATAATAGTATTATTTTAACCTACCAAAATATTGAGATCGGAGACAGAATGTTTGGAAATCAGAATTAAAAATTATTTTATACGTGGTAGAGATTAGAGTATACACTTGCTTATGCTTACTATAAGTGGGCGAGCTAATGCTGTTATGGTTGCAGCATGAATGGGTCGGCCCGAACGGGGAACAACCACGCTCTCACAGAATACGAGCGTCAAATAGCAGCTTAGTGCTGCTGTGTTTCACATGGCGAGTGTAGAGAACTGGAGACCCTTTTAACTGGAAACGAGGCATTCCAACTTAGTCCTCTGGGGTGACAACGCATCTGCATTTTGATTCTTAATCGAGGTTAGATGTGGATATCTATCTGAAAAGTAAAATATATCTCGAGGAGTTAACTTAATATATATATAATATCTTTAACACACAATATAGCTGTGTGACAGACTCTAAAATAATATAATAACATACACATATCACCTTTTTAAATCGTGGTTATAATTTCTTTACACACTATGTATAGTGTGTGTGTCACTGTGTAGTCGCGGGTAAGAATACCCACTACCCCATATTTTCCCGTGGGTGTCGTAAGAGGCGACAGAGGGAAACTGAGGCAGAAGATGGGCAGCAACATCTTTCTGATGACAGTAAAACAACAATAAATAAACTGCTGTTGCCTACCCGCTTGCCAAGCGTGGCAACTATAGCAATATACCCCCCATGACGAGAGCTACAAAAAGACGGCCCCCAGTCCCCGACGGGCCCGCTATTCTTGGCTACGGTGGCGACTATGACAACGGAGGGCAGGGTGTGCTAGGAATCTCGGATGAAGGTTCGATTGCCAGCTTAGATGACTCGACCTGGCAACACATGCACCCTGAGGACTGACGAGAAGATTCTGGTGCTGGAACAAGAGATAGACAAGTTGCGCTGAAATATTATAGGATTATCCGAGATCCAAATAGAGGGAGAGGACACGGTAATCTTTGAATCCATCAACTTGTTCTATCACCGGGAGGGTGACCATCTGTCCGAAGGAGGTGTCGGATTTATCGTCCACAAGTCTCTCGATAAAAAAGTTGTAAAGATTGGGTGTGCATGGACGAAGGTTGCGTACCTTACACTCAGAATCACCAAACGATATTCGCTAAAGGTAATACAGGTTTACGCACTAACCTCGATGAGGAGGTAGAGAAAATATATGAGGATATATCTAGAGCCATGCATTCCTCCAAAACTCACTATACGGTGTTAATGGGAGACTTCAACTAGGGATAAGACAGAACGGTGAGCTGAAGGTAGGGAAATTTGGAATAGGGCAAAGGAACCCAAGAGGCCAGCAGCTGACCAACTTCTTGGAGAAAGAGGGACTCTTTATGATAAACTCTTTCTTCCAAATGCAGCCCCAAAAGAAGTGGACCTGGTTCGACAAAAAATGAGATTGGCTTCATTATGACTACAACTATTTAGTGATGTCTCAGACATCGCGAGAGTGAAAACTTGTAGTGATCACAGAATGGTCTAATTAAGTCAACGGATATGCTCTAATATAAAGTCCCGAAACCTTTCAGCTCGAGCTACAAAACCGTTTTCAGTGCCTAGAAGATTGCAATGCAGTGGACGATATGAATGACAAGCTCGTGGAAACTGTTCATGCGGTTGAAGCTAAGTTTTGCAAGACCCGCCGCAGAAGAATACAAAAACTCTCCGATCACACTTTAAATCTTATGACTGTTAGATGGAAAATGAAGCTGCAGTCTTCAGCAGATTTGTTAACATACAAGCAGCTGAACAGACAAATCTCCAATTGCATGCAGCGGGACATACGCAATTTTTTTTTTCAATATTGCTCGTATTTAAGAAGCGATCGAGCAGGACTAGGGCTCCAAAGTCTTTGCCAGAGATCTATCTACCAGAAAGAGCCAATTGTCAAAGCTAAAAACCGAATGTGGCAGCATCGTTTCCGAAGCTTTAAGTGACATTGAGAGGTTCTATAGGCTGTTGTACACATTATCGTTGGAGCTACACACAAGTGTGAGTAACGATCCAAGTGCAAGACTTATCCGACACTTTCCCGATGACATCTCAGACGTCATTCTGGCTCGCCAGAACCTTGAAAACGTCAAGTCCCCGTGCAAGGATAGAATTACAGCGGAGCTTCTGAAAGCGGGTTTAAAAACTGATACTTGTAGTCCCTCAGAAGCTCTTTAATTCCGTTCTCCATGGTAGCACTACTCCGCAGGCGTGAAGCAGAAGTGCGGTGGTCTTGTTCTTGAAGAAAGGCGCCAATGCTCTCTTGAAGTACTACAGACCGATTTCCCTTCTGAGCCGAGTCTACGTGCTATTTTTGAGAGTCATTACGAAACGTCTCGCACGCAGACTCGATGACTTCCAGCCTCGCATACAAGCCGATTTCCAAAAAGGCTTTAGAACCATAGATCACATACATACCTTTCGGCAAATTGTACAGAAGAGTGAAGACTACAATCTGCCACTTTGTCTTGCGTATGTGGACTGTGAGAAAACCTTTGATTCCGTTGAAATTTGAGCGGTGCTACAGTCCCTTCAGTGGTGCCAAGTTGACTGTCGGTTTATCTAAGTGCTGAAGTGTTTGTACAGTAGGGCTACGATGGCTATCCTAGTACAGAACTAGAGTACGAAACCTATCAAACTGCAGAGAGGTGTAAGACAGGGTGATGTTATATCCCTGAAACTCTTCACCGCTGCTTTGGATGACATTTTCAAGCTACTTGACTGGAAAAAATACGGTGTTAACGTCAATAACGTCCTCATGGCAGAATCACTGGAGGACCTTGCTTATAGCACCATGCTCATTGACCTCAATAGTGTCTCCCAACGGATAGACAAAATAAAAGTCATGTGTAACGTCCATGTCACACCTATTCGGGTAGTTGTTGGGGACACTAAGCTCGAAGTTGTTGACAAATATGTTTACCTGGGTCAAATAGTCCAATTAGGTAAGGGCAACTTCGACCGATAGGTCAATCGACGGGTTCAGCTCAGCTGGGCAGCATTCGGGAGATTACGGCACGTCTTCTTGTCAGGCATACCTCAAAACCTCAAAACAAAATTGTTCAACAAGTGTGTGTTGCCAGTGATGACATATGGAACTGAGACGTGGTCCTTCACTGCTGGCCGTATGAGGAAGCTAAAGGTCACTCAGCGAGCTATGGACAGAGGATATCTGCAGTAAAACCAGAGTAACCGACATATTTCAACGGATTAGTAAGCTGAAGTGGCAATGGGCCGGCCATATAGATCGAATAACTGATAACCGATGGGGAAGAAAGGTTCTCGAGTGGCAGCCTCGTACCAGAAGTCGAGGTATAGGGCGCCCCCCTTCCCACACACTAGATAGAGTGACTATCTCGTAAGACATGCAAGAAGGCAATGGATGCAGGTGGCTCGGAACCGTGCTCAGTCGCATTCCATGGGGGAAGCCTATGTTCAGCAGTGGACTTTCATTGGGCTGTAATGATGAATGATGAGTGACTACTATGTATTTGCACTGACTATTTTATACATTCCATGCTGGGCAGATGGGTTGATAATTTTGAAGTTCTACCTTCGCACATGCTATTCTTCATTACCATCATCATCATCATTACAGCCCTTCACAAGTCCACTGCTGAACATAGGCCTCCCCCAAAGAATGCCACAAAGCACGGTCCTGAGCCACCTGCATCCATCGACTTCCTGCATATCTTACCAGGTCGTCACTCCATCTAGTGGGGGGACGCCCTACACTTCGCCTGCCGGTACGAGGCTGCCACTCGAGAACCTTTCTTCCCCATCGGTTGTCGGTTCTTCGAGCTATATGGCCGGCCCATTGCCACTTCAGCTTACTAATCCGTTGGGCTATGTCGGTCACTCTAGTTCTACTGCGGATATCCTCATTTCTGAGTTTATCACGCAGAGAAACTCCGAGCATAGCCCTCTCCATAGCTCGCTGAGCGACCTTGAACTTCCTCATCCGGCCAGCAGTGAAGGACCACGTCTCAGTTCCGTATGTCATCACTGGCAACACGCACTGGGTGTACAGTCTCGTTTTCAAGTTTTGAGGTATACCTGACGAGAAGATGTGCCGTAATTTCCCGAACGCTGCCCAACCGAGTTGAAACCGTCGATTGACCTCTCGGTCGAAGTTGGACTTACCTAGTCGGACTATTTGTCCCAGGTAAACATACTCGTCAACAACTTCGAGCTTAGTGTTCCCAACAACTACCGGCATAGGTGTGACATGGACATTAAACATGATCTTTGTTTTGTCCATGTTCATCTTAAGACCTATCTGTTGGGAAACACTATTGAGGTCATTGAGCATAGTGCTTAGGTCCTCCAGCGATTACCAATCTGTGATTTTTTATGATAATTTTAAATCCAAACATATGTAGTTACTCGACACAACTATAAGAGGAGGTTGTTCACCTTTTGTTTACACTCCGGTGTCGCAACCTTATTCGCTATTTTTACTTCAAATTATCCATTATTCGAAGCTTACTCAACAACAGTGTTTCTTAAAATTTGTTTAACATCCCCTTATTTACTTAAGTTTAAAACGACTTGTGATCTCAGAACTTCTCTTATGAATTGGTGTTCTAATAAAATAGTACATACATACATACATAAACACTCACGCCTGTCACCCAGAGGGGTAGGCAGAGACTACGGACTTCCATTTGGCGCGATCCTGACACACCTCTCTCGCCTCTTTCACATCCATATATCTACGCATACACGCTCGTCGGTTAAGGGTACTCCTAATCTGGCCCCTTTTCAATGTATCGCCGATCTGGTCGATAAACCTTCGTCTAGGGCGTCCCTTCCCGACCCTGCCGTTCACTTCTGCAACATAAATTTGCTTTGTCACTCTTTCCTCGTTCATTCTTTCTACGTGACCAAACCACCGAAGCATTCCTTTCTTAATCCTTGTCACAACGTCATCTTGCAAACCACACTTTTCTCTTATTACACTATTTCTCACCCTGTCATTCAGATTCAGCCCTAGCATACTCCTTAAGGAACGCATTTCTACAGCATTTATTCTACTCTCATGCTTCTTCTGCCAGACCCAACTTTCACTACCATACATTAAAGTGGGTACTAACACAGCATTATGAATTGCCATACGTGCCTTAGTTGACACATTCTGACTCCTCACAATAGCGTGTAGAGCCCCATTCACTCTATTTCCTGCGTTCACTCGTCGTTCTATATCCTTATCATATCTACCATCCCTGCTAATTATTTTCATTTTCATTCAAATAATTAGCTTCTATCACACAGAGAGAATGTACCGTAAAGTGGCAGTGTAAGAATATCCATGATAGATGAGTCAAGGGAAACAACCCAGGAGATATAACCCGAAAACAACCATAACAAAAAACTACGGTGGGCATAGTGGACTTAATAGGCTGTAACGGTAACTTACAGAGAATACAATAGACTAGAATAATTTTCATTTAACATAGATCGCACTTCTTTTCACTTCTAGTTTTTAAATTATATTTAAAAGAAAATTTGTTAGGTTTTTTAACATTGAATTTATAACTTTCAAGTATTTTATTTAGATAAAAAAATTTTCGAAGACATGCGAAGTTCGCCAACACGCATTGGGGTTTGGGGCAGCGTGGCGGACATTGCCTTGCCCTAAAAACGTCTCAGAAATGAGGGGAGGCCTGTGTCCAGCAGTGGGACATATATATGCTGTAACTTTAAGTATTTTATTTATTCCATTTTATACTACAGTTTAGCTGAATATAAAATTTGCCCAGTTATAAATCCTATGTCAAAGAACGTAACAAATAGTTATTATTAATAAATAGAGCGACAAAACTCGCGATACCATCCATATCATCTGGATGATTGGCGGTCCACCACTGTGCGATTTAGAAGAAGTTTTCTCCCTCGCACAACTTCCTTGTGGAATCGATTACCACCAGCGATTTTTCCGGACCGATACGACTTAGGAACTTTCAAGAAAAGAGCCTACTCCTTTTTGAAAGGCTGGCAACGCATCTGCGATTTCCCTGGTGTTGCAGTTGTTCATGGGCGGCGGTAGTCACTTACCATCAGGTGAGCCTCATGCTCGTTTGCCCCCTTTCCTATAAAATAAAATAAAATAAAGAGACAAATATTTTACAGTCTTTAATTAAAAGGTAACACAAACATCATGACAAAAAGAGAATTAAATTTAAATGCGATGTTGAATTAACCATAAAATCTTTCCTTGGCGTGATACGGTGAATTAAATTGCGCATTGGGTGGCACTGAAATAAAAAAACAAGTTCAGCATAGATAATAGAACATAATAAGAAACAAGGAACCATACAAACCATTTATGTTAATAGTTAAATAGTTAGTAGACTTTACCATATTTTATTGGATTCCTTAAAATTAAATGCATAACAATATTTTCAATCTTTAGGATGTATAAGTGAATAAATGTAAGTTGACATAATTTTAAAATGGTTCATTGCAAATGGTATTGTAACTCAACGTTCAAAGGCGTGCAAGGCTATCGACTCTAACCAGTCTGCGCAGCGTAGGCTAGCTGGATAGTTCTTGCTACCATTCAGCAGTGAACCTAAATATAGTATAATTAAGAAGACAAAGTAAGTCGACTCGATGAAGTTTATACTTCATTTTTTCTAAATATTTAAATTATTAAAACAAAATATATACAATATTTACCAAACAGTTTTTGATGCTTGTTAAATATGGTTATTGTCAAATAAAACTAGAAGCTTTATTTGGAAGCTATCGTTTTTATCTAAATTATATTTGTTACTTTGAAAAATTTACAAATATTTTTTATGGAATAAGCGTGACAAACGAGCACACAGTCCACCTGATGGTAAGTGAAAACTCTGGCCCATAGATACCTACTTGTCACCATCATCATCATCATTACGGCCTTTTACAAGTCCACTGCTGAACATAAATAACTTAACGTAGCTACATGTAAGTTGACAAAATTTTAAAATAGTTAATTGTAATAAATAGTTCAATGGTATCTCTCTATAACTCAACGCCGTGCGAGGCTATCAGCACTAACCCGTCTGTCGAGCGTACCTAGTGAATGAATTTTGCCACGAATACCAGCGTAAAATAGCAGCTTACCGTTGCTGTGTTCCGTATGGTGAATGTAGAGAACCGGAGACCCTTTTTTACTGGAAACGAGGCATGCCATCTTAGTCCTCACGGGTGACAACGCATTTGCATTTTGATTTGTAATCGAAGGTAGATGTATATGGGCCACAGCAACCACTTACCAACAGGTGGACTCGTGGTGCTCGCTTGTCACCCTTATCCTATAAAAAACGCAAGTACACTTCCATGAAGAGGCACTCACCTCGAACCTACCCGCGCCCTATTTAACAGTTTTCTGAAATCTCTAGTGAAGACTTTTCAACTTAACGCAACTCTTGGCTTTATTTTGACATTTATCGTTCGGTTTTGTCGTATTGTGTAAATACAGGATTTATTTTTCAAAAAGTACCAAATTTTATACTTAACTTCAAACATATAAATAATGATCACCGTTATTGCAGTTTCTTTTTAAATACGAGTAAATAAGGCTTCTACTTTTTTTTAGGAGATATTAATGGTCCAATAAAAACAGAAGGACTCGATTGCTCTCGTGGTTCTTATGGGGTATGGTGCCAATCACAATATCTCTGCACGAATATAGGTTTAAAAGAAGTGAAAATATTCAGATTGTATTTTAATTTTATAATTTATAGATATGATGGTTCCTGATATTGTTCCTAAAGCGTACATAAAATTCCTGCATAATATGTATTTATGTAATAATCTGAGAAACAAAATTACAAATTTTACCCACCAATAAACCTTGATGGAGGACCTTGTTGCAGGTTTGAATATTTTGGTACAACTGGTACATAAGGTGTGGGCTCCTCGACCTTTCCTTCGAACAATATCGAACCAAGTTTGTTGTCTATAATAAAGAAGACGAATGGGCGGTCAACACGAATTTGCACTCCATTTTCTATGAGAGGTATGACCATGGCGGAGGACGCTGCTGCTGCAACTGTTCCATATTCGTCTACCGATATGTGGACTTTATGGAATATGTTATTCACTTGAGGAGAACTGCCATTAAACATGCCCGATAGATCCACATTCCCCGAAAATAAGGAGTTAATTTTCATCTGAAAAATATGTAAGACTTGTGTAAATATTGTAAATTAAAAAAATATTTTACATGTGTACAATTGAATTTAATGTTTTATATTTTAAAAGGACCATATGATATCAAAATAAAAATGGTTTCGGAAAAAAACTAAAAAAACACTTGAATATATTATGTGTTTAATCCAATAATTATTTAACTTCATCTCCATCATCCCATAGTCATATCATTCATTACAACCTAGCAAAAGTCAACTGAATGATTTTTTTATATATTTACGCGAATATTACACATTGAATAAAACAATTTTTACGAATGTAATGTCCTTTAATTGGACTTATTTTTAATTCCTGGCATTTTGGGTGCTTCACAACACCTATGGTCAGGAGGGCACTGAGGTGTTTGACATCCTGATATCATTGTTAACCCGGATAACCTTCTTTTTCTGCTTTTAAATATTAACCTTTTTGGTCCGATCTAAGCAAATCTAGCTTACAGTATCTTGAAGTCTTGCATTTTTGAATTTTATTAATTTTAGGGTGCCAGACAGATGGTACCCACCTTCTCTATTTAAATTTCATCATCATCATCATCATCATTACCGCCCTTCACAAGTCCACTGTTGAAGATAGGCCTTCCCCAAGGAATGCCACAAAGCACGGTCCCGAGCCACCTGCATCCATTGAATTCCTGTATGTCTTACCAGGTCGTCACTCCATCTAGTGGGGGGACGTCCTACACTTCACCTGCCGGTACGAGGCTGCCACTCGCTCCCCTTCGGTTGTCGATTCTTCGAACTATATGGCCGGCCTATTGCCACTTCAGCTTATTAATCCTTTGGGCAATGTCAGTCCCTCTGGTTCTACTGCAAATATCCTCGTTTTTAATTCACGCAGAGAAACGCTGAGCATAGCCGTCTTCATAGCTCGCTGAGCGACTTTGAGCTTCCTTATATGGCCAACAGTGAAGAACCACGTCTCAGATCCATAGGTCACCATTGGCAACACGCACTGGTTGTACATTCTAGCTTTGAGGTTTTGAGGTATGCCTGACGAGAACATCTCCCGAACTAACTTTTAAATTTGGATATTAATTACAATAGCCCCGCGAATCATCCACGTTGAGAGTCAGTATTCTTTTGCGAAAATTTGTAGTTTATCGAATCTGATGTTTTGGTGGGGATGTTTTTGAACACGTTCACAGACTACAGAATTTCTTATTTGTTTATTGAAAAGTTGAAAATAATGATAATATCTCCTGCTAAACATAAACATAAATTCATTTACAATAATGACCATATGTCTTCCTTAAGGATGGAAGGATTGCCCTTAATCACTACACTTCACATAAAGTGAAGTTTAGACATGTGGTGAAGGTGTAAGAATATCCACTGTCACATATCATCTCGTCGATGTCGTAAGAGGTGACAGAGGGTAACCGAAAAAGGAGATAGGCAGCTATATCTTCCTGATAATAATTCAAAATAATAAAAAAACTGCGGTTGCAAATGTCATATGATACAATATTTGGAGGAGGGACCTTTGGTATTGGGCTTACAGTATTGAGTAATAGACAGAGACTACTAACTTCCAACTACTAACAAGATGCTCATACACCTGTTTCAATTCACATCCATATATCTATGCATGCATGCTCGTCGGCTACGGGTACTCTTCATTTGGTCTATCTTTAATGTATCGTCAATAATTGAATAAAACTACTTTTACGGATTTTTTCGCGTTTAGTTAACTTATTTTTATTAATTATTGACGTGGTCACGGGGGACTGAGGTGATTGACGTCCCAATGTCAGAGTGAACCCGGAGTACCTTCAGCTTTTTTAATTATTAATTTTAGTCCGATCTACGCAGAATGAATTTACTGTGTCTTGAAGTCTTGCAGTGGTATGATTGGGCTTAGTTTTAATTTTATTATTACAGGATAAGTTAATTGAACGCGATAGAATCCGTAAAAGTAGTTTTATTTTGTGTGTAGTGTTCACGTTAATATAAGAAATCATTATATATCGCCAATCAGTTAGATAAACTTTCGTTCAAGATGTCCTTTGCCGATACTGCCACTCACTTCTGCAGCATAAATTTTCTTTGTCACTCTTATTCGTATTCGTTCTTTCTACATAACTAAAGCATTCCTTTTTTAATCCTAGTCACAACATCCTTTTGTAAATCACACGTTTTACTTATCAACATACTTATACGTTTTACACAATTTCCTACTCAGTCATTGAGAATAACCCCTAATATACTCCCATATGACTACATTGCTATAGAATTGATTGTATCTCATGCTTCTTTTACCACACCCAACTTTCACTACCATACATTAAAATAGAGACTAAAATATCATTAGAAATTGCAATACGTGTCTCTTTTGACACATTCAGACTTCCTATGATTGGATAAATAGCCTCATTCACTGCGCCATTGACTCTATCCTGCATTAACTCTTCGCTTTGTATTTTTTCCATGTCTACCAACGTTGCTACGCAGATTACACACAAATTTATCCACTTGCTCTGCTCTGCCTATCATTCTTGTTTCACAAATCATGGTACTTTCTTCTTTTTCCAAAGTTATTATTACTCACGTGTTATTTGCAACTCGCTTACTGACGATACAAATATCACTCGAATGTCGACGTAGAAAAGTAATTTGACGGTTAACTCATCCACATTCGTCAACTTCCATAGTTTTCACACAACAGATTAAGCAGCCACGGGAAAGCTACACAACCATGTGTGTCAGAGGATGCAAAAGTGTGAGTAACCCAGCACTCAACCTAAACGAGCGCAGTGTTTGCCACAAAATAACCCCGTCTGCTCTGTCATAGGCCTTTTCAAAGTTTATAAATGCACAAAGCTTTCTTTATGTAAGGTTTTTGACCAAAAACTGCTCTGTGAATATGCTCAAAGATTTTTTCCGTCCGTTCCTTTTATAATCGTTGTAATCAACACTTTAAGTACACAACAGTTCATCAGCATTTCTAATGATACTTTATCATACCCAGCAGCCCTGGTTTCATGCTTTCCCTTGCTTTCATTGTTTGATCCATTGTTTCGGGGTTTTTTGGTTCATTTACTTCAGATGTCTCCTCCCTCTTAAACACGTTTTCAAAGTATTGCTTCCGTCTCTTTAAACTCGAAACTTCACCACTCAAAACACAACCATTTTCGTCTCGTACATCATTCTATCTAGGCTGCTGTAACTTTCAGCTGGCAATTCTAACGAATACGGTATAATATAGTTCTAGAACATTTCAATATTTGCATGGAAGTTATCAGATATTATCCTATCATACTTATACGTTTATTTTTGCTTAACCCTTCAAACTTCTTCTTTTACTCTCTTATTTATACATCTAAAGCATTTTTATTTATTTTTATAGGAGAGAGGACAAACGAGCATGTGGCGGCTTACCTGATGGTAAGTGTCGACCACCGCACATGATCAACTGCAACACCAGGGGAATAGCAAGTGCTGTGGGCCTTTTAAAAAGGAGTAAACACTTCTCTTGAAGGTAAGTGTATTGGTCCGGAAAAATCGCCGTAAAGAATTTCACAAATAAATCGTGCGAGGAAGAAAACTCCTAGTAAATCGCAAAGTGGTGGACCGCCAAGCATCCGGATGATATGGATGGTAACATGAGATTTGTCGCGATATGTGTTAGTGAAATTTAGTGGCTGGAATTAATCCGAACTATTCCTGAGAGATTCTTATTTCCTCCCAGTAGTAAATGCGATAGAAAATGCAAAGAGATGGAACATCTCTTTGCAGAGTTAATGAATCAAGCCGATCAGAATGAACTCGGTCGTTAACGATTCGAGCTGCACTACACTAGTCAAGTAGAAGGAGTTGGCATTGGGGAGTCTCGGTCCAAAGATGAAAATATTAAATTTAAAGAAAAAAAATTAAATTTGCAAGCAGTGTGCTGGCATGAAATACTGTCCCGGTCTGCTGAGTAGGCCAAGCTTTTAGGCCTCAATTTAGCCTTCCTTTCCAAGTGACAAAAAACTGGAGAAAAACGAAACTGCAAGTCATATGATATATCGACGCCGAGGATTCTGATGCTGCCTGAGGCAACAAGGCGACTGAAGTTGAGGAGATACGACAATGGGGTTATTTTTAGCGGTAAAAGTGCAAACCTATGTCTTCTGAGGGTTGAACTGGGCTAAATTTAATTGACTGCTTTTTTTTCAATCTAATCATCTATACAACCAGAATTACCATGCTTTCTTCTTTGCTTCAACTTCCATTCGTACCTCATTATCCCACCATAATTTGTTATTATCCCTGTCATTCTTTCTCTTACTTATACCACATACTTCAGTACCTGCATCCACCTAGCCCCCCCCCCCCCTTTTACATTACAGCACACAGTCGAATTTTTCATACACATTTCTTGCTTTGATTTGCTTTGCACATTAAAAAAACCGCAATCTATGGAGTGTATGTTTCGTAATTTTTAATGGGTTTCATCGGCCATTTGCCGAAATCTCGTCAGCTTAATGTACCATGTGCAGCAAAGGTAAAATTTAGAGATAAATACGAATATCCTGACACTCAAAAAGTATATTAAATTATAATAATATACTCACCGCCTGTAAGGTTTCAGCCATGTCTTCGTTATAGTCGATTGTAAATTTTGGCATAAGGAGCCGGACGTCATTCGGTTCCATAATACTAGATATTTGCGGCAGATTCATGTAGGGTAGGTCCCTAATAAGTGCAAATACACCATCTTGATCATGCGGCACGAGCAAGAACATAGAATAGCGGCCACCCTGAAAAAAATATGTATACGTCTTTTTAACAACACAGCCGTGTATTGGCGATACAGAGAGAAGTTACCCTACCCTATTTTACTCTGTGACTTCGTGGTTGTCGTAATGGAAGATGACAAAGGGAAACACCATAAAGTTCTACTGGATTCCGATAGATGACAATATAAACAATCCGCATAATATACTGGCATGATACTGCACACACTTATCCGCGTGCCAAGTTGCCAAGCATGGCGTCTGTGTCATATCCTCCCTACAACTGGAAAAGCTCATATTAAGCCGTGGACATTTTATTAATTAATGAAAACATATTCTTTATTACTAATGTATATTTTTAAAAAAAACTTAATTTAGCCTTTGAGTTAGTTTAGAGGCTTCACATCTTACAATTAGGTGAATAGAAAATGATAAAAAATATTTCAAAACCTTTTTTAAACTACTTAAACTTAAACTTATCTTCACGCACAATCCCTGACGGGGTAGCCAGAGAGAACAGATCGCCAAGTGTCACGATCCTTACATATCTCTTTCGCTTCTTTCAGATTCATTATCTTCTTCATACATGCACGTCTAGGTATCCGAGTACTCTTGACCCTACCCTCTTCGAGCAATTTGCTCACATGGTCTTCGAAAGTTAGTCTCGGTCTACCTCGACACCTTTTAATATTAACTTTCGCGCTATATATTTTCTTCACCATTCGGTCTTCACTCATTCGCTCAACGTGCCCAACCTTTTTTCCTATAATGTTAATTTTATTTAAATTACTATATACGTATTGAAATACTAATAAATATAATATGTTACCCATAATGTTATTAACTTCTCAGGTTGTTTGGGTTTTTATGTTATTCTATTATTATAATTGGTCCGCCTTCCAAAGTCCAAAAATTGACATATCTCCACGTTTCAAGGTCTTTTAAGTCTGTTTTCTATTTTAAGATAAATTAGTTTTATTATTAAAAAATATACGAATAAAATCATTAATTGATAAATATTGTGAAGTCATTACCTACTTATACAATTTATATATAGGTTTGTTTTGAAAGCTGTCAAAAGGTATATAATTTGACTGTTGTATCAAATAACTACTTACTAATACTACTTTTATAATATTAGAGAGACTAGCATCCTAACAGTCCATATGGACTTTACAAAGAACGCCACGAATGCGTTCCTATCCTTGAGGTCAGAAGACAGAATACCTGACAACTAAAGATGGGCGTTTCAACTAATATTAAGTTAGTTAGTTATATAACTAAGTTTTAAATAATATAACAACACTTTTCAATTTAAGGTATTTAACAAAATTAAATTTTAAAAGCAATTAACGTTATTTGATTATTCCTAAATTAAACAAGCTCGGCTGCATTTTGATGAATTTTCAAAACAGCGCCATCTAGGACGATTATTAATAGCAATACAGCTATTAAACAACCGACCCCAAATATAATAATTCAAATTATATTATTAGCTGAATTTATGATATTAATGTTGTTAATAGAAGTCATTAAGCTAACATCAAATAATGTTTTTCTTAAGTTAATTTTTTACAACGTGTTACTTATAATTACAAAATGAAAAACACGAAGCACATAAGTTTATTGTCCATTTTAAGTCTTTATTCACATCTCTACTCACAGCCTGTAATTATACTGACTCTCTTACGCTACTAAACGGAATACAGCAGAGATTGTACGTATTGCTACTTGGTGTCAGAAATAGGGAAAATGGTGATACTGTTACGAGCTTGGGATTCGAGACAATTAAAAACTGATGAGTGAATTACCAAAATTGACACTTTAATTACACAACACTAATTACAACTTATATAACAAAACAATTGTACTACAGATCACTATAGTTCGCAGTTGTATCGCTTCGAAGTATTCGCTTGTATCGCCAATTCAATACTGACTCGGTCGCGGCCTTAGGCCTCAGATAGTTTCCAGAACCTTCTACCGTAGAAACATCTAGAATGTTCGAGTACATATCGGTCCCGATTGACTAGGTGTCGATAGTTTTTCGAAAGTTCAAAATTTCGAAATTTTTAGAAGGATCTTGACTCTCCCAGTTCTGCTACTCGATACTAGAGGGTGCTAATGGTAACTAGTGTTTAACTAGACATTAATTATGACGCTCAACAATACTAAAACACACGGAATCCTAAATTAAAAAGGAACTTTACCACAAATTATCAATAAAACTTCTAAATATCACAACCAACGGATTAGTTAGCTGAAGTGACAATGGACCAGTCATATAATTAGAAGAATAGGCAACTGTGTAGATGAGAAGTTATCGAGTAGCAACCTCATCATAAGTCGATGACATTTTGTGGCACTGCTTTGGAAAGCCTCCCCGCCGAGATTGTATTACAAGGTTCGATCCTAAGTCACCTGCATCCATCGACTACCTGCATGTTTCATCAGGCCGTAACTCTATCTAGCCTATGAAAGCTACAAATAATAATTAAATTATTAACTTAAAAAGAATTTAAAAAAATAATTTACATAAGCCCATAATATTATTTGTTATAATTTAATTAAACTGCGGTTACGATTATTAAATCAGACAAAAGAGGAAAACCTTGAAGAAAACTGAGGTACAACTTGTTTATTAACATAGAACTCACCGTGGATTTTATTATTAGATGTGTATTATATTATCATAATTATATGATTTGCCGTAAAATGTAATATATTAGATGTATAGAAAAGGTAACTTAAGTTTCGTTTAGTAAGTTAGAAAATGACAGTTCTTAACAACCGTATCCAAAATTCTACGAAAAAAGTGTTATTTTTTTTTTTAGAATAAGGTTAAAAAGCAAGCACACAGCAAAATTAATGGTAAGTGGACGCTGTGGCGCATGCATTGTAGACGCACCGCTGAGGACTAAATTGGAACGCCTCATATCTAGTAAAAAGGGTCTCCGGTTCTTTACACTCACCATACGAAACACAACAGCATTGAGCTGCTATTTTACACTGGTATTATGTGAGAGCGTGGTCCTTCCCCAGTCGAGCCGACCCATCCATGCTGCAACCATAAAATAGTTGCAACATGGCTCTACCACGAAAAAAAAAGCTAAACTACGACGACAACTTCAGTAGTCAATATCTATGTCATTATCATCAATAAAAACACTATAGCTCTTTTCAACTAGTGCACAACTGAACATTGGCCTCCCGCAAGGAATGCCACAAAGCACGGTCCTTAGCCACTTGTTGCCTCACCAAGCTGCCATATCTACGAGGCACACGCTACAACATTTGTTCCCATCGGTTGTCAGTTGGTCGAGTTATACGGCTGGCCCATAGTACATATAGCCCATAATATATTGTCATAATATTAACGTTAAAATATGAGTATCTATAATCTATAAGCATAAAATAAACAGAGAATTTATTCTATAAGGTTAAGGATTTACGGAAAAGTGCTCAGTAATTACATTGTACCTATTCTCTGGTCTTAAAATAATATAAAATACCTTTTTAATAAAAATGATTTCATTTTATTCTTATATATTATATCTTCACAGGTATTCGTCGTTTTATTCATAACCGTGACGAACATGCTTATCTGAATAAAGTTCTGGTCACTGCACTTGACGTGAATATACGAGTATCTCTACATAGTACGAGTATAAAACAAAGTCGCTTCCCGCCGTCAGTACGCTTCGATTTTTAAACTACGCAACGGATTTTGATGCAGTTTTCATTAATAGACAGAATTGTTCAAGAAGAAGGTTGTATAATACAAGCATATTATATATTATATAATTATTCTATCCATGTGTATGTGACTGAACTCCTAAACGGCGGGACTGATTTTGATGAAATTATGTATGTGTGATTAAGTTGATTAGAGAATGGCTTAGATTCATAATTGAACCTGGTAGGAGGCATTATTGTCGAGATTCAGAAATGAACCTTGCAAAGCCGGGATGGATCACTAATACGTCCATAATACGTAAATACGTAAGTATAATCCGCCTATGTGCTTTATTTGCACGTGTTAATAACAAAAATTCGCCTACTCTTACTAAACACTGCTGACGTAATCGTAATGTGCTTGTAGAATCTTAATTAATTATTTTAGTATAAGAATTCTTCGTCTTTGAGAAACTCTTCTGCAGAACCGGTTTGATTTTGCAGATGAGAAAAAAGTGGTCATACGTCTAAATTTTATTTAAACGGACAGCATACAAAGTCTAGTAAATTGTATATTAATAACAGGAAAACGCTTCGAAGTAGAATGTTAGCAGGAAATATTTTTTTCATTAATCAGCCATTTTTAGATTCAAAATTGACACCGTATACGAATTAGGCAAAGTCCACAGTTTAGTTATCTTGATGTATAGAATCGCATGGAATAGACGTGTATCATTATCGCTAGCTTGGACCCGATCATGTGATATGCCTTTATGATCTTTGTGATCTGATACTTCCCGTTATGGAAAAAAATCTCTTATCTGATACACCTCTTACCGAATACACGTATGGTGGATCGGTAGTATTGACGCATTCTCATACTGTATTACGATACGACGATGCGATACGATTCCCGATACAACACGTCCCATCTCTAATCGGTTTTACCGATGGCCATCAAAGGGTCACCGCTACAGAGTAATACGAGATGTATAAAATGTGCGTTCATATTGCATCATAATTATTGAAGCCACAATTTCAGAGCTTCTTCTTCTGATTTCTGACTTCCGTCAAAGACTACTCGAAACCCACTTCTGGACGACTAACATCTATTGTTTTATTATTATTAATAAATTACCTACCTACAGTAAAAATAATAAGATAGAAATAGATTTATATGGGAAGAAAACCTACAGCGTTAGATTTAACAACATCCCCAAAACCAAGTCCAAAGTTTGTACCTTTAACGGTGTTGATCTTACTTTAACTCAGTCACTTGGTATCATACGTCATAATGTATTTAATATGTTACTCTAAATTTCCAAAGTATTTTCCCTAAGAAGTTTCTAGGAAAAATACTTGAGCAATGAGAGGCTCATGACATTACACATTAAAAATCCCCACGAAAGCATTTCACTGTTTTATACAGAATATCTGTTAAGGATTTTTTGATTATATTGGAGTAAAAAGCCATTACAGCATCTTCCTGATAACAGCTCAAAATAATAAAAAACTACGCTTGTCATCCCGCTTGCCAAGCGTGGCAACTATGGCAAAATCTATATATGAGACAATCTATGAGGATCTATGATGGATGAATGGAATAAGCGAACTTACCATCATTGCACCATTTGCTATAGTACACATGATGGCAAGTAGCTTTTATAGCATACATACACCTGCAATCAAATTTAAGCAAAAACCGTTTGCAGTTTGTGATCCTATCCTAGATGGCTGCCGCCATTACATCAGATGTGAGAGACAACAAATCCTCGCAAAAGAACATCGATTCCTACCAAGGATGAGACGTGAGGCTATTGTAATTAAAAAAAAACATCCTAATTTCAATAGAGAACGAGGCTGGGTACTACCACCTGCTTGAGATATCGTAATTAATAAAATTAAATCTAAACCCAAGCATACCACTGCAAGACTTCAAGACACGGTAAATTCATTCTGCGTAAATCTGACCAAAAGCAATAATTGAAAAGCTGAAGATATTCTGTATTAACTATGATATTGGGACGTCAATCACCTCAGTCCCCTGTGATCATGAGTGCTGCCAAAATTTCAGAAATAATATCTATATATAATTCGTAAGAAATATTTTTTAGCGTTTATGTGATGGTAAGTAACCCTGTGGTTATACGCCTAAAAGAAGCCTAAATCGGTCTGGGAAAATTGATGGCAGCAGCTTTACATTCCTTGGCCGTGTGTACCAATAACGATATTATGAATAGCTTTTTGCATATATTTTTTTTTCAAATTCAATGACACAAAAATGTAATCTCTCTATTGTTACAATATACATTTGATATAATTTATAGTTTCATCGCAAGACATAACTTATATCAACAATTTTGTATTTTATTCATCATTAATTTGTTACATTATGTGACCACGGAGAAAGTATCCACTTTTGTTAAAAAAAAAATCAAGAAGATCGATTTATAACTTTGAAGATTAGTTCACTAAAATTATTCTATTTTATAAACTAGCCTCTGTACTAACTGTTAAATAATTGATATTTATATTGCTTACCTCATACGGTAGTTCCAAAGCATGCGCTCTTAAATTATCCACATACGCATAGTTGAGTTCAGCATGCAACTCCATCATGGCGACATTCTGACATATGCCACGGTTATGGAAACAGGAGCCTTGTGTGTTATCGGGATCGAAAGCGTGCTGCCACGTACTCTTGAAGTATAAAGAGTTGGCGAGGAGCAACTCAGACATGGGATCGACGTGTTCTGTAAAATTATTTTATTGAATATTAACATAAAATTTAAGAAGTGCCAATTTTACAATAACCTTTTTTTTAAATCTACGTTCAAAATTTCTTAAAACATTTAATGCGACCATAAAATCCTTAGAAGACAATTTCATTTGCTCTTCAATTAAAGCCAATGTAGTTAGAGAGCCATCCCTGGATTACTAGTATTACTATTAAAAATTATTGATATTTTCGACATATCAATAAACATAAATTACGAGTATTATAATTATCATCTCTAAATACCTACGATTAAATACAGTAAGTATAGTAGGTTTTTATAGGATAAGCGGGACAAGCGAGCACACAGTCCACCTGATGGTAAATGACTGCTGTGACCCATAGACATCTACATCTATCCTCCTCTTTTGCGAATCCAAATTCAGATGCGTTGTCAGCCGTGAGGACTAAGATGGAATGTCTCATTTCCAGTAAAAAGGGTCTCCGGTTCTCTACACTCACCTTACGAAACACTACCTTCGAAAAAAACCTCTGTCCTGGGAAGAACCAGCAAGAAACCCAGCGGGACTTTTTTTTTAAATAACAGCTTACAATCATGTATGTTACACAAATTAACAACACAACAAATTAGAAATAGCTTGGTAGCGATCACCTCATTTCCAGGGGTTATTATCATCCATAAAATCTTTAATATTATAATAACCCTTTTTATACAAACTTAGTTTAATAAAGTTTTTGAACTTTGAGCAATACCAAATGTCTCTCATTTAAGCCTCTGACATGATTCACTTATTGCGTAATGATGGGACGCAGCAAAAGAAAATTTATTACCCCATTTCATCCCGCGAGTGTCGTCAGAGGAGACTATAGAAAATTAAAAAAAATGCGTGAGTGCCGTGGAACACTCGGTTGGAACGAAGTTCCTTTCATAAATCCATAATTCCATAAACACTCACTCCTGTCACCCAGAAGGGTAGGCAGAGACTACTTCCATTTGGCGCGATCCTGACACACCTCTCTCGCCTCTTTTACATCCATATATCTACGCATACACGCTCGTCGATTAAGGGTACTCCTAATCTGGCCCATTTTTAATGTATCGCCGATTTGGTCGATAAACCTACGTCTAGTTTAAAGTCCCTTCTTGCTGGTTTTTCCCAGGACAGAGGGTTTTTTCGAACCAGTGGTAAAGTAAAAAATGACTTTCAATAAGAATTACACATGTAATGTATATTGAATAAAAAATATTCTATTCTATTCTATTCTAGGGCGTCCCTTCCCGACCCTGCCGTTCACTTCTGCAACATAAATTTGCTTTGTCACTCTTTCCTCATTCATTCTTTCTACATGACCAAACCACCGAAGTATTCCTTTCTTAATCCTTGTCACAACGTCATCTTGCAAACCACACTTTTCTCTTATCACACTATTTCTCACCTTGTCATTCAGATTCAGCCCTAGCATACTCCTTAAGGAACGCATTTCTACAGCATTTATTCTACTCTCATGCTTCTTCTGCCAGACCCAACTTTCACTACCATACATTAAAGTAGGGACTAACACAGCATTATGAATTGCCATACGTGCCTTAGTTGACACATTCTGACTCCTCATAATAGCGTGTAGAGCCCCATTCACTCCATTTCCTGCGTTCACTCGTCGTTCTATATCCTTATCATATCTACCATCCCTGCTAAATAAACATCCCAAATATACAAAGTCATCCACTTGCTCAATCAACTCCCCTTCCATTCTTATTTCACATAAAGTTTTACTTTCTTCTCTTTCAAAAACCATCACTTTCGTCTTACTTGCGTTCACTTTCATACCCCTTTCTTTCAATGACCAATTCATTAAAGTAACCATCATTTGCAACTCAGCCGCCGACGATGCAAATATGACTTGATCATCGGCGTACAAAAGGCATTTTTGACGGTTGACTCACCCATTCTCAACCCACATTCTTCAACTTTCAAAGTTTGCAAACAACTGTCCATAAATAGGTTAAACAGCCACGGGGAAGCCACACATCCCTGTCTGACACCTTTATGAATGCCAAACCAGTCCGAGTAGACCCCGTTGATCCTGACACAAGCACTAGAGTCCCTATAAAGAGATCTTAATGCCTGTATCAAGCCAGCGCTCAACCCAAATGAGTTCAGTGTTTGCCATAACATATTCCTGTCCACTCTGTCATAAGCCTTTTCCAAGTCCATGAACGCACAAAAAACTTTCTGGTTTTTGGCTAAAAACTTCTCCGCTATCATGCGCATGGAAAAGACTTGATCCGTACACCCCATCCCCTTTCTAAATCCAGCTTGCACATCCCAAATTTTTCCATCAGTTTCTTCCATAACTCTTTCAATTAACACCTTAGCATACAGTTTACCCACAATGCCAAGCAAGCTGATACCACGGTAGTTTTTACAGTCCTGCTGCGACCCCTTTCCCTTATATATTGGGACTATAACGGCTTTGCACCAGTCTTCCGGTACCCGCTTCAGTTCCCAACATAAATTAAACAAGGTGTGCAGCAGGCCTGCAACCACACCCTCACCAGCCCTTAGCATTTCGAGTTATACTCTATCATATCCGGCTGCCTTACCTGCTTTCATGCTTTTCATTGCTTTCATTATTTCATCTACACTTATCTCCCTACCTCTCTCCACTTCTTCCAGAATTTCTATTTCACTTATTTCAGACGACTCTTCACTCTTAAACACGCTTTCAAAGTATTCCTTCCATCTCTTTAAATTCGAAACTTCTTCATTTAGCATGCAGCCATTCTCGTCTCGTATAGCATTCATTCTAGGCTGTTTTGAATTTCCTCTGGCAGTTCTTACGAGCTTCCAGAGCATTTTAATATTTTCCTGGAAGTTATCAGATATCCTTCTATCATTTTTATCTATCTTTTCTTGCTTTTTCCTTTCAACAACTTCTTTTACTCTCTTATTTATACGTCTAAAGTCTGCTCTTTTTTCTTTCAATCTCATCATTCATACTGCCAGAATTACCAGCTTTAGTTGCTAGTAAATCTAGCCATGCTCTCTTCTTTGCTTCAACTTCCATCCGTACCTCATCATCCCACCACAACGTATTACTTTTCCTTTCATTCGTTCTCTTACTTACGCCACATACCTCTGCTGCATCCACCAAAACTTTCTTAATATTATTCCATACATTCTTCAATTCTAAATCATTCATACATAATTCATTCAACCCCACTTATATTTTCCCTCAGTCTGCATTTATACTTCTCTTTCACACCTTCATCTTGTAACCTCTCTATTCTTATACGCTGTAATGCAGTGGTAGACACCAATGTCCGATGCCGCCAACGTCTGAATAGACCATTAATTCGGCATAAGACCAAGTAATGATTCGTCCCTACGTTGGACTCCCGGTAAGCCCTTGTATCTACCACTGCGCTACTCATTCTTTCATCCACAATTATAAAATCTATCATGCTTCTATCATCCCCTCTTTCCCATGTATACATGTGAATCCTCTTATAGTTCCTTTCGTAGTATATTATTAATTAGAAACGTATTATATTATAGATTAACAAAATAAATACAAATAAATGAATTACTAACGTCTATTAAAATGAAGCGTCATTTAAAATTAAAATAAAAGTTCCTTTCATAGCATATTATTATTGATAAACGTATTATATTATTGATTAACAAATACAAACAAATAAATAATACAAATAAAAAATTTTTGCACACTATGACACAAGGGGTAATAATGAAAAAATCTTACACTTTTTGTTGCCTAGCTACCCTCCACCAAACCCGTACCGTCCGATAAGGAACTTCGTTCCAAAAAGGCGTATGACGTATAGCAGATGGCAGTATAATCATATTATATAAATAATCTTTATATATAAAAATTACGTGTCACGTTGTTTGTCCGCGATGGACTCCTAAACTACTGAATTGATTTCAATGAAATTTTGCACACTGTGTGCATTTTGATCCAACTTGAGATAGGATAGTTTTTATCCCGATAAGTGACCCTCAATATTTTTATTAAGAATTTTTATAGGACATAGGGTCGGCGGAGAGGGCAGAACAACGTCTGCCTGGCCAGCTAGTATTATGTAAAATATCCTAACCAGCTTCGGGAAGAAGCGGCAAAGGCGGGGAGGTTTGGTACTGCGATCGCTGATAAGCAAAACACGCCGATTTTGTTTTGCCAAATATTTCCTAAAACGAGAGAGGCCTATGTTCACAAGTCGACTTTCAAGGACTGGTGATGAAGAAAGAGAAGATTTTTTACGAAATGTAATGGTATTTCCTTGTCAAATGTTCAGGCGTTTAATTCAGTATTTCATAAAATATAATTTTTACAGATAACATTTTACTATGAATAGCCCGCTAACGTTTCAACATAAAATCAATTCTATTGAAGTTTACAAGATACTACATTTACATAACCGAATAAATCGTTTGGATTTTATAAAAACTCGTAAAAAATTACTTATGACTCTTAAAATGATATTCAGGTGACGGCTTTAAGTACATTCAAATGTATTACTTTGTTTTTACGATATAATCTTTTGTCTACTACTGTGATGTACCCTTTTTTGTTTTTCTAAAGTATCAGAACGCAGCTTTATCAGAACACAGCTTGTCAATGTCAGAATAATCACCCCTCTCTTTAGAGTTTAGTCAGTCGCTCTCTTGTATTTGAACTGACAGGACATTGTAGCTTGCGATAGTAAATAATAATATAAAAAAACCATTGTGAGAAACTTTATAAATAAACTCAAGAAGATCTAAACACTAATCTTTTATTTACTATAATACAGTAAGAACCTTTTAATATTACTAAAACTGCCATGTTATACCACCGTTATTAGACATCCCATATCTGCCCGTCTCCTGTTTCATTTTCTCTCTGTCGTCTCTTACGACGCCCACGGGACGATATGAGGTAGAGGATATTCTTACACCACTGCATGGTCTCCTTACTTTGGTTTGTGCCAAATATTAATTATACTTGTGTTTTAAGATTTTTCATAAACATAAACTCACCAGGTTCTACTAAGGTTTTTATGAGGCCTCTTGTATTGTTACTGACCCAGGAGTTTATTAAATTGGCTACAGGCACTGGTTGCCGGAAATCGACAAGACGTATCTCCGATAAATATACCTTATGCAACATTATCAAAAACTCCTTTCTCACGTTTTGAACTTTAGATGACAGGAACATTGCATTCGAATTAAGTAAAGTCACTCCAGGTTCATTTGCCTAAAAAAATAAGTAATTTTACAATATTAGATCTCAGATTAACAAAGAAAGATAGACGGAGCGCTGCGTACAATATCTAGTGATGCCGTATCCATGCAGAACTTTTTGACACGCACTCACGCATACAAATTGTTTGCTTTCTTTCTTTAACAGTACGTAAAAGTTCACTGCCCGACGTACTTATATGAACTTAAAACCATGTTGTTGGTTGAAAATGGTTTTAGACGCATTTGTGTATGTGAGTACGTGTTATTCCAATTAGTCCAACATGGCGATAGCTTGGTTTTTGCGTCACTTGAAAGGTACGCAACACTCCAACTTTCTTTCTTTGTTGTTCTGAGTATTAGATTAGAAGTTAATTGGTTATTTTTTATGACCTTAAAGTGGCAAACGAGCTAAAATTCCAGCTGACGGATTGATAGCTCCAGCAGATCATGGACAGATATTACAAGCGCTGCTGAGGACTAAGATGGGATTTATCACATTCTGTAACTATACTGGTTTTTTGTAAGTAAGTGTGTGCGGATGGCAATGAACTACTGGAACACCGAAACAATCGTCAGTGGACGCTTTTGAGGAAGGAGAAGGCTCTTTCATACATATAGAATTCCTTCCATGACATTCTTTATTTAAATTATTTTATAGAAGAGGCGGTAAACGAACATGTGGCTCATCTCATAGTAACTGTTGATTAGATTTTAAATAAACGTGTATGCATTGCGAGAATCCCGGTAATAAAATAATACGTAGGTCACTCAATAAGTTTTGACACATACAAAAAGTATTCTAGATACTATTAATATTTATTTTACATCTTTTCAAAATATTCTTCATCATGCTCTACACAAACTTCCATTCGCCTAAACCAAATCTGAAAACACTTTTGCCAGTCTTCACTTTTTGTCAGTCAGATCAGACAGGTCGGAAATCGCTTCCCCGTAGGCAGCCACCGCTTCTTCGGCTCTTGAATAAACTTGCCTTTTATTTTTTCTTTGACTCTTGGGAACAAAAAAAAATCACAAGAGCTAAGTCAGGGCTGTAGGATGGGTGACTTATAGTTTCAACACCAAATTCCTCAATAAATGCTTTTGTTTTAAGGTAAGGAGGTATGTGAAGAGGCGTTATCGTGAGGCAGCATGATTCCCCGAAGCCCGGTATTTGGTATTCTCTTCCGCACAGCATGAAAATCTTTGGGTAATGCACTTGTAGTGTACCATTCAGAGTTGATTATCCTATAATTTTTTAGCATTGACGTCGATAAATGTCCGCTCCGCAAAAAAAACTAGCCACCATTTTTTTGCCGACGTTGCGAGGTCTTTGCAGTTTTCAGTCGGTAACTGTCTTTCTGACTAGACCCATACCGATGATTGCCTTTTATTTTCCGGATCATATTAATGAATTCATGTCTCGTCAATAACGATTTCTGCAACACGCCTAGATGCCCCGTTTTCAAAACCAAATTTCATGGCACCAATTCACACGAGTCTGTTTTTCGCTTTCGGAGAGCAAACGATCCAAGATTTTGATGTAGGATGATATGAATGCTCCCCGAACTAATGCCTACAATCTTTCCAATGTCCATATATGTGATTCGTGGGTCTTCTCGCACCAACATTTCAGTAGTCCATACATTTTCTGCCGTTACTGCTGTGTGCGGGGCCCCAGTTCTTTGGTCATCTTTAAGATTAATTTTACCCCTTTTGAATTCAGCCAACCACCTAAGAATTGTTGCGCGGATGGAGCTAAGTTCCCTAGTGCTGATTGTAACCGTTGTAAACTTAATTGTTCGGTTAAACCAAATTTAAAATCATAATATATTATAGCCCGCAAATGTTCACGGTTAAGATCCATCGTTTTAATTGAAAAGCGCGGGAAGCGTTACAGGAAAATTAATAAAACTTTGTTTTTTTTTTTAATATTGAGCAATTGGCTTATGGAGTTCTATTTTTAAATAAATTTGCATTTTAGAAACATATAACACGGGTGCGTTCCATTTTCAAATTTCGAGCATCTCAAAACTTATTGATTGACCTATGTGCATCCAATTTGAAATTGAATGAGAGGAGACCTATGCCCAGATGTAGAACATATTATGTAGGCTGTATCTTTACAACATTATACTTAAATATTGAAAATATTTTTTTTTACCATTTAAGATTAATTACTCTATTGTACTAAAATTACTTACTAGTTTTATAAGCACAAAAATACATAAAAAAGTAAAGTAAATGAAAATCCTCTCATTCTTAAAAAGGTATTCGAGTAAGGAACCTCCACCGCGCTGTCCCAATAGGCGATACTTTACATGTCGTCGAGATATATTTTTTTATTCTCTATTCAAATCAGAGTTACTCGCGGACTATAAATAAACATTTAGATTTATTTTACTCTCTTTTCGCTCATTTATAGTCAATCTAAATTAACGATTATAAACGACGAAGCAATTTAAGATTTGACAATAAAATCCAATCAACACGGCATAACAAGTTAAATTATTTTTCCCACGACTCCAGTCGAGGTCTAGTCGGGGTAATAACTGCGGAAGTTTTTTCGCCACACTTTGTTTGTTATTCGGAAATTCCATAAAATGAACGTTACTCAACAATTTAGCTTGTAACTCTTCGCAACCGCAATTTACATTTTACGTTTACTGGTTATTTTATTTCAAGTTCCATGTATAGTATAAAATGTATTTTTGAGCGTCATTAAACTTCCACCAAAAATATTTCAATAACAAAAACCTGTATCTGTTTACGGCAACTAATAACAAAAACTTGTATTTGATTAAATTAATATGTGACATTTATCAAGTTTTGACTATACACACAATTTTTTCTAAATAAAATTTAAAATTTAAAAAAATCAATAGTATCTCCGAAATGATATTAGTTATTTAGCTATTCATTTTTTTATAGAAAGTTTTTAAATAACGAAAAAATGTAACAAGATTGATAAATTTCATGTTGGTCCTCAGAAGTGGCAACATTTTTTTTTTTTTTATAGGATAAGGGTGACAAACGAGCACACAGTCCACCTGATGGTAAGTGGTTGCTGCGGCCCATAGACATCTACATCTATCCTCTGTTACAAATCAAAATGTAGATGCGTTATCACCCGTGAGGACTAAGATGGAATGCCTCATTTCCAGTAAAAAGGGCCAACATATTTGTTTCCTTTTATGTTTAACGTTGGCTGCAGGTGTCCATGAACTGCAGCAGCAACTTACCATCAGTGAGATCGTTAGACACTTCGTTCATTTAAAAAACACACATTTTATTAAAAATACACACTATTCATGTGATTTCGCATCTACCCAGGAGAGAAACAAGAAAATAAATTAAAAATGTAAATATGTAAAATCGACAGTAGCCTAATATTTAAAGGGACGGAATACGAAGCTTTTTAGCATCTCGTGGGTTGGAATCCGCCGTGCGACTACTGTCGTGAACCACTCTTAACACAAGCATTCCAAGCTTATCTGGAGTGGTTAAAGGGAATATTAGTAGCGACTAACTACTAGTGTTTTCTAAAAAAAATATAAAACTGTCAGACTGTACAGCATAAATAAACGACATTTTTCTCACCCGTAAGACTGATAAATATCCATTCAACTGCTCCCTGAACTCATCTTTGTCAGGCGATAGTCTCAGAGCATTTCTTATTTCTATTGCTGTTGTACCATTGGCGCCCTCTAACAGCATTGATAGAATAGACTTGATACTGGCTGGTGATACTACCACATTGCCTTTTCGGTCTTCAGCTGAGTAACGAAGGAGGTCGGTGTCGAAAAAATTGAACCTAGAGTTTTCAAGTTTTCGACCCGTATGACAGTCAAAGCTTTGTAAACAAGCGAAGAATAAAACTGGAATAAATTAGAAATATAGTATAGTATATCTGTCCATCTGTACACATAAATAAAACAGAAGTGTGTTATATTGAAGTAAGTAGCTTCTATAAAGCTCCGGGGGTTATTTGCAAGCTGTTGAAACATAAACAACCATTTTTTTCAATTTTTGCCTGTCTGTCTGTGTAATTGTCTGTCTGTCTGATTGTCTGTCTGTCCGTCCAGAAAATCTTCGGAATGGCTGAACCGATTGTGATGAATAGTGTATACGAGTGAATAGGTAGAGTACAATACCAAGAGGGGTCTAGGTTATATTTTATTTAAAAAAACTTGTAGGTTTTTAAACAATCTTCAAAAAAAGGGGGAGATTCGTAATGCGACTGTATTTTTTATGTGTGTTACCTCAGAACTTTTTTTCTAGTTTAACCGATTAGGACGATTCTTTTTTTATTTGAAAGCTGGTGCTTCTCGTATGGTTCCTTATAAATTTGATCAAAATCTGACCAGTAAATTTTGCGTTATTCTTAATAATGCGTAATTAATTGAATTCGACTACATTTCGGGTGTACATTTTTTTAATTTTACGACTTTTGTAATAATATTACGACGAATAATTTAAAATTAAAAATTTTGTACATCCGACTTCAATATAAATTATTAAGAATAACTCAATAACTATTGGTCTGACCTTGATCAAATTCATATGGGACCACACGAGAAGTGCCAGCTTTCAAATAAATAAAAATCATCGAAATCGGTTCACCCAGTAAAGAGTTATATAACACACATTAAAAAAAACATACAGTCGAATTGAGTACAGTCTCCTTTTTAGAAGTCGGCAGAAAAAAAACGAATTGATAAAATAAATAGTTTTAAAATCTAAGTAACACCACATTAGTAAATCCTATCCAGGCGAAGTCGGGGCGGGTCGCTAGTTTTAACTAAATACAAAACATACTGATAGATAGGTATTTTAAATAATAATTTAATATTATGCTCGGTTTTTGCATCCACAACCTTATTAACCTTGATCCTAACGCTTACTAATGAGGATCCGATATTCATAAAATGTATACTATAATTAAGATTTATGGAGCGATTTCAGACAAGTATGTAGGACTCGAATCATTAGTGTCGTACCAAATTTATACCATGTAGTGGCGATGTAAGAATATCCACTACCCCATATCATCCCGTGGGTGTCGCAAGAGGTGACACAGGGATACAAATCAGGAGATGGGCAGCGGCGTCTTCCTAATGACAAAAAAAACTGCGGTTGCCGACCCGCTTGCCAAGCGTGGCAACTATGGCAAATATCCCCCCTATGAGGCAAGACTTTAATAGGATATAACTGTACCACAGTTAATAAAACTAAAAATTCGTGGAATCACCTTGTACTATTGTCTGTCACCGAGTTTTAATACAAGTAAAGGTGACCATTTATTCTCGATTAAGAGTCAAAATGCTGATGCGTTGATAGCTCTGAAGACGGATGAAAAGCCTCCTTACCAGTGTAAGTGTTTTTTTAATCAGATACTTTTTAATATTTCACAGTGGTAGAGCTAAGCGGTAGCTTTTGCTGTCGCACGGATGGGCCAGCTCGAACCGGGGTGGTACCACGACCTCACAGAATACCAGCGTGAAGTAGAGGTTTACCTCTGCGTTGCGCTTGGTGAGTGCAGGTGGCCGGAGACCCAATTCCCCCCCCCCATCAACATGGTAGTGGAATTAAATACAAGACTACCCCAGGAGGGTACCAGCACCCCTGGAGAATCCCTCGCTGAGCATCCACGACCAAACTACTTCACTCCTGAGCGTGGGTGCTCAGGCTGCTCCGCGTATTCTGGGGGGGCAAAATTCCGCTCGTGACTAATGCTGCTCGGGGCAAGCGGAGCAATACAACCAAGGCGACCCCTGTCACGCTATCCGTGAATTTTTGCAACATCAGGGGACTTCATTCCAACCTTAACGCTGTCCATTACTATCTAGAGACGGCGAAGCCGGCCTTGCTCTTTTTAACCGAGACTCAGGTGTCCTCTCCGGCTGATACTTCATATCTCTCCTACCCGGGATACAAATTGGAACACTCCTTTGTGCCCCGGGCTGGAGTTTGTGTATACGTCAGAGAGGACATCTGTTTTCGACGCCTCGGCAGCCTTGAAGGTACGGACCTGTCCATCCTATGGCTGCGCGTAGACAGCGACGATCATCCCCGCGTCTACGGGTGCCTCTATAGGTCCCATAGCGGTAATGCCGACACAGACCGACTCATCGACCACGTCCAAATGGCTGCAGACTCCGTGCTACAACAGGTCCCATCCGCAGAGATCGTGATACTCGGTGATTTCAACGCCCACCACGCTGAATGGCTTGGTTCTCGTTTAACCGATCATGCGGGTAGATCTGTCTACGACTTTGCTTTGGCATATGGTCTAACACAACTGGTTACTTCGCCTACGCGGATCCCAGATGTGGAAGACCATGTACCTTCCCTGTTGGACCTTCTGTTGACCTCTCATCCGGACGGATATCAGGTCTCCGTCGATGCCCCTCTGGGCTCTTCGGACCATTGTCTGATCCGGAGCACGGTGCCACTCACGCTCCAATCGCAGTTGCGATCTGCAGCTTGCCGCCGTGTTTGGCACTATAGGTCAGCTGATTGGGACGGGATGCGGTCTTTTTTGCATCCTACCCTTGGGGGCGGGTTTGCTTCTCGCCGGAAGATCCCAGCGTTGTTGCCGATTCTGTTGCTGATGTGGTACTTCAGGGTATGGAACTTTTTATTCCATCCTCTGTGATGCCCATCGGAGGCAGATCCCAGCCATGGTTTGGTCGCTCCTGTAAAATAGCATCACGCTATAAGCAGGAGTGCTACCGGGCCTGGGCTGATGCATCAACGTCTCGGGATTTAAACACCAGCGCACTTAAAAAGAAGTATAATTCCGCCTCCAGGTCCTTCAAAAGCGTCATTGCCAAGGCAAGGTCTGAGCACATCGGCAGAATTGGCGAGAAGCTAGTTCGCCTTCCTTCGGGAACCCGTGCATTCTGGTCTCTCGCCAAGGCTGTCCAAGGGAACTTCTGTCAGCCATCCCTTCCATCTCTGCACAGAGAGGACGACTCACTGGCCCATGCCGCAAAAGAGAAAGCCGATCTGTTGTGCTCTCTTTTTGCGTCTAACTCGACTCTAGATGACGGGGGGAACACACCGCCGACCATCCCGCGATGTGAGTGCTCCATGCCGGATGTGCGATTTACACAGCGCTCGGTTCGCAAAGCACTCTTCTCCCTGGACGTCAGCAAGTCGAGTGGGCCCGATGGAGTCCCTCCCATTGTGCTGAAGACGTGTGCTCCGGAGTTGGCACCGGTTTTAACGCGTCTTTTCCGGTACTCCTACTCCCAAGGCGTAGTCCCGAATTCATGGAAGACAGCTTTGGTCCACCCGATCCCTAAAAAAGGCGACCGCTCAGACCCGTCCAACTACAGGCCTATCGCTATCACCTCCTTGTTCTCCAAAATAATGGAATCCATTATAAACTGCCAGCTCATGAGGTACCTTGAAGATCACCAGCTGATCAGTGACCGTCAGTACGGTTTTCGTCGGGGTCGATCAGCGGGTGATCTTCTAGTTTACTTAACTCATAAATGGGCGGAGGCAGTAGAGTCCAAGGGGGAGGCATTGGCCGTTAGTTTGGACATAGCGAAGGCCTTCGATCGGGTCTGGCACAAGGCGCTTCTTTCGAAGCTTCCTTCCTATGGGCTTCCCGAGAAATTGTGCAAATGGATCACCATTTTCCTTGCTGATCGGAGCATCAAGGTCGTAGTAGACGGTGCATGCTCTGATTACAAGCCTATCAACGCTGGTGTTCCACAAGGCTGCGTGCTATCACCAACGCGGTTTCTCCTGCATATCAATGATATGTTGCTAACTGGTAGCATTCATTGCTATGCAGACGACAGCACTGGGGATGCCTTATATACCGGCCGTGCCAATATTTCTCGGGAAAACGTCGCCGAGTACCGGGACAAACTTGTGTCTGAAGTCGAGTCTTTGCTTAACAAAGTCTCGGATTGGGGCCGACTAAATCTAGTCCAGTTCAATCCCCAGAAGACACAAGTTTGCGCGTTTACCGCTAAAAAGAACCCCTTTGTCGTATCTCCTCAGTTTCAAGGCACTCCCCTTGCTGCCTCAGCCAGTATCGGAATCCTTGGCGTCGACATATCGAATAGCGTGCAGTTTCGTGGTCACTTGGAAGGGAAGGCCAAATTGGCCTCTAAAAAGCTTGGCGTGCTCAGCAGAGCGGGACAGTATTTCATGCCGGCACATCGCTTGCAACTTTACAAAGCGCAAGTTCGGCCCCACATGGAATACTGTTCTCATCTCTGGGCCGGGGCACCCCAGTGCCAGCTCCTTCCACTTGACCGCATCCAGCGCAGAGCGATTCGAATCGTCGACGACCGAGTTCTTTCCGATCAGCTCGATACACTGGCACTGCGTAGAGATGTTGCATCTCTTTGCGTATTTTATCGCATCTATCACGGGGAGTGCTCTGAGGAATTGTTCGGACTAATTCCAGCCGCTCAATTTCACCATCGCACGTCGCGACAAAACTCGCGTTACCATCCGTACCATCTGGATGATTGGCGGTCCACCACTGTGCGATTTAGAAGAAGTTTTCTCCCTCGCACAACTTCTTTGTGGAATCAATTACCACCAGCGAATTTTCCGAACCGATACGACTTAGGAACCTTCAAGAAAAGAGCTTACACCTTTCTAAAAGGCCGGCAACGCATCTGCAATTCCCCTGGTGTTGCGGTTGTTCATGGGCGGCGGTAGTCACTTACCATCAGGTGAGCCGCAAGTTCGTTTGCCCCCTATTCTATAAAAAAAAAATGCTTGAAATTCGATATAGTTATAAAATCCAGTTACCTAAATATCAGGTTTAAAATTCGAATTATTTGATTTATATGTTTTTTTTTCGAGAAGGCAGGGGGTTTAGTAAAAGGAACGAAATTCTATCAGAAATCAACTGTGGCGTATTATTAGCCTTCGGCAATGCAAGAAGGGTACTGTTGTGTTTTCATTTACAATAAATATTGTATAATGCTTTTCGTAATTGATGTTATCAGTTTGCGATTTTAAAACCTATCACTACAGCTGAAAATGATTTACTTTACTACAATATTATCTACATAGGTGTCATCCCTGACAGTTTTTTATAACGCTGAATAAAACTCGATCGCCTCGATTTGCTATTTTATTAAACGACCCTCAGGTGACGAGATAGAATCGATCTATTTTTTATGTTACACGTATATAGTATATGTATATATAGGTGACATATGATAATATTTATTGACTTGGAGAAGTGGTATGGTTTATTAAATTTAAATTAGGTAAATTAATATGGGGATGTTTGCCATAATTGCCACGCTTCGCAGGCCGGTTGGCAACCACAGCTTTTATTATTTTGAGATGTTATCAGGAGTATGCTGCTGTGCCCATTTCATGTTTCATTTACATCTGTCACTTCTTACGATAACCACCGGATTATATGGGTAGTGGATTCTATCACACAGCCCCTAGACGGTGGCGTAGATACGTCTATAAAGATAGTTCGGGGAAAAATTATTTATTAATTTACTAAAATAAGAATTATCAGAACTACGTTATTTTCAAACATTTTTCATAAAATCTAGGAGAAATGCTTAATAATTGCCTTAGAAAACAGGACATTATCAAAATCCCTTTAGCACCATCAATTATGCGACAAGGAACATAAATACTGCAAATAATAGCATTAAACTGCATTCGACCGACACATCTTATTCAAACTTTTAAATTTCGAAGTAGAATAGATACATTTTAATAAACAGAAGTCATAGTATCTATTTATATATTTTTACTATTTCAAATATAAAAGAACCGCTATATATATTATATGAAAACTTTTAATGAATAAAGGAGATTCTATGAATATAAGACCAAAATTTAAAACACTGTGACTGGCCAACGACTGTATACTAAACTATTTGTCATCGTTAATGTACCATGATTAGTGAATAAATGTTTTAATAATAATAATAATTATTATTATTATTATTATTAAAACAGGAAAAGAAAAGAAGATAATATACTTAAAACTATTTAAGATAAACTCAAAGAAAAAGCGTAAAAGGCAAAGGTCATTTGTGATTACTACTAAGGTAAAAGAAATATTAGCTTACCGATAAAATACATTAAAACCATCCTGACTAGACTGGGCGAGATCAATTCAATACACTTTTAGATTCATTTGCAAATCAAAATTATAGAACAAAAAAGGCAGGCGTATGCCTTCAGCACTTGTTTACAAATGCTTACTAAAATCAGGTTTACGAATCAAGCAGCAAGCAGACACTAGGGTTGAGATTTGTACTGCTATAATATTTTAAAATAATTATTTACTTGAGAGCGAATGCGTTTATATCAAGCTTAGCGTTGTTTTATTAAAAGACTCACAGGAGACTGAATACAGTTATAATGTAAATGAATGTTGATTTGCAACTGTTTCTTTATCATATTACACATAAAATACATTAAAATCTCGAATCATATCTCAAATTTAATCTAAAAACGTAAGAAATTACCTATTGAATTGAATGCCTCAAAATTCCACAAAATATATTCTGTCACTCGCACAAAGTACGATCCCGAAATATTTAAAAACTTATATTACTTACTTTAATAATGTTATATTTTTATAGATTTTATCGTCGTCATTAGTTTTTAATTGTTTATACTCCTGACGTTGTGCTTTACAACACCTATGGTTACGGCTGGGGGCTGAGGTGTTTATTCAGGTAAAATTTAACGCGAAAAAATCCTTAAAAATAAAATTTCGTTTTATTCAATGTGTAAATAATGCTTATTTAAATTTTAATCACAGGCAAAAGTAACTATTTTTAAAGATTTTCCAACCCTATACGCGCTAGTGTCATAAAAGACGCATGTGTCTTAATGACGAATTAAGCCGGAAATGGGCAATATTATTCTCTTGTGATGTTTAGTAATTATGCTCATAAAGTAAAGACCATTTTCAATCCTGATCATAGACGAACTAATCGTTATTAATTTCATACAACTAAAGTTACGTAAGTTCGATTCCCACCAACATAACCGTTATAAACGATACATTATTTAAGTAACTAGGTGTAAATCAGTCTTTTATATTTTTTTTAGAGAATAAGGGTGATAAACGAGCACACAGTGCACCTGATGGTAAGTGGTTGATGTGGCCCATAGACATCTACATCTATCTTCGTTTTCAAATTAAAATGCAGATGCGTTGTCAGCCGTGAGGGCTAAGATAAAATGCCTCTTTTCCAGTAGAAAGGGTCTCCGGTTCTCTACACTCACCATATGTAACACAGCCGCATTGAGCTACTATTTTACGCTGGTCTTCTGTGAGAGAGGGGTCCTTCCTCAGTCGAACCGACCCATTCGTGTTACAACTATACTACTCTCGTAATATATGTAGCTGCAGCATGGCGCTACCACGTACAATTAATTCACAAAAATATACAGAATATTATTTTGTTCTATCCTAAGTTTTTGGTATTTCATATATTTTATGTATTTAGAATTACTTAGGTAACTTTTTAGTAACTTAAAGCATGCGGGGTATACCTTTCATTGATTGTGCAATTAGTATCTAAATTGATGTGTGCTTACTATTTCTGCATTGTTGCAGCAATCGTTGGTGTAGAATAAATAAACAATAAATAAATAAACATCGATGAAATTTAAGATCGTAATTTTGAATGCTGTTTTGCCACTCTTTTATTATTATTAAATAATATGCAGGATAGTTTAACATAAAAATTCCACAAAACTCTTTAAACGACACTTTAGCATGAGTGCAGCGAATCACAAAAATATTGTTACCTTCCATTATGGGAAAAGTTACTAGGGCTGCATATTTAAATCATCATACTCAATTTTTGAGAAAATGTCGTAAGAAAACCTGCAAACCTGTCATTATTAATACTTTTAATACATGTGAAGCCTAAAAACAGTACGGCGAACTTCATTCCTGCTTCATGATCCCCTCAGCAGATCGTGTAGTGGTGTTGTAAAAATTTCTACTACCCTATATCGTTCCGTGGCTGTCCTAAGAAGCGACAGCGGGAAACACCCAATTGATGAGCAGCAACGTCTTTCTAGTAATAACTAAAATATAAGAAAACCACAATAAATAACCTCTATGTGGCAATCTGTGGGGGGAGAGCCTATTTAAATTTCACGTGTGAACTTAAGATAGGCTGTAACATTAGCGGTAACCCTCTCAGAATTACTACACCAAGATATATACTCACATGTGGATTGTTTTTGTTATTCATAGATAAAGGGCTTTGTCGCTGATGCGATTATGCTGCCCTGGTAGTTACAAAAAAATCTCAAATATAATAATTGCTAACAAATAAACTTATTATACTTACTTAATCTCTTATTAACTAAATGCGAATTGTTACTATTGCATTCAGTAATCAGCTTAGGTATTTTATACGTGGAAGAGCCACCTATCGGCGTATTACAGCTGCAGTTCGAATGGGTTGGCCACTACCACGGAGTAGTCTCCTACGCTTGCACACAATACTACTCGTAGCGTGAAGTAGTGAAATAATGCTGCTATATTTCGTATGGTAAGTGACGAGGAACCAACATCCTATTAACTGGAAACGAGGCGTACATTCGCATATATTCTGTGACGAGGCATTTCATCTTACTCCTCGGAAGAGCATTGCAAGCACGCATTTGCATTTTAATTCTTAATCAAGGATAGATGTAGGTGTATATTTTTTTATAGGATAGGGAGACAAACGAGCACACAACCCACCTGATGGTAAATGGTTGCTGTGACCCATAGACATCTACATTTATCCTCAATAAAGAATCAAAATGCAGATGCGTCGTCACCCGTGAGGACTAAGATGGAATGCCTCTTTTCCAGTAAAATGGGTTTCAGGCTCTCTACACTCACCATACACAGCAGTGTCAAGCTGCCATTTTACGCTGGTATTCTGTGAGAGCGTGGTCCTTCCCCAGTCGAGCCGGCCCATTCGTGTTACAACTATAGTACTAATATAGCTGCAGCATGGGCTATAACATCCACTTAGTAACATTAAAAGAAGCGTATGCTCGTTTGTCACATTTACTTCTATAAAAATATTTATGGAGTTTTAAATAACATAAAATAAATTCAGCATATCGATGATGTTATACAAAATATAATGGTGATACGCGACTTCAAATTATAATCCAGTTAGATGAGCAGCTATATCTACAACTTCGTTCAACTACAAGATTATAATTTATGTGAAAGTAGTTTCTACATACCTTATTGCGTATATTTTATATTAACGACATTTCGTCTACCACCCATTATCACAGGTGGTAAGGACTGAAGTGTTCGAAGACCCAATGATATTGTTAACCACGGCTACTTTCATTTTAAAATTATATTTGTTTCGATCTACGCAGGATGAGCTTATAGTATTTTGAAGTCTTGCATACTTCCCGGAGCGTCGATTCAGATCAGCTATGTGTTCTTTTCCGCGCGTTTCTATTGAACTTTTATTTTATTCTATGTAAGAGGGACTACATTCACAATCAAGTTAGTCAAGTTGGGGGAGCTGCCGAGAGCTTTTTAAAAACTAATTACAAAAATACTTGTTCACAGAGAGATATATAAATTTATTCTGGTCTTTCTTTTCTGTTTTTTTTTTTACAATCTTTAATTCTATGCTTACAGTCTATTTAAATTACTAAATACTCAGATTTTATGTATTTATGCTGACGGAAGTTATCTGTATTCTGTGTTATCTGTATTATGAGTGGTGCTGGTGTAACCATAACAAGTTTGTTCACTCCTGCATCTTGCAGAGGGATTTTACACTTGACTGATGGTAAACTGACTAATATTCTTCGGCGGCTTGAAGTGTCCTGCGACTTCGCCCACGTGTTATTAATTGCGATTGGATTTAATGTTTTTTTTTTTGCGCGGAACACTTATTCCTTTTCTAAAATAAAAGTAGGCAACTTACTTCTTATAACATCAGCTATTTACCAGTGACAGCCCCGTCAAAATTCGTCCAGCTATTTTGGAGATTAGCCGAAAAAACAGACAGACGGACAAAAATTTTAAAAATTGTGTTTTATTTATAAATACCGTTCATATATATTTAGTAAAAAGCTGTTATTTATGCATTACAAACAGACACTTCAATGCTATTTATTTATATACATGTACACACAACACGAAACAGAAACAGTCATGTAGTGAGTACGTACAAAGGTTCTAAGGTTTTAATGGAAGCTCTCTTTCAAAATGTAGCTAGCAAAATGTTTCAACTGCAGAAACAGAAACTTTTTTATTCAATATAGATTATAAATAATACTTATTGAAAGTCACTCTTTTGTATAATTACCACTGGTTCGAAAAAAAAACCTCTGTCCTGGGAAGAACCAGCGAGAAACCCAGCGGGACTTTTTTTTAAAAATAACAGCTTACAATCATGTATGTTACACAAATTAACAACACAACAAATTGGAAATAGCTTGGTAGCGATCACCTCATTTCCAGGGGTTATTATCATCTATAAATTCTTTAATATTATAATAACCCTTTTTATACAAACTTAGTTTAATAAAGTTTTTAAACTTTGAGCAGGTCAAATTTTGTATATTTTCTGGAATTTTGTTGTAAAAGCGTATACATCGCCCCAAGAATGAATTACTGACTCGATGGAGTCGAGTAACTGGTACTACTAGCTTGTGTCTGTTTCACTCACACACACACACACACACACATCACTTGTTTTTGTAAAACTACTTTTATTTTTGTGTAAGTACATTACATTTTCATAAATGTATTGAGAGGCCAAAGTTAATATATTAATTTCCTTAAATTTTTGTCGCAGCGACTCTTTAGGCTTTAAATCATAAATTGCTCTTATGGCCCTCTTCTGTAAAACAAATATAATTTCAGTGACAGCTGCGTGTCCCCATAGCAAAATACCATACGACATTATGCTGTGGAAATAGCTAAAGTAAACTAGTCTAGCTGTTTCAACACTAGTTAGACTTCTAATCTTTTTTACAGCATATGCTGCAGAACTAAGTCTGCTTGCTAGTTTTGATATATGGGGGCTCCATTGAAGCTTCGCGTCTAGTGTTATTACAAGAAAAATGGTGGTATCTACAAGACTCAGTTTCTCCCCATTTAAAATTACATTAGTATTTAATTGTTTGACATTTGGAGTCATAAATTTCATACATTTCGTTTTAGTGCCCTTTAAATGCAAATTATTAACATTGAACCAATTTACTAATTTAGATATAGCATTATTTACTTCGTCATATCACAAAATATACCCAAAGCATCCGGTGAATTCTCCCATACATTAAATATATATTTAATCAGCTCAACACCGGCATCAGTTGTCGAGGGACCCCTTGTGAAAACAAATTGATTTTATATTAAAGAAATTTAACATTTGATCAAGAATAATTTTTTCAAAAATCTTACTAAGTGTTGGTAGCTGCGGCCAGTATCACTCATTCACTGTGATGTCGGTGCGGGACCCGAAACTTGTCGTGCAAAACTCTCTTGAAGTGTTCGACCTCGGCGGCCAGGTGATTACTGATCCCTCTTACTCCCTGCATACAACTGTAAGACTTCAAGATACTATAAAAATTTTAACCTGGTAGCCTTGTTTAACTACGACATTAGGACGTTGAACACTTCAGTCCTCCCCTTGACCATGGGTGCTCTAAAGTACTCGAAACGTCGAGAATCTATACATATAATAAATTTAAAAAAAAAATTGATTGTTCACAATTCACGGAAAAACTATTGGACAGATTTCCATAAAATTTTGTATGTAGACAGTAAATGACCGTGTTTAACATGTATGCATATATAGGCAACTCTTTATCCACTTACGGAAGAGTAAAAAAAGGGCTATGTTTTTTCTTTTTTCTTAAGATTGTTGTCATTATGACTGCTGATGGTTCTATTATTCCTAAAGAAGATTTAGCTATAAGTATATTAAATCTATGGAAAAGTGTTTGTGTGTGAAAATAAACTTATCGCGCCACCAACCAGAAAGGACAGAATAATCTGCCGGGTCAGCTAGTATAAAATAAGTAAAAATTAGTTTTATTAAAAAATGTAGTGTTTGCGGAAACACAAGAAATCATTACGACATTATAATATTTAATATAAAATACAATAATAGAGGGATATAAGAGAGAACATTCCAACTTTTTCTCTAAATGCCAGTAGCACTTGTACACGGTAGAGTGAGTAGACAGAGTAACAGATTATGGTGAAAAACTAATGGGACTAAATCGATCAGAAAGTGCGTAACCCTAATTCCACAAATCCAAAATCAGACTATGGGGCTAGTACCACTATTATGTGGATATAGCCTATATGGTCACCACCACTTGAGGTGATTTGTTTTGTTTGATGTCTGCACAGGTTGTTGGGGATGGGCATTGCAGTGGATGCAACTAGTACATACATGTAGACAATTAATTAAATATCGGATTATACTAAGTAATTTACTCTGAGTTCAATCCTGGCCCGTGCCAACATTTTTCAATTTAGAACTACATCATTATCAAAAGTATCGTGGGAGAGCGTGGAAGAAGGTAAAAGTAGATTGGAGAAGGACAGGATAGGAAAAGATAAAAGAAGATGCGAGAGGATTGGAAAGGACAGGAGAGGATTAGAGAAGTGAGGAGGTTAAAGGAGAGGTTAGGAAATGAAAAGAGAGCCAGAGGAGAGAATAGAAGATAGGAGAGGGAAGGAGATGATGGAGCTGATAAGAGAGGAAAGGCGAGAATAAGATTATTTAAGGGCGCACAATGTAGATTGTAGGGGATAGGATAGAGAAGGAGGAGATAGGAACAAATAGTATAAAATAAGAGAGTGTACGAGATAGTAGAAGAAGGTTGGGGAGATAGGAGAGGTTTTTAGAGGTTGGAGATAATTAGAGAGCTAAAGTAAAGATAGGAGAGGATAGATGATGATTAGAAATGTTAGGTATAAATACGATATTTGATAGGTTAGAAGATTGAAGAGGAAAGGAGACGATAGAAGGTTATGGAAACGAGTTAAAGACGTAAGAGGGTGGGAGACATTATAAGATGAAAGGAGAGGATAGGAGAATACAGGAGAGAAAAGAAGAGGTAACATTTGGAGAATGGGGATAGGATGCGAGAGGATAGAAGATAAAATAGGATGTGAGAGTATATAAGAGGATGTGCGAACATAGTAAAGGATAGCAAAGAGAGAGAAAGGATAGAAGGGCCTGACGGTATCCCGTCAATTGTGCTGAGGATTACTTACTTACTTCTGGTACACCTACTGCCTAGACTTTGTCCCGAATTCATGAAAGACAGCTTTCGTGCACCAGATCCCGTAAAAAGGTAACCGTTCTGATCCGTCCTACTACAGGCCTATCGCCGTCACCTCCTTGTTCTCGAAAATAATGGAATCAATTATTAACTGCCAGCTCACGCGGTACCTTGAGGAGCACCAGCTGATTAGTGACCGCTAGTACGGTTTCTGTCGGGGTCGCTTAGCTGGTGATCTTTTTATTTACCTAACACATAGATGGGCGCAGGTGATCGAGTCCAAGGGGGAGGTATTGGCCGTTAGTTTGGACATAGCGAAGGCCTTCGATCGGGTCTGGCACAAAGAGCTTCTTTCGAAGCTCCCTTCCTATGGGCTTCCTCAGAAATTGTACAAAATTCACCAGTTTTCTGACTGATCGGAGCATCAAGGTCGTAGTAGACGGTGCATGCTCCGATTACAAGCCTGTTAACGCTGTTGTCACACAAGGCTTTCAAGGCACTCCCCTTGTTGCCTCAGCCAGTATCGGAATCCTCAGCGTCGGCATATCGAGTGACGAGCAGTGTCGTGGTCACAGTGCTAGCACCTTCCACTTGACCACATCCAGCGCAGAGCGACTCGAATCTTCGACGACCGAGTCCTTTCCGATCTGCTCGATTTACTAACGCTAAATTCGCCATACCATCCATACCATCTGGATGACTGGCGGTCCACTACTGTGCGATTTAGAAGAAGTTTTCTTCCTCGCACAACTTCCTTGTGGAATCGATTACCACCAGCGATTATTCCGGACTAATACGACTTAGGCACCTTCAAGAAAAGAGCCTACTCCTTTTTAAAAGGCCGGCAAAAAAATATATTGGGAAAATAGGAGAAGGAAGGAGAGAATAGGAGAACATAAGATGTTAGATGAAAGGAGAGGATGGGAGAATATATGAAAGGATGGAAGAGTATTGTACTTACACTTCCTTCAAATACCCCCTATACTATATTCTTAGATTACATCAATGCGTTGAGGCGCATAGGTTTTCTTATGCCACCCAAGATAATTAAAATGAATTGTCTCGTATATAATAAAAAAGGTCTCCGTTTCTCTACACTTACCATACTAAACACAGCAACATTGAGCTGCTATTTTACGCTGGTATTCTGTGAGAGCATGGTCCTTCCCCGGTCTAGTCGACCATTTGAGCTACAACCATAATGGCAGCATGACTACCAAATATTTACCATACATATTATATATACCACGTATTTACCGTATGGGAAAATCGTTGTAAAACTGCAAACAGTATAATATCTGTGGAACAAATATTACAGGCTTTATATTAGCTTGACCTGTATGTATGCATGTATGTATGTAATATAAGTAAGAGTATATTGGAGTTTACATATAGACATATATATATACGTCTTGGACTTTATTGAGTGACCTGAATTGCATTATAAGTCGTGCACTTTTGGATTTTCCAAAGTTTTTTTAAAATTGAAGTTTGACATAGAATTATTGGAAAATTGGAAGTATAATAAGGTTATTAATGAAAACATATGTGTATTTAAAATACTTTCAAAATTTCCGTATAATCATTTTATACGTAATTTTTAATGCGCTTACAATACACAATTGGATTTTTGGCGCAAAAAAGAATACACAATTGGATTTACCAATAGTTTTTTTCGACGAATAAATATTTTTACACATATACACATATACATATATATATATATATATATATATATACATATATATATATATATATATTACAGTAAGTTAGTTTTATGTTTGATATTTATGAAATGGATCGCTTTTCGCTGGAACAAAGTTCGGCAATATTAAAAACTTTTTTCCAAAGTGGTGTGTTCTACAAACTATAAGAAATTTACGATAAAATTTGACAAAAAGAATGTGACAAAAACGCAGTTTGTGGATCAATTTATAAAGCGAGTTCGTGAAACTGGATCGTGGTTGGATAAAACAACCCGTGTGCGTACTCGTACAGTACGCTCAACCGAAAACATCGCTGCTGTTGCTCAGAGTGTGTGTGAAAAACTACTCGTATCAACATCAACTTGTCATTGTTCTCTAGAATTGAATATTTCATGTGCTTCTTTGAGAAGAATTTTGCATAAAGATCTTGCTATGAATGTGTATAAAGTTCAATTAATACAAAAGCTGAAGCCGCATGACCATCCGATGCGTTTTTAGTTTGCTCAATGCGCCGAAGACCGCTTGATCGAAGATAAGAATTTTTACCGAAAAATCATGTTTTCAGATGAAGCTCATTTCCACCTCGGAGTCATTAAACAAAACTATCGTATCCACAACGAGTGCCTGTCTGGTCCGGATTTTGGTCTAGCGGCATTATTGGGCCATTTTTCTTAAAAATTAGCAAGAAACCATTTTTTGAAGAAACTAAGAAATAATTTTTTTAAATACAAACAGTTTAACTTCTTTATGAGCCTATCTTACAGATAACTTTCCAACGTTTGCCGTCAGTATTTTCTTTTTAAAATTCCAAAAAGTATGTATCGCTTTCTCACTCTTTTTTGAACGCCCTCGTATACTTACTTACTTACTTACTTATCTTCACGCACAATCCCTGACGGGGTAGCCAGAGAGAACAGATCGCCAAGTGTCACGATCCTTACATATCTCTTTCGCTTCTTTCAGATTCATTATCTTCTTCATACATGCACGTCTAGGTATCCGAGTACTCTTGACCCTACCCTCTTCGAGCAATTTGCTCACATGGTCTTCGAAAGTTAGTCTCGGTCTACCTCGACACCTTTTAATATTAACTTTCGCGCTATATATTTTCTTCACCATTCGGTCTTCACTCATTCGCTCAACGTGCCCAAACCACCGAAGCACGCCCTTATCAATTTTTGTGATAAGGTCATCTTTCAAACCTGCCATATTGCGAATCTCTTCGTTTCGCTTTCGGTCGGCCATAGTAACGCCGCACATTTTACGAAGAGATCGCATCTCCACTACATTCAACTTACTTTTATGCTTCTTCTGGCATACCCAGGTTTCGCTGCCATATAACAAAGTCGGTACCAACACTGCGTTATGTATTGCAAGGCGTGCACTCTTCGCTACGCCTTGCCTTTTGACTAACGCAGTCAGGGCACCATTGACTTTGTTCCCGGCAGCGACACGCTTGTCCACATCTAAATCACATCTTCCATCCCGGCTAAAAGCACTCCCCAAGTATACAATTTCATTTACCTGTTCTAGACATTCCTGATTTACCCATATTTCACCCTTCGTTCTCTCTTCGTCCCTTTCAAATACCAGAACCTTAGTTTTATTAGCATTCAAACGGAGACCTTTAATTTCACATTCCTCTTTCATACACGTGACTAATGCCTGCAGTTCTGCCTCTGATGGTGCAATAAGCACTGCATCATCAGCATACAGCAGACAATTTACTTTTATGTCACCCAATTTCACACCCAAACAGCTATCTTTCAGCTTTTGTAAACAGCTGTCGAGATACAGTATGAACAGCCAGGAAGACATGACACAACCCTGTTTTACGCCCGTTTGGACGCTAAACATGGGTGACAGGTCATGCCCTACCCGCACCCAGGCTTTACAGTCACAGTAAAGAGACTGCACAGCCCTTAGCAATCGGCCATCCACACCATACCCCGGCAACAGTTCCCACATTTTCTTCCTTACAACCTTATCAAATGCTTTCTCAAGATCCACAAAAGCACAGAAAATCTTCTGGTTAACAGCCAGAAGCTTTTCCGTGATCATACGGAGAGAAAACATTTGATCCGTGCATCCTCTTCCAGGTCTAAATCCGCATTGTGCCTCCCATAGAAATCTTTCCGATTTCTCTTGCATCCTACGTGTCAAAACCTTCGAGTAAACTTTACTTGCTAAACTGGTCAAGCTGATCGCCCGATAGCACCCGCAGTCAAAATGTGAACCTTTACCTTTATATAAAGGCACAATGACTGCGGATCGCCAATCATCCGGGACATCCCCCGTCCGCCAGCACAAATTGCACAGCAGATGAAAGCTGTCCCAGACGCGAGGCCCACCATACTTGACCATTTCAGCAGTAACTCTGTCTAGTCCCGCAGCCTTACCACATTTCAAACTTCGAATCGCACGTTCAATCTCTTTCATACTGATGACCTCAGTGTCATCGAGGTCCGGGTCTGGCGTGCCAGTCACGGCGTCATCCCCGGATCCCTCACTAAGATCATCACACGCATACATTTCTCTATAAAATTCGCTCCATCGCTGCATGACGTCCGATTTTTCTGAGAGGACGTCATTAGTTCTCGAAAGCACTTTGTTCTTTCTTAAGGCCGTCGCACCACTTCGGGTCCTTCCAACCTCTTTCCAGAAGAGTTTGGAGTTCTCCTTAAAGTTGTGCGACAACCTTTCATCCGCTTCCATTCTACACCTTTCACGCACTTCCTCAATCAATGCTTTCGTGTGAACTTTCTGCAGCTTATATCTTTCTTTCATCTTCTCTCTCATATCCTTATCATTACTAGAGGCCAAGTAATCTAACCATGCTTTCTTCTTCTTCTTTACAGCTTCTTTCACTTCATCATTCCACCATGCATCTCTTCTTTTACTACTGCCTCTTTTTATTGTTCCACACACTTCTTCCGCTGCACTTACCATTCCATCCCTAAGGTTCTGCCATGTTCTTTCTACACATTCGTTTCTGCCATCGATGGTGTCAAGCTTTTCGGCTACCCTCGCATGATATTTGTCCCTAGTATCCGCTTCCTGAAGCTTCCAGCTTCGGATGCGACAGACCGACTGTGGTTCTGTCACTGTCGTCCGATAGCGCCAACCCGCGAACAGACCCCTAAATCTAGTAATCACTAGATAGTGATCCGTTCCCAGGTCAGCACCCCTGAACACTCGCGTATCCATAACCTGTTTTCGCAGTCGGTCATCCACCAGGAACAAATCGATCATACTTCTCTCATTTTTTCTTTCTCTAGTATACATATGGATTTTCTTGTGATTAAACATAGTGTTTGTCACAAGAAGACCCTTTTCCTTGCATACCGCCAGTATAAGCTTGCCAGCATCATTAACCCTTTTATCGCCAAACTTTCCAAGTACCGACTCGTACCCTGGTCGAGCGGTACCAACCCATCCATTCAAATCACCACATACAACAATCCTTTCGTTTCCCCTAGCCAAATCTAGAACTTCTCTTACATTCTCCCAAAACTCCTCCAGCTCAGCCCTGGACGACGAAGCCACCGGCGCATAAACAGCCAAAAGGAATAACTTCGTCAGTCCCAATTTAAAGCGAACCCAGAGAAGTCTTGAGTTCACAAACTTATATTCAGTCATAACATCGACAAACCGAGAAGACAGCAGCACCCCCACTCCCTGGCAGGCGTTCTCGCTATCCGGGACTCCGGACCATAGAGCTAACGCCCCGCCAGGGAGCTCTTCAGTACCACTGCCCTTCCGTTTGGTCTCCGACATACACACGACATCTAATTCTCTTTCTTTCATTATTTCGATCAACTCATTCGTCTTATCTCTCATGCCTCCTCTAACATTCCACGTGCCAACTCTGCACTCCGTCCTCCACCTTCCGCCGTGTCGGGCTGTGCGTGACGGGTGGCGGTCCCCATCGCCGCTTTGCGCGCTGCATTCCACACCAACGGGGACGAGCTGGTGTGCGTCGCCTTGGGGGGACGCCCTAACCCTCGTTGACATGGGTGCGCAGCTGAGTAGAATTGCAGCCCTGAAAAGGGCTGGCAGGGGTCGCGACGAGCACGCTTCTACAATGACCCCCTACATACATACATCATCATCATCATCATTACAGCCCTTCACAAGTCCACTGCTGAACATAGGCCTCCCCCAAAGAATGCCACAAAGCACGGTCCTGAGCCACCTGCATCCATCGACTTCCTGCATATCTTACCAGGTCGTCACTCCATCTAGTGGGGGGACGCCCTACGTATGACATACGGTACTGAGACGTGGTCCTTCACTGCTGGCCGGATGAGGAAGCTCAAGGTCGCTCAGCGAGCTATGGAGAGGGCTATGCTCGGAGTTTCTCTGCGTGATAAACTCAGAAATGAGGATATCCGCAGTAGAACTAGAGTGACCGACATAGCCCAACGGATTAGTAAGCTGAAGTGGCAATGGGCCGGCCATATAGCTCGAAGAACCGACAACCGATGGGGAAGAAAGGTTCTCGAGTGGCAGCCTCGTACCGGCAGGCGAAGTGTAGGGCGTCCCCCCATACATACATACATAGTTAAAATTATAAAACTAAAATGGCCATAAATAAATTATCATATTCGCGCTTTATATTTCGTATATAGTCTACAAAAGTATATATGAAGTTAAAAATCATTACTATAAAATAAAAGACTCATTTAAAAACAAACTTATAATTAACATTCACAAAATACAGTATCAAATCATTAGGGTCATAATATTATAGTAGGTACAGTCAGCGATTTAAGTATATGTTAAATTATATCTGTACAACCAGGATTTTAAAAAGGCTTTTATTAATAATCAGTAAATAATTTAAAATATAATTAAATTAAGAAATAGAGACATTGAGTACAATTTTATATTAACTTAAATTTGAATTGAGTTTAGCCCTAGTGGTAGGTATAGTAAAACTTAGATTTGTGTTTATGTCGATCTATTATGAGAGCTTAAAAGCACCGTCTACGAGACTTGGGTCTGATACGCGACCTGTAAATAATAACTGTCTTGTAGCTTCGTCCTGGATGAAGAACATGAAGGGTCTGTTAACCACCACCTCGTAGAAAGACTCATCTTCGCCGAACTTGTTTTCCAGAGATATTTCTATGAAACAATACAAAAATAACAACTTAAAGTGATGAAGCAATAAAATTTTGTTTATGTTTATTAATTTGTACTAATTTAATATAGGTTGGAAGAAAAAATATAGAAAATTCTGAAAATGTCAATCTCATTTATACGCGTTGCTTAAAACATGAAGTAAAGACATCTAGAAACGCTAAATTTAATTTTCACATAAAGATAATGTGTCAGTGCGAAGGTATACCCCCCTTTAGGTAGGTAAGTATAGACAAATCTCGTAACTAATCATCTAATGCATGCTGACTGGGATATTCTTGTCATACTTTTATTTCATTATAATATCTAGTGAGTTTAAAGATTTCTTGCCACCATGAATTACACCATCCGTTAAGGAATTTCATTGTTTTTATGCTCATTAGGTACCTACTATGCGATTCAAATAAGAATAGAAACGTCAATGGCCTTAAATGACCGCAATCTGTAACTGTCACTTGAAAACTTGTTATTCCGCTTTATTTAACTGAACTCTTTATTATTTTTATAAATTAATTTAAAATATTGATACATTTTTATAAGGTAAGGCAGCAGTCATGATAATGATGACAATGATGACTTCTCAAAAAGTGATATCGAGATGAGCGAAGTTAAAATGCTAGATTCAGACTGTTTTTCATTCAGACAGAATTTTTAGGTGGCCGGAGGCCCTTTTTACTGGAAATGAGGCATTCCATCTTAGTCCTCACGGGTGACAACGCATCTACATACCCTTATCCTATAAAAAAAAAAGAAGACTATTACTTTTTCGTTCATGGATCTTTTGTAAATAAATATTATTTCGAAAATATCGATTTCACTCGCCTCACCTATGACGTCACAATATTATATCACAATGTCACAATTTAAATTGACGGCTATGCGCCAGATCAATTCTATTCTTATTTGAATCGCATCATATATTAGGCTTACATTTTGTTATAGCTTTGTACGTGTCGAAGGATAAACAACTTGTCAATACGATTTGATACCTACATTGATAGTATTCCAATATTTCATATTTCATCAGTGTCATTTAACTTACAATTATATCCTTAACGGTTAACAATTATGTATAGTTTGGGAAGAGTTGAAAGGCTCATCATCATTGTCATTTTGACCACAGCCTGTAAATGAGCCCCTCCAGTTGTTGATAGGACTTGCCTCTCTTTTAATTGTTATGCTTAGCAGGTGAATTGACGATTGCAGTACCAGATGTCTCGCACCTGAACATTTACGATGCTAAATATCTACTCGAAGTTAAGTGGTTGCTAATGTGTAAGTAAACTGACCCCGAACTAAATAGAGTGACCTTGAGAATCGTAAGTCAATAAATGCAGGTGGCTCAAGGCTTCACTTTGTCTTATAATGACAGACCCTCGTTCCATATAGGTCGTATAATGGACAGCAGGTAATGACGATGATGATAAAACAAACATTTTAATTAAATGTTCACCTGTAGCCGAGTAAGCTATACTGCCAAGCTCGTTCACTTCGATGCCAGACCGCTGCAACACCTTCGACACCTTTAGCCGTTGGGACAGAAGTTGCCCACGAGAGATACCGGGGAACGAAGCCGTGTCTTCGAACGCTTCTCGAATACCCAACTGTACATAAAAGGATGATATTTAAAAATTGTTATAGAATAAAGGTATAATAGATACCTAATACTTAAACGTCTAACTGAAAATTAAGATAGAAAGAGACCAGATGATAAAACCATATGAAAGAAAGAAATAAATATAAGTAATAAGTATAAGTTTACGATATTTGAGCGGCAATCTGTGTGAACGTGTTTTTAATTTATGTTTTATAGAATAAGGTTGAAGGAACTAGCACACAGTCCACTTGATGATAAAGGGATGCTGTGGCCCACAAACATCTACATCTATCCTCGATTAAGAATCAAAATGCAGATGCGTTGTTACCCCTGAAGACTAAGATGGAATGCCTTGTTTCCAGTAAAAGGGTTCCAGTTCTTTACACTCACCATACGAAACACAGCCTTAAGCTACAATTTTACGCTGGTATTCTGGGACAGCGCGGTCCGTCCCCCTTAACCCATTCATACTACAACCATAATATAGCTGCAGTATGGCTCTACCACTTAAATAGCTGCAACATGGCTCTCTCATCTCGTTCAATCCAATATCAAAAACGTACGAGTAATATGGTTGCTATTATCAACCAATATTTTTTCTACTTTCTTGTAAACTTTACCTAAATATTTTTAAAAAAGATTTTACTAGCTCACCTCCTTTAGTACGCCGTCTAAGATCGAAGTGTAGTCGAATTTGAACTTTGGCAAGGTCAAATCTACCAAGTGCCGTTGGAGCAGGTGTAGCTCACTGCGAAGGTCACTGAGGTTGTTGTATACGCGCGGCAATCCGGTTAAGGAGTTTGGAACTACAATATACATTGCAAATTTGTCACCCTGAAAATAATAGCATTTTATTATAACGAAATACAGCACTAACACAGACTTGTAATTTTTGAAAAATTATTCTTATAGAAGAGCACATTAACAAAAAATTAAGTGCCAAATGTATTAAATTTAAAACTACTAGAAAAATATTATCGACACTATATACATTACACTTGCATACATACAAATACTATCAACATTATCTTTGTATTCATATAAATAAAAGGAAAATGCCAGATCGTGCCCCACCTTGTACAAAAAAGGTAAAAATATTTATTTATTTATTTATTCACAAATTGCGTTACATGTGACTTAGAGACTAAACAAAACATGCAAGTTCTAACAATCACATGCACCTCGAAAGGCATAGCAATGAACAGGAGAGGGGCAGACACTTAAAAATTCTTTTCCTCAATGTATTCATTAATTGAATAATAACTTTTTTTAATAAGTATATATCTTTTAAAGATCTTATGAATTTATTAATATTTGTTTCGGCTTTTATGTATTCCGGCAATTTATTATAAATTTTTATTGACAACGGGTAAGGACTTGTACTGTGTAATTTTAATTTAGATTTTGGTTGCAAAAGGTTATTCTTATAGCGAGGTACGTTGTGTCGGGGCGCGTCTATGATTTTGGTGTAAAAACTTGGGTGACTTTTTACAAACTTAGGTACATATTTCTAATATATATAGGCACGGTAATGTTAGAATTTTGAGACTTTGAAAGTGAGGTTTGCAGCTTTCTCTTTGTTTGATATTTGCAAGTACGCGTATACATTTTTTTTTGTAAAATAAAAAGTTCGTGTGATTCTACACTGTTGCCCCACAATATGACGCCGTAGTTTAGCCACGCTTGAGCGTAGGCGTGATAGGCTGTCACTGCCGTTTTTAAATTTGTAGATTTTTTATTTCTCTTAAAGCAAATATAAATTGTGACAATTTTAACCTATTTTTTTGAATATGTGATTTAAAATTAACATTCGGATCTATATTTATACCCAGCAAAGGAAAATTTTTAACACATTCTAATTTTGATTCATTATTTGTATAATTTATATCTAGTTCGTGTTTTTGTCGTGGTCTGAATTGTATCAATTTAGTTTTTTGAAATTGACTTATAAATTATGTTCGCTTAGCCATTGTTTTACTTTGTTTATAATTATGTCGATTCTTTCATTAAGTTTGGTACCATTGGTATATGAGAACACAACGGAAAAATCGTCAGCAAACATCACACAAAGCTCGTCAATAATCTTGGGGAGGTCATTGATGTAAATAAGGAAGGAATCATTGATGTAAATATGAAAAATAATCTTATGTATTTTGAAGTTTTTTGTGATAAATCGTTATTTTGTTTGTTTATATTTTACCGCAAGTAAACTAAATGTAATAAATCGTTATTTTGTTTACTTGCGGTAAAATATTATTTAAAAAAAAAGGAATTCAACGATTAATGTTTACATTTCTAGTCTTTTCTAATAACATCTGCGTTTCTTTGTACGAATAAGTACATGACGGCACCTGCACCGTTGTAGATGCGGTGGCGTCGGTCTAGCAAGACAGAATTCTTGTAAACGACACGTGTACCGCACACCTGCGGCATCGCACCTGCGTTACCGCCCGTCCTGCTTGTATAAAACGGACTGAGCGGCCGCCGTTAAGACAGTCTTGGCTCTGACGTGGAACGGTACACTTGTCGTATTCCGTTACTAGTTTATCCTCGACTCATTGGATAATTAATTCGTGTAAACGAATTAATTATTATTCCCAACTACAAAATTAGTCTCTGTACTATACCCACTATACTTCCGACATCAGAAGTGGGATAAAGTCCCCATTTTTGCCCACATACAATCTTTGAATAGTATGAGAATTATTACATTTGTGAAGGCTATAATGCATTTCACATTGATGGATCTCTTTTTATGTTAAATACCGTAATAAAATTTGCTGTCCTACTTACGATATTGTCGTATCATTAAAGTGTAGAGAAAAGATAAAGTGAAATTATTTAAGCCAAAAGATAAATCCTTTTGTTCGATTTGTATTAAAAGTACCCTCAAGTATTTTCATTATTTCTGACGTACCTAAATATGTTAACAAAAACTTGCTCAAGTAATGTTATAATTTGATACACGAGGTGTGATTTACATGGCCTAGTTTTAAAGTTCAAAATGTTTAAACGATGTACCGAAAAAAAGAACATGATTACTTTAACGTGCTATGACTTAAAAACACTAAGTAGTATTTTTGTGATCTAATGTGATGATAAGTGTTACAGTTTACTCCGAGCATTACGTAGTCGACAAACTTGGAATGGTTTAGTGGAAAGCGTGGACGTGGAGCTGTAGCGCTCGCTTTTGAGTATGCTGTCGGCTTATGACGCCGCGGACTTATTATTTGTCGCTGCTACTGATCACCATTAGATACATGAGGAAAGTAAATTTATCCTAAACATTGGCTCAGAAACTATTTTGTAAGAATGAGTGTTTACATTTTTAATTGGTTGCGAAAAATGCCGGAAAACCGAAGTATAACTGATGAAAGTGAAGTAGAGCCAATTGGTTCTGACATTGAAGAGAGTATTTAAGTTTACATGAGGATCGGACCATACCAGAGGTTGTCGTGTAGCCGCAGCTCAGTATTTAGTGCCCTAGAAAGGCGAATGGTGTACCAAGAGTAGTGCTGCATTTCTTGAAATCAAGTTCCGACTGAGTATTTTTAATGTTTTCTTTTATGTGTTACAGTAGCACGTGTGATGTGATTACAAGTGCGTGAGTGTGTGCCTTGCTGGTCGTAACGGACTACCAGGTCCAGCTGTAACATGGCCTGGTTTTAGTAGATGCGTATGCGCGTATACGCAGGCGCCATCCCGGAGCGCGCGTAAGCAGTACATGGCGATGCCTCGGAAGTCGTGTACTCTGTATGCGTGGGAGTCACACTGTGTGCGCGGAAGTCGTATGCTGTGTGCACGGTAATGTTTTCTGAACATGTATTAGGCTCTGTCCTGGCAGGCGCTGTCCTGGTTCACGTTTTTAATGTGGTTCACGTAGTTAACGTGGGATCTCGCAAGTTCAAGTAAGAGTATGTGTCAGATACTTCGTATGAAGACCTATGTTTACTTGTGAAAGCGAAGTGCTTTATTATAGTCCAAGGTATGAGAACGAATTTCTGTTTTAGGGCCTCGTATGTGTGATAGATGAGAGAACAGGCAACTGTGTATGTTGTCCTTATAGTTAACAATTTGTTTTTCACGCAGATCATGATGACTACAACCCCGACGATGCTTGTAAACCCTCAGGTGCTCCTGCTGCTCTCGTTTTGTTGTAATTTGATAGTTCATGCGAAACATGATTATCATCAGTTATATTTTGAAATTCAAAACGTTTAAGGGTTGTACTACAATAAAGGATTAACTTTAACACGCTATGGATTGAAAATAATAAGTGACATTTTTGTGTTCTAATGTGTTGATCAGTGTTGCAGTTTGCTCCGAATATTGTGTCGTTGACAAGATTGGGGTTTGATGTCGAGGCATTCGTAGAAGTCTCTACAACAATGATCAATGAGGAAGTTGTTGTGACGGCTAATCGAACATGGTCAGGTACGGCCGAGCGCTAGTAAGATTGAGCCTACACCGCTACAGTCTGTAACTTATCGGCAGATCTTACGGCAAGACAATTCAAGCGGCCGCCGAACACATGGTCCTTTGGTGCTGTAAATGAACGTCTGAGGCTTGGTCGGCATTCGTAGATTATGCGCAGTTGCCTCCTTCCCTTTGAAATATGTGATGGTATTTGTCTCTACACATAGTTTCCCTTTTTTGCAATGTTTTCAAATGGCATACAGTTGCCGTTTCTTAAGAGAATCTTGGAATTCCATGGTTCGCAATACATTTATCTCCATTTCTCTTAATTTTTAATTTTGCAAAGCAGTGCGACGATTCGCTAGCGCCATTACGGCGCGACGGCTTGCTAGCGCGAATGTGGCACGAACGCAGCAGAACGGAAAGTTGGAGTGCGTTTGCCTGGAGGTGGCCATATCGGCGCGTCCATGACTTAAATGAAGTCTGGGATGGTCGACCGTTGTAATATTTAACAAGAGTTAATATCTGTTAGCAGGTGGTGATACCTGATAGACCGTATGCTGTTCACTGTCAACCGCACGAGGACGTGCGACAGTCAGAGGTAGCCGTGTCTGTGCATCTAGAAAATACTAGAGACGTTGCAACACTCTAGCGAAGTAATCATTCTAGTGCAGGAAAGGAACATGAAGTTGCAGGGAGGCTGGTCTGTGCTGCACTGGGATATGTGTCGTGTTGCTATTGGTTTACATACTTGGGTGTTATCGTGTCACTACGTCCCTCACGATACACTTTTGTGTGATTGTGACGGGGACATGTTTGCGGTATGATTGGTCTGTAACTGTTCTATACTGAATTGAAAAAAAAAGAGAGTAAGAAAAAAAATGTGGTTCTTACTATCATTGCAGGGCGTTTGCCGGTCCAATGATAAAGCTACAGGGAATAGTGATTCCGGACTAGCATAAATAGTACTGAAAAAAAAAGAGATTAAGAAAAAAGAATAGTTCTTACAATCATTGCAGGGCTTTGTGCCGGTCCAGTGATATAGCTATAGGGAATAGTGATTCCGGACTAGCGAAAACAGTACTTGAAAAAAAAAGAGAAAATAGAAAAAGCTACAGACTAATCATTCCGATCTAGCATAAAGTTGTATGTTGTTGATAATCAGTTTTGTAGGGCTTAGTGCCGGAACAAAACTGATTATCACCAGAGTCTGAAGGGTCAGTATAGACCGGACCAGACGCTGTTTTATCAGGATAATCGAACGATGTTTTACAGATTACAGTTGTTACAGATAACTAAAATTGTAATGGAGCGCGTGCGAGGACGCACGCATGTCAGTATGGCCGTGACGGCACCTGCACCGTTGTAGATGCGGTGGCGTCGGTCTAGCAAGACAGAATTCTTGTAAACGACACGTGTACCGCACACCTGCGGCATCGCACCTGCGTTACCGCCCGTCCTGCTTGTATAAAACGGACTGAGCGGCCGCCGTTAAGACAGTCTTGGCTCTGACGTGGAACGGTACACTTGTCGTATTCCGTTACTAGTTTATCCTCGACTCATTGGATAATTAATTCGTGTAAACGAATTAATTATTATTCCTAACTACAAAATTAGTCTCTGTACTATACCCACTATACTTCCGACATACATATAAACGCATAAAGTATCAAACAATACATATGTATTTCTACCTAGTCAGGTCATAAGTATTGTCACACAGTAAACACTTTTCTTTTAGAATGCTGGCGTAATAAAACAAGTTTATTGAATTCGAATTTCGAATTATTCATGAAAATAAAACTGTATACTTTTTAGAATCTTCCTCATTTTTAAATATGGAGTGGACGCTTAAAGACCGTGTTGCAGTTATTGCGTTGCATCGTTGCGGATACGCGCCAATTCAAATTTTGACATACTGAAAAATTTGAATATAACCAAAAGATTCGTTTATCGTACCATCAAACGATACAATGAAGACTCTAGTGTAGATGACAGGTCAAGAAGTGGTCGCCCTCGGTCTGTTAGGACTCCAGCAGTGATAAAAGTTGTGAAGGCGCGAATTCAAAGAAATCCCAAACGTAAGCAGAAACTGTTGGCCCTTCAGATGGGGTTAAGCAGAACCACGGTGAAAACTATGCAGTTTTCTCCGAATTCCTTTTTTCATTTAAAACACTAAAGTGAATAATGACAGACTACAACATTATCAGTGCGAGAGTCTCCGCTATATGCTGCTATCACACTCCCACAGAGCCTGGTGAGTATGGACAATTTTTTTACAATTAATGCATGTCACACTCTTGAAAGTAACAGCGGTAGATGATTGTTATTGACGGTTTTAGACTAAGAACACGATCAATCTCGCCGTGCACGAAATGGCCAAACTAACTTAGTCTCAAGCTTAACAATAAACATGCCACCACCATTATCGTTATTGACACAACAAACATTTCCGTAGAAAGACAATTATTGAAACAAAAAATATCAGAAGTGAATTTACCAAATACGACATTCTTATAATTTTCGCGTCGAACTTAGATGACTCGGCGTAATAAAACTTGTTTTTGACATTCATAAACTGGACCTCCTTGAAGCATTTTGACGAGACGTAGAACGAAGACGGCCTGGTAGCGTTAGGAACGAACTGGTGTCGCCAAGTACCCTTGAAGTAAAGAGTCGTGAGCACTAACATCGCAACTCCTGCGACGTCATCTAAAAAAGAAAGCAATTTCGATTACAGACCTAGTTATATTTTTAAAAATATACTTCGTTACAGTATTTAAGCTGAATGGTGACTATTACTAACGACATATTCGATAGTATTCGTAGCTTTAATGATGAAGATGATCTAAACACGAACATTCTCATTTATCATATCAGAAATCATATACTTTTGTTGTGGTTAAGAAAATACTGTGGCGGCACTATCGTCGCGCTACAAACGAAACGCACCGAAGTCTAAATCGCGCTATCAAAGTTTTGCAGTTAATGAGTATATAGAATAGCTTTGAACTACCACTCGGAGCGTTAGCCGCTCCCCGGGTTAATCAATCACTTTGCCCGACGGGAGATCTCCCCTTTTCCTTCCATTGCCACAATACTAGAATATAATAAAGTAAATTCCAGGATAAATTAATACTCTGATAAAATCAAATTCTTGATAATACAAAACATTGTTTACGTGGTAGAGCCAAGCTGCAGCTATATTAAGAGTATAGTTGTAGCATGAATTAGTCGGCTCGACCGGGAAGGACCACGCTCTCACAGAATACCAGCGTAAAATAGCAGCTTAATGCTGCTGTCTTTCGTATGGTGAGTGTAGAGAACCGGGACCCATTTTAGTGGAAAAGAGGCATTCTATCTTAGTCCTCACGGCTGGCAACGCATCTGCAGTTTAATTCCCAAACGAAGATAGATGTAGATGTCTATGGGCCACAGAAACCATAAGTGGTTATGGTAAGCCATCAGGTGGACAGTGTGCTCGTTTATCACTATAATTCTATAAAAAAAAAAACATAAAAAAACAGACTGGTAACCAGTATTAAGATGTCTCAGATGTCCAAAATACGCGACTAAATATCCACCAAAACTAATGTGGTGGACCACATATCATATTTTCATACAGTTTGCCTACAAACTCTTCGCTAATTTAATTGAAAAAATATTTTATAAGGTATTGAATAAGCAAGATGGCTCTGTTCATTTTTATTTCAATTAGAACTTCTTTATTTAGTATAGGTTTTTGTTTTATCAGCAAACAAAAACATTAATAGACTACACACTACAATCTATCTTGATCAATGGATGTCGCACGACGAAAGGAAGGTAAAGAAGATAAGGATTATTTTCCAATTACCAATTTTCTTTTGCTAAGATGTCTGTCTGTATACGCGCTTCTTTTTCACATATTTCTGTCTTTTACATTTTTTTATAGTATAGGGTGACAAACGAGCACACAGTCCACCTGATGGTAAGTGGTTGCTGTGGCCCAAAGACATCTACATTTATCCTCGTTTGCGAATCAGAATGCAGATGCGTTGCCACCCGTGAGGACTAAGACGGAATGCCTCGTTTCCAGTAAAAAGGGTCTCCGGTTCTCTACACTCACCATACGAAACACAGCAAGGTTGAGCTGCTATTTGATGGTGGTATTCTGTGAGAGCGTGATTCTTCCCCGGTCGAGCCGACCCATTCGTGCTACAACTATACTACTAATATAGCTGCAGCATGGCTCTACCACGTATTGCACTCAATATTGAGTAAAAATCTAAAGGGTATAAAAAGCCACTTTTATTACAAGTTATGACACACCTGCATTTACTAAATTGGGTATCCGTCCCATAGTTATGTTAGAGATCCATTCGTTAATAGAAGTTGCCGCTTCCACGGGACTGCCGAAGTCTATCTTCATTAACTCAGTCTTATAGTAATTCTCGGCGATCGCAGCGAATCGTTGACGAGGTTCACCGTTTTCTCCGATGTAGATTCTGCTACCCAAGTTTAGTATATACTTCGAAGATTTTGTCTATAAAAAATATTATATGTACATAATTAACAACTCCTTAAAAAGACGAAGGATGTTCAATAGAATCAGGCCTTACTTTGCGGTAGTGTATTATATTAAAGTTGGTAAAAAATTACTTCGTGTGCTCCCGCTAAGACGGTCAGCCACCGCAGAGTCTAGATCACCTGAAGAGGCCTCGTATAGAGGCAAAACACGTGTCGTATTGTCGTAGGTGGTGTGTCTTTCCTTTTGTAGTGGTTTCGGGAGTAGTGGTGCTGGGATTAGTGGTGACGGCGATAGTGCTCGCAATTGAGGTAGGGCGGGAGGTGCTCTTCAAACTAGGTAAGACACATCAATATATTTTATCAAGCGGATGTAGGCGAAGTAATTTTTTACCAACTTTAACGAAGGATATTTTTTTAGGGAGAGCAAATTCACCTGATGGAAATGAAGAGTAGTAAGTACGTTTCAAATCGCTATAAACTGATTATTTTAAAAATCAACTCTAAGTTATATTAGTCCTAATAGTAGATTCCATAAAATGGATATGTGATACTGAAAACTCCTGGAAATTTGCAAAGTGGTGGACCACTGCATGTTGTGTGGATGTAATTGAGAATTTGTGACAAAACTATGCTAAAGACAGAAAAACTTCATTTCCATCGGTATACCATCTAATATATGCCGGAAAATAATGTAACCAACATTTTATTGAATATCAGTAGTGCTACGGGACTGTAAAACAAAAAATACAAACGATACAACAAAAAAATTACATCAAAATTTGGAATCATGGTTTTGTGTTAATTACCCACAGATGAAATATTTGTGCAAATTATCAAATAAACTCGTACAAACGAATGATACCTAAATCGGCGAATGATATATTGTATAAGATTGCACTGCTTGCTGTGCTTCAAAATTCTTTTGGGAGGGAAACACCTCATTTGAGTACCGTAAGGCAATGTTATGCAGAGTTCGATCGTGGCCGTGTTTCTCTCCATGAAAAGATTCGTGAAGGTCGATCTTCAACTGCGATCACTGAAGATGTGGCTAATTTCAGGCGCCTAACTGAAGAAAAGAAAACCGACGCATCACCTATGAGGAGATTCAAACATATCTGGGTATTGGTATGAGACAAATTCAAAAAAAAAATTCATCATCTTTTAAAAGTTAGAAAACTTTATTACCGCTTGATATTAAATTTTTGCGTTTATTCATATAAGAGGAAGACAAAGTAATTTTTGGCTTCTGAAAAGAAGAAGCTCGTGACCCATCCCTTACAGTGTAAGGCATACACTATCGAAACGTCGCAAAATGCGATCTCTTTATTTTTCCCAAAATCAAAGATTTAATGAAAGGTTTGTCGTTTACGGAGCTAGAAGAGCGAGTTAGAGAAGCTAGAGACAGTTTTGAACTAGAACGTGAAAACATGACAAATAACCTGGGCCTTATGTTTTCAAAAATTATTTGAACGAAGAAAAAAGTTTTTAAAATGTTATGGTAAAAACTATGAAAAGCAGTAAATATATTAGTTTATTAATTCTTATTTAATTTAATTCTTGAGTGAAGCAAAACTTTGAATGTACTCTACGTATTTACATTTACGTGAACGGGTACATGTTCGTAGGAAGTACTTAGGAAGTTACATCCGCTTGCGGAATAATAATGTTAAATTGATTGAAAAATACAGCCAAAATAGTTTGTATTTATTTATCTTACTAAGTTTAGAAGTAAAATTATATATACAAATACGTGATAACAGTTCGTATGATATTGTAGTGCCTATAAATTTTATCGAGGTTTTTCTTAAAGTTACATACACAGGTCACTTGTCAAGCGTTCAAGACCAAATATATTTTGGTGCCGTAATCCTATTAAATATTTAGTCACATACATACAACGTACTTTTAAATAATAAAAAAACAACACATTGTGGTAGGTAAGAATTCAACTCCTGACTTTGTTTTCCAAATCATACATGATATTGCAAAAACGAATATAAGAGAGAAAAAGTGAATAACACAGTAAGTTAAATTAAAATCCTGAATAAACTCAATCCTATTGTTCTTTCTTTTTATCTCACTCTCTCCTAATTCTCTTTTTAGGCGATTAAAATCATTATGTGTTCACAATTACCAACCTGTAGTGAGTCCAATATACCGGCAAACTTTTTCCTAACCAGAACTCTGTCGAGGTCGAAACCAAGCACGGAAGATAGCTCAGCATGTGTGGCTCCTGTTGCTGCTTCTGTCAGGATAGCAAGAGCTAACTTCAGCCCCAATGGAGACAGCAAGAAGTTCTCCTCCGACGATGCCGCTACACGCTGAAAGTAAGAATAAAAGATTCCGTAACTATTTGTTTCTCGAATTACAATTACCTTTTTAATAAAATTGCTATTTAACTAATATATTTTAGTGTTATCTCAACACATAGGACCAGTACTAGCATATTATAATGTATTATCATCATCAATCTATAAGACCCTATTGCTACACGGAATGACCCAAATTAGAGGGATTAGTGCAAGCTTGGCATGTAAACAATGATTTTTTTTTATAGGAGAGGGGGCAAACGAGCATGCGGCTCACCTGATGGTAAGTGACTACCGCCGCCCATGAACAACTGCAACACCAGGGGAATCGCAGATGCGTTGCCGGCCTTTTAAGAAGGAGTACGCTCTTTTCTTGAAGGTCCCTAAGTCGTATCGGTCCGGAAAAATCGCTGATGGTAATCGATTCCACAAGGAGGTCGTGCGAGGAAGAAAACATCTTCTAAATCGCACAGTGGTGGACCGCCAATCATCCAGATGGTGTGGATGGTATCGGGAGTTCTGCCGCGATGTGCGTTCGTGAAATTTGGCGGCTGGGATTAATCCGAACAATTCCTCAGAGCACTCCCCATGGTAGATGCGAAAGAAAATGCAAAGAGATGCAACATCTCATCGCAGTGCCAATGAACCGAGCCGATCGGAAAGGGCTCGGTCGTCGACGATTCGAGCCGCTCTGCGTTGGATGCGGTTAAGTGGAAGGAGCTGGCACTGGGGAGCCCCTGCCCAGAGATGAGAACAGTATTCCATGTGAGGCCGAACTTGCGCCTTGTAAAGTTGCAGGCGGTGTGCCATCATGAAATACTGTCCCGCTCTGCTGAGCACGCCAAGCTTTTTAGCGGCCAATTTGGCCTTCCCTTCCAAGTGACCACGAAACTGCACGTCACTCGATATGTCGACTCCAAGGATACCGATACTGGCTGAGGCAAGAAGGGGAGTGCCTTGAAACTGAGGAGATACGACAAAGGGGCTCTTTTTAGCGGTAAACGCGCAAACTTGTGTCTTCTGAGGATTAAACTGGACTAGATTTAGTCGCCCCCAATCCGAGACTTTGTTCAGCAAAGACACAAGTTTGTTCCGGTACTCGGCGACGTTTTCCCGAGAAATATTGGCACGGCCGGTGTATAGAGCATCACCAGTGCTGTCATCCGCATAGCAATGAATGTTACCAGTTAGCAACATATCATTGATATGCAGAAGAAACAGCGTTGGTGATAGCACACAGCCTTGTGGAACACCAGCATTAATAGGCTTGTAGTCAGAGCATGCACCGTCTACAACGACCTTGATGCTCCGATCTGCAAGGAAGCTGGTGATCCAATTGCACAATTTTTCGGGAAGCCCATAGGAAGGGAGCTTCGAAAGAAGCGCTTTGTGCCAAACCCGATCGAAGGCCTTCGCAATGTCCAGACTAACGGCCAACGCCTCCCCCTTGGACTCTACTGCCTCCGCCCATCTATGGGTCAGGTAGACCAGAAGATCACCAGCTGATCGACCCCGACGAAAACCGTATTGGCGGTCACTAATCAGCTGGTGATCCTTAAGGTACCGGATGAGCTGGCAGTTAATAATGGATTCCATTATTTTGGAGAACAAGGAGGTGATCGCGATAGGCCTATAGTTGGATGGGTCTGAGCGGTCGCCTTTTTTTAGGGACCGGGTGGACAAAAGCTGTCTTCCATGAATTCGGGACTACGCCTTGGGAGTAGGAGTACCGGAAAAGACGTGTTAGGACCGGTGCCAACTCCGGAGCACACGTCCTCAGCACAATTGGGGGGATTCCGTCAGGCCCACTCGACTTCTGGATGTCCAGGGAGAGCAGTGCTTTGCGAACCGAGCGCTGTGAGAACAGCACATCCGGCATGGAGCACTCACTCCGCGGGATGGTCGGCGGTGTTTTCCCCCCGTCATCAAGAGTCGAGTTGGACGCAAAAAGGGAGCCTAAAAGGTCGATGATCTACATTCTATGTATTTCTACACATCAATAGAAAAACGATTCCCTTCTAAGACACCTATAACCTTTTGTTCTGTTGTTAACATTTTAACTAAGATATTTTTTCGACGGACGGCACCTTTTGTATATTACTTATATAAATGTGTAATTTTAAGATTCCTAGCATTTTTCCCTCCGCCGATTTTTGTACGAAAACCTTACATATAGGATGGTGCATTCATACGTTTGAATACAAAATGTATTATATTTTTATTTTCATTCGTATTTATCATTATCATTATCGGTCTATAAGTAGTCAATTTTATGAAGAATTTGTATGACAAACGAGCACACAATTTGTGTACAAGTGGATGTTGTGGCCCACAGACATCTAATTCTGTCTTCGATAAAAAATCAAAATGCAGATGCGTTTTCACCCCTGAGGTAGCATGTCTCATTCCTAGTAAAAAGAGTCTCCGGTTCTCTATATTCACCATATAAAACACAGCAGCTTTGACATCTACATCTATCCTTGTTATGAGCCACAGCATCTCCTTAACAAAAAGTAGAATGTGTCTTCCCCTTTATTTTAAAAATATCATCAACATTTGAAAATGAACACAATAAAACAGCTGTTACTAATCGTCCGAAAAGCAGATGAATAAAAAATATTTATTCGTCCAAAAAAACTATTGGTAAATCCAATTGTGCATGCCCTAAGCGCATTAAACATTACGCATAACATGATTATACGGAATTTTGAAAGTATTTTAAATACACATATGTTTTCATTAATAACCTTATTATACATCCAATTTTCCAATAATTCTATGTCAAACATCAATTTTAAAAAAACTTTAGAAAATCCAAAAGTGCACGACTTATAATGCTCATATGATCATCATATCATCATTCAGGTCACTCAATAAAGTCCAAGACGTATATATATATATATATATATATATATATATATATATGTGTGTGTGTGTGTGTGTGTGTGTGTGTGTGTGTGTGTGTGTTTGTGTGTGTACAGAATAAATAATAGTAGTATGTACTACTATTCTATTATTTATTCTGTGCTTTTAAAATATTGTAAAAAAAATCTCAGATTACTATTATCATGTATGAAATTTGGTTTTTTGAATATTTTGTAATTTTACAGCGATCTTTTTGAGCCACTGCAAACAACCGATACAGTATCCACTCACGACGGCGGTTAACGCCGAAGTGAGTGAGTGAGACAGTCTATTTAGTAAAATAAATTAATACAAGGCTGCTAAAACACCGAAAAATTCGACATTGGCAACCGAAAAAAATTAATTATAACTAAACAAAACAAAATTAAGCTTCTATTTACATTCCATGGTTTTCCACATGATAGATGAAGAGATAGAAAATAGATTCAGTTAAAAACTTTATATTTTTAAAAGTTATCGTATTTACCACTCCATGCGGACTTGATAAATCTACACCATAAGCTACTAAAACCACTTTTTTTATGTAAAAATAGCAATTAATCGATTTAAAAAATATATTTATAAGGTCAACTATCATTTATCTTTCTGACAATGTGCCTTTTATGTCATTTATATGTTCAATATGATTGTTAGATACGATTTTATGCGACAAAACGTTGGAATCTTGATTTTTAGGCGCTAGTAGTACATACCTACGAGCTTTGCGCTTAAGGCATGCAATAATATTATTTATATTTTTTTTATTCTGTGTTCATATTTTTGATAAAGTTAAAATTTTATAGACGTTTCAATTTTTTATCGTCCGATTGTCGGATGATATAGATGAAATAATATATTTAGGTCTTACCTTAGACAGCAAACTTAACTGGAATAAACACATAGAAAACAAAATCAACAAAGCTAGTATAACTTTCTGGCAATGCAGAAACATGATTGGCAAAAGATGGGGACTGACGCCAAAAATCATACTGTGGCTTTACAAAACTGTAATTCGCCCATGATTACATACGGCGCTCCGGAATGGTGGACCAAGACAAATGAAGCCACCACTATAAAGAAGCTTCAGCGCTACCAGAGACTGGCATGTATGGCTGCCACAGGCTGCATAAGAACTACGCCAACAGCAGCCTTAGAAGCGATGTTGGAGCTAACCCCGCTTCATCTACATATACAACAAGAAGCGAGTTTAGCTGCCATCAGACTCAAGACTCTAAATCTTTGGAGTAAGAATAGTGTCCCTCATACAGGCATAATGGATAGAATCCACTCAAAAATTGCTATCCTACAAGCCAAGTACGATAAAATTCCTAAACAATTTGTTTTCGATAAGAAGTACAAGATACAATTAAATGAAACCAGCCAGCCGGAAGGATTAAGCCCAAAAGAGCTTAGAGTTTTCACGGATGGTTCTAAAACAAATGAAGGTGTAGGTTCTGGAGCCTTCTCTGAAGACCTCAATATCAACATATGCACACCGCTGGGTACCTATAACACAGTCTTTCAGGCGGAATGTATGGGTATCATTCAAGCGGCCATAGCAATAGATGCTAGGAAGGTTAATGAATTCCCCATCAGAATACTGACCGACAGTAGGGCGGTACTACAAGCTATGAGTTGCAATGAGGTGAACTCAGGACTAATATATGAATGCCATCAACGAATAAATGAGGTATATAAAAACAACAATGTGACTCTGCAATGGATAAAGGGACACAGTGGATCCAGAGGCAACGATGCAGCAGACTAACTGGCCAGAAGAGGATCGGCTCTGGCCACTATAGGGCCGGAACCAATCATACCAATCCCCTTTGGTAACATTCGCTCACTGGTACGTAGACACTTCACTAATCAACACGCTCAGCTTTGGAAAAGTCAAGTAGACTGCGGACAAGCTAGGAAGACCCTGCCTGAAATAAACAGTCGCTTAACCAAAGTTTTAATGAGACTGAACAAGCCGCAGATCAGGATAGTAACAAGTGCTATCACAGAACACGGCAACTTTAACAAACATTTATTTACTATAGGTGTTACAGATAGTCCCCTGTGCAGGGCATGTATGGGGGAGGAAGAAACGGCGGCCCACGTGCTACTGAAATGTCCGGAGGTCGCTACGTACAGGTCTAAACATCTCGGCACGCCGGGATCACTCCCCGAAGTTGCATGCAACATTAAAGGATTGTTGAGCTTCTTCGGGGAGATCTCATGGCTCGAATAATCACATTATTCCTGCCCACACGCAAAATACGCGCATAGACGTGGAGTTACGGAAAACAGCTCGTCGTAAACTAAACTAAACTAAAAAATACCTTTGTAAGAGTCCAGTCAAATTTATCGTAGTCAGCTGCAGCTGGGTAATAGACGTCCATGGTTTCCAAATATTCTGGATCCACTAAGGTGTTATTTGCTGGTGTGATAGCTGCCACCTGGATCGCCTGTGGAGGCGCTTGGTATGTTGCATTGCCGAAGATTTCGCGAATAATGTCCGCATTCAAATCGGTTCCACTTTGATCACATTGTATAAAGGGCACTGAAAAGAAAACAACGCATTTAAATTTTATTGTTAGCATATGATTGACTGATTTTTTATTTGCCCTTGGTGATACTATTGTATGTTATTATAGCGTTTTGCATTATTTGAAAAAGTCAACATTTTATGATGTAGGGTCAATGTGGAGAAGGCAAACTTTTTTAATAGTTAACTTTGATTGATCCAAACTAATGAAACTATACATGCTAGGGTAATTCTTATAGTTACAAATGATAAAAAAATATTGTCATGTCTATTTTAAAAACATTTTAATTGCTTTAATGTCAAATAACGCTTAAATAGGAGTATTTTTAAAAATCTGCGTGTAGACGGACTTTCCTTACTGTTTGAGGTAAGTAACAAACGTCCTTGAAATATGTGCTTTAGAGTGATAAATACAAGTTTGCAATTCATTTAAATAAATAATTTTCTCATACTTGAAGTAAAACCGGCATATATTTACATGATGGGGTTGTAAACATTTTCGGTGAAATAAAAGCGAAACAAAAGGATAGCAAATCACTCTCAATTTGAGTATTATTTGTTCAAATTATGTAATACAATATTTGCCTGCAGCTTAGCAGTAATTACTAATTACTGAAATGATACTGTTCACAAATTCATCCGACATGACTAAGCGAGATTTTATTTTCTACGGATTTAACTGATTTTTGACTGTTGATAAGTCAAAAAAAAACAGTTAAATCCGTCCAAAATAAAAACCATCGTTTTGCCTGATATACTTAGGTGAGAATGCACTGATAGTTATTATTTTCTTACAAAAAAAACAAAAAGATAACAAATTACAACGACAGCAACAATCTTCTTACTTATTTATGTAAAATTAAAATATTAAAAGTAATTTGGTTGTTACCCGTTATTACGTTTAGCTTTAATTTAGTGATTTCTTATATTTACGCGAAGACTACACATTAAATGAAACTAATCTTTTACGGATTTTGTCGCGTTTAATTTAACTTTTATAATTCCCGACGTTTCGGGTGCTTTACAGCACCCATGGTCACAGATCCCTGGTATATATGTGTATTATCTATGGTCACGGAAGGATTGAGGTGTTTGATGTACCGATGTCATAGTTAGCCCGGCTTCCATCAGTTTTTGAATATTAATTTTTGGTCCGATCTACGCAGAATGAGCTTACAGTATTTTGAAGTCTTGCAGTGGTATGCTTGGAATGAAGTTCCGGGAAGTCTGCAGTGTGTGAAGATGTTCAAGATCGTCCCCACCGTTACATTAGATTTGATAGATATATTCAAAAACCGAAGGTAGCCGTGCTAACTATGGTATCGGGACGTCAAACACCTCAGTTCCTCCCCTCCCCCCGTCACCATGGATGCTGTAAAGCACCCGAAACGTCGGGAATTAAAAAAATTAAATTAAACGCGACAAAATCCGTAAAAGATTACTTTCATTTAATAGCTTTAATTTGTTACAAAAAATAACAAGTCACAAAAGACAACAGTCTTTGTTTTTTTTTTCTTTTTTATATAAAAAAATATACTATTATAACTTATCAGACTTATTCTTTATAAAATCCGTAAACAAGAAAACAATACAATCTCTTTCCTTAATCATACACACACCCGTAAATGTAACAATTCGCTTAAATCAACAGTCTATTTAAGATTTTTTAAATATTTAAGAGATTTTTCAAATAAAATATGTATAGTATTACTTAACACAATTATTGTAAATTAAATAATATATGTATATAAATTTAAGTAAGAGAATTTGATTTAAATCTCCTGTTTTTCACATGGTCCATAATGGACATGCGAGGGGTATTATAAATTTGCGCAGCTTTATAGCCACTCAGATGGTCAGATGGCCATTTCTAACAGCTTGTGTTGCCTCTAGTAACTTTTCTTTCGAGTATGATCCTTTGTCCCTTTTTTTTTTATTTTAATTGCTTGCCATGATTGCTTGCAAAGATTACTGAAAAAAAACGATTGGACAGTTAAAAATTAATTACCTACATTTGTCAACTGTAATATACCATCTGGCCATCTTAATGTAAATATAAGGATTTGAAAAAACGTATACATGCTATGTAAAAAAGGTTGACGATATTTGCTTCGAGGCAAGACCGGCATATGACGGACTTACCTCATGCGTCTTATACGGTCTTCCCAACTATTGTACATTAAGTTTAGATATTTACTTTTTTTATATAGGATAAGGGTGACAAACGAGCACTCAGTCCACCTGATTGTAAGTGGTTACTGTGGCCCATAGACATCTACATTTATCCTCGATTACGAATCAAAATGCAGATGCGTTGACACCCGTGAGGACTAAGATGGAATGCCTCGGTTTCCAGTAAAAAGAGTCTTGTCTACACTCACCATACGAAACACAGCAGCATTAAGCTGCTATTTTACGCTGGTATTCTGTGAGAGCGTGGTCCTTCCCCGGTCAAGCCGACCCATTCGTGTTACAACTATACCAGAAATATAGCTGCAGCATGGCTCTACCACGTATACTACACTTAATATTACCAAATTCTTAGCGTTATTGATCAATACAATAAAAGAAATATATAGAAGGCATAGATTAATGATAAGTCATCGCGCGCTCTGACTATATACCGCGCTCCCTCCAAGTAACTGCTCCGTGAGTGCGGCATCTTAATATTGTAGTGTGTATAAGACAATTTGCATGATGCTAGTGTGCGTGAAAAATTATATATGCGAGCAGTTTAACTATTACCCGATTAATGGGAAAATTTATTTTATGCTATGGCTTAGTAGTTAAGTTCATAGTTATGAATGTATTCCAGAAATACTTAAAAATGAATAGTTTATTAATAACGAATGTATCAGTATATTTGTGTATATTATGTATAGGTTTTTCTTCTGAATAAATAACATATAAATGATAAGGCCTCCTTTTTATCAGTTTAATTTTTTTATTTACATGTCTAACTAATATTTCCAAATAATTAAAAAAAATAGTTATATATATGGTGTAATCAAAATAGGGCTTTCTATTCTACGCGTCAATATGAACAACTTTTACTATAGATCTATCTTCCTAATACCGCAAGAAAAATCAGGTCTTCCATACATTTTGAGCAAGTTTGTACGAAATTTTGTATGGAATAACTGATTTTGAGATATTTTTTATAGGATCGGGGTGACAAACGAGCAGTCAGTCAACCTGATTGTAAGTGGTTGCTGTGGCCCATAGACATATACATCTATCCTCGGTTAAGAATCAAAATTCAGATGCGTTGCAACCCCTGAGGACTAAGATGGAATGCCTCGTTTCCAGAAAAAAGGGTCTCCGGTTCTCTACACTCACCATATTAAACACAGCAGCGTTAAGCTCCTATTTTACACTGGTATTCTGTGAGAGCATGGTCGCTCCCCGGACGAGCTGACCCATTCGTGCTACAACTATACCAGTAATATAGCTGCAGTATGGGTCTATCACGTATAAATTGAAAATTTCGAAGATGATCCCATAGTAAAAAATATTCACGTTGACGGGCAGAATCAGTCCCTAAGTTATTAAGTACTATTTTGTTACACCTTTAGTTAGTATATAAGACTGGGGAAAAAGTTTCTTCGTATATTGTATACAAATTCAAGAGGTTTTTGTTTTAAAGTTTTATTACATTTTATTACAATTATAATATATATGGGTCCATTCTGTTCGATAATTTGTTACCATCTTGTAGGTAGTGAAATAATAAAAAATTAACGTTGCTGTAGAAATCTTGGGATTTTGATTAAAAAATGCGACAAGTAGTTTTATTTGATATATGCAATACCAGAGATTTGAAGGAACATGGATTTAGTCATCCCATTTATAATGGAAAAAAAATTATAAACTTAAATATTAAAACCTCCAGAAAGCTTTCTTTTAAAGAACACAAGCAACAAAAGAAAATAATGACTAAAACTTTTAAACCGGTTTTAAGTACTCAAGCAAGTACTGGATTTTTAGGAATGTTAGTGTGTATTGAAAGTCTCAAACAGATAACTAATCTCGTGATCTGGCGTTATCATGATGAAAGACCACTCCTTTTCTGATTATTAATGCCAGATGTTTCTTTTTCTATTTCTTGCTTGTCTCATTATTTATTGGTAGTAGAGATCTGAATCGATGGTTTTACCCGGCGGTAAAAGCTCATGATAAACTTTCAATACCACCATACATACACAGCATCATTTTATTTCGTGTTAATCCAGGTTTCGCTTTAGTCTGTAAACAAAACACATATCACATACAGAAAAAAATCACGTTTCTTGTATGGTCTTCATGCAAGAAACCTTTACTTGTTTTCTTTTTTATTTTATGTTGTTATAGCAGCAATATAAATACACATTGACTACTGACAGACAGACGGAACGATAGTGGAGATTTGGATCCCGTTGATACTCTTTGGGTATGGAACCCTAATAAATGGCAGTTATGTCATTTGAGCAGCACTACAGAAATAAACATTACATAATATAGAATTAGGCTATATTATAATAAGTTTAATATATTATATTATAAAATATAGTAACAATAAATTCACATATAAAAATCTCAGCCACGGGGAACTTTATTTTTGCATTCGCGGCAATACTGAATAGCGTCATTGATATTTTGTGACTTATTTATGGCTCGTGTTATTTTATGTTAAAATTTCGAAATTGTATGATACTTAATGATAGTATGTGATTCCAGTGTCTTTCTTATTTCTTGTAGTATTATTTTTACACAGTTTCAAAACGTAAACTGGTATTTTAATTCGGATTATGATCAAAATTTAATAAAACATTCGGTACGTTCACCTCACACTTTGCCTGCAACGCGACTGGCTCGGATACGCCGATTTCGGTGGAGTATTTGTTGCGCATTTTACATGAGCGCCGGCAGTATCTAGTCAGAGCGCGCGATGACTTATCATATATAAAAGCTTTTACAACAATTTACTTCGCAAATATCCGCGTTATAAAATAAAATGATGTGTCTTACCTAGTATGAAGAAGCACCTCCCGCCCTCCCTCAATTGCGTGCACTATCCCCGTCACCACTAATCCCAGCACCGCTACTCCCAACACCACTACACTAGGCAAGACACACCACTGACGATAATACGACACGTGTTTCGCCTCTACACGAGGCATCCTCAGGTGATATAGACTCTACGGTGGCTAACCGCTAAGTGAGCGGCGAGCCAAAACAAGTGCCTTTTATACAAGCCGATGACGCAACCGCTCTCTCCCTAAGAAGCGAGCGACTGCGTCATGCGATAAAACATGCGACCAATCACCGCTCAACTTACGCAGCCGTTTGTAAAATTGAAAACAAACCGCCGCGCAACGCCCACATTATTAGAGAGCAGGCTTGAAAATATTTAAGAGAGGTGAGTTAGTAACATTTGTTTGTTCATTCAGCAATGCAACGGTATTATTATTACTTTTTAATATCTCTAACTGTTCCAGCACACACAGCCGCAGCCCTTTATTACACGTATGTAAGACTTTAAAGGAGTGGTCGTTGGCTAGGTTGTGTCCAGTGTCCAAAAGATGTTTGGCAAAATGGGATTTATCGGGATTGCAATTCCTGTACGCGGCTAAATGCTCTTTATAACGTGTCTCGAAATTGCGACCAGTCTGACCCACGTAAACGGCGTGGCATTCGTCACAAACAAGTTTGTAAACACCTGACTTTTGACGAATATCCAACTTATCTTTACTATTACAGATATTTCTAAGAGAATTGTTTGTTTTGAACGCCACATGAACGCCGTTTTGTCGAAGAGTATTAGCTACTTTTTCAGATATGGGGCCTAAGTAGGTCAAACTGCTCACATACCGATGAACACTTTGAGGTTGAACCGCGTACAGAGAGTTGCGAATAACATGCTTTTGTTTCTTTTTAATTAAATTGTTAATGAGATTTTTTGAAAAACCGTTAGAGACCGCTATTTGATAAATTATATTAAGTTCTTTTAAATAATTTTCTTTACTTAATGGGACAGTGAACAAACGGTTAATGTAACAATAAAAAGCGGCTACTTTATGTTGCCATGGATGACATGATGACGCGGGGATGACCGTGTCGGTGTGAGTTGGCTTTCGATAAATTTGGAAAACATGTGACGATTCTTTTCTTGTTATTGTTAAGTCAAGAAAGTTAAGGGAACAATCTTGTTCCAATTCAAGTTTAAATTTAATTTTGTCATGGACTCTATTTATTTTATTGAGGAAAACATCCAGTTGTCTCCTTGTGCCAGTCCAGCAAATAATTATGTCGTCTACATATCGATAGTAATATAAGATATTTTGATTGACAACTATATGTTGTTTTTCGAAATTATCCATGAAAATGTCCGCCATAAGGGGACTTAGAGGGGACCCCATAGCTAACCCTTCTTTTTGTAGATAGAAACGGTTATTAAACCGGAAATAGTTTTGTTTCATACAGAGAGAGGTTAAGTTAAGAAGATCGTTTGTTTCCCCGGGATGTAGACGACGTTTTTCAAAGAGATCTGCGAGTATACGCAAACAGTCAGGGGATGGGACATTTGTGAAAAGACTATCAACGTCTAAAGATAACAATATGGATTTAGGAGGAATACGAATATCTTTAATTTTGGAAATGAGATCTAAGCCATTTTTTAGGCTGTAAGTGGGGTTGAATCCAGATTTCTCTCGAAGGAGGAAGTTTAATTTTTTAGCAAGGAAATAAGCTGGTGCACCAATATATGAGACAACTGGACGAATAGGAACATGTTCTTTATGTATTTTTGGTAACCCATATAAAATGGGTGCTTGAGGATTCATTGGAACAAGATTGCTCCGAGACAAGTTGTGATCGGGAAAAACATATGATGACTGTTGTATACATAACTTAATATCCGAAGTAAACTTTTTGGTTGGGTCAGACTCCAATAGCTCAAAGTCATCACCTTGGATAACATCGTTAACTTTCTGGCTGTACCCACTACTCTCCATAATAACAACAGTATTGCCTTTATCGGCTTTAGTAACAATAAGGTCGTTTTCCCTTATTCTCTGCTTTAGGGACTTAAAAACAGGGAACTCAGGATTGAAATGGGAAGACGCGGGCACAGCCCGAATTTTATTAGCTACCAAACTTTTAACGATGTTATCTTTCTTCCCGATCACAACAGCCACCTCCGCGTCAACAGCCATAGTCTCTAACGATTTTTGGGAGACCGAAGGTGTTAAATTATACTTTAGGCCTTTATGTAAAAGGGACAACTCATCTGTTGGAAACTGGACATCGGAAAGATTTTTAACTCGGGGATAAAATTGGTGATATTCTGTATGTATGTCGTTATTGCGATTACGGGATGAAGAGGATACAAGTCGTTGTAATTTACGGGACTGAATTTGATATTTCTCATAAACAGCCATTGAAGCAAGTTCTCTGGCTTTCCCATCCAAAATATCAAATTCAATATTATGTAATTTATATGAAAGTTCAGAGTATAATACTTTAAGGTGGATTTTTAAATTATCTCTATTGGAAAACCAACGACGACACTCCTCATTAAGCCAAATGTTCTGAGCTTTAGAAATAGCAATACTGGCCGCTCGACTATTTGTGCTGGAACGTATTTGAATATAATTGGGAATAACATGAAGTTGTTTGCACTGCTGATTGAACCAAACATTTTGGGCAGCAATACGATGGAGTTTTGTTAATTTGACATAGAGTCTTGCCTGGTCGGCCGTGCTAGCCATTTTAATATAATTAATAGAATCAGGCGTTACTTTGCGGAAATCCATTATATAAAAGCTTTTACAACAATTTACTTCGCAAATATCCGCGTTATAAAATAAAATGATGTGTCTTACCTAGTATGAAGAAGCACCTCCCGCCCTCCCTCAATTGCGTGCACTATCCCCGTCACCACTAATCCCAGCACCGCTACTCCCAACACCACTACACTAGGCAAGACACACCACTGACGATAATACGACACGTGTTTCGCCTCTACACGAGGCATCCTCAGGTGATATAGACTCTACGGTGGCTAACCGCTAAGTGAGCGGCGAGCCAAAACAAGTGCCTTTTATACAAGCCGATGACGCAACCGCTCTCTCCCTAAGAAGCGAGCGACTGCGTCATGCGATAAAACATGCGACCAATCACCGCTCAACTTACGCAGCCGTTTGTAAAATTGAAAACAAACCGCCGCGCAACGCCCACATTATTAGAGAGCAGGCTTGAAAATATTTAAGAGAGGTGAGTTAGTAACATTTGTTTGTTCATTCAGCAATGCAACGGTATTATTATTACTTTTTAATATCTCTAACTGTTCCAGCACACACAGCCGCAGCCCTTTATTACACGTATGTAAGACTTTAAAGGAGTGGTCGTTGGCTAGGTTGTGTCCAGTGTCCAAAAGATGTTTGGCAAAATGGGATTTATTGGGATTGCAATTCCTGTACGCGGCTAAATGCTCTTTATAACGTGTCTTGAAATTGCAAATTGCGACCAGTCTGACCCACGTAAACGGCGTGGCATTCGTCACAAACAAGTTTGTAAACACCTGACTTTTGACGAATATCCAACTTATCTTTACTATTACAGATATTTCTAAGAGAATTGTTTGTTTTGAACGCCACATGAACGCCGTTTTGTCGAAGAGTATTAGCTACTTTTTCAGATATGGGGCCTAAGTAGGTCAAACTGCTCACATACCGATGAACACTTTGAGGTTGAACCGCGTACAGAGAGTTGCGAATAACATGCTTTTGTTTCTTTTTAATTAAATTGTTAATGAGATTTTTTGAAAAACCGTTAGAGACCGCTATTTGATAAATTATATTAAGTTCTTTTAAATAATTTTCTTTACTTAATGGGACAGTGAACAAACGGTTAATGTAACAATAAAAAGCGGCTACTTTATGTTGCCATGGATGACATGATGACGCGGGGATGACCGTGTCGGTGTGAGTTGGCTTTCGATAAATTTGGAAAACATGTGACGATTCTTTTCTTGTTATTGTTAAGTCAAGAAAATTAAGGGAACAATCTTGTTCCAATTCAAGTTTAAATTTAATTTTGTCATGGACTCTATTTATTTTATTGAGGAAAACATCCAGTTGTCTCCTTGTGCCAGTCCAGCAAATAATTATGTCGTCTACATATCGATAGTAATATAAGATATTTTGATTGACAACTATATGTTGTTTTTCGAAATTATCCATGAAAATGTCCGCCATAAGGGGACTTAGAGGGGACCCCATAGCTAACCCTTCTTTTTGTAGATAGAAACGGTTATTAAACCGGAAATAGTTTTGTTTCATACAGAGAGAGGTTAAGTTAAGAAGATCGTTTGTTTCCCCGGGATGTAGACGACGTTTTTCAAAGAGATCTGCGAGTATACGCAAACAGTCAGGGGATGGGACATTTGTGAAAAGACTATCAACGTCTAAAGATAACAATATGGATTTAGGAGGAATACGAATATCTTTAATTTTGGAAATGAGATCTAAGCCATTTTTTAGGCTGTAAGTGGGGTTGAATCCAGATTTCTCTCGAAGGAGGAAGTTTAATTTTTTAGCAAGGAAATAAGCTGGTGCACCAATATATGAGACAACTGGACGAATAGGAACATGTTCTTTATGTATTTTTGGTAACCCATATAAAATGGGTGCTTGAGGATTCATTGGAACAAGATTGCTCCGAGACAAGTTGTGATCGGGAAAAACATATGATGACTGTTGTATACATAACTTAATATCCGAAGTAAACTTTTTGGTTGGGTCAGACTCCAATAGCTCAAAGTCATCACCTTGGATAACATCGTTAACTTTCTGGCTGTACCCACTACTCTCCATAATAACAACAGTATTGCCTTTATCGGCTTTAGTAACAATAAGGTCGTTTTCCCTTATTCTCTGCTTTAGGGACTTAAAAACAGGGAACTCAGGATTGAAATGGGAAGACGCGGGCACAGCCCGAATTTTATTAGCTACCAAACTTTTAACGATGTTATCTTTCTTCCCGATCACAACAGCCACCTCCGCGTCAACAGCCATAGTCTCTAACGATTTTTGGGAGACCGAAGGTGTTAAATTATACTTTAGGCCTTTATGTAAAAGGGACAACTCATCTGTTGGAAACTGGACATCGGAAAGATTTTTAACTCGGGGATAAAATTGGTGATATTCTGTATGTATGTCGTTATTGCGATTACGGGATGAAGAGGATACAAGTCGTTGTAATTTACGGGACTGAATTTGATATTTCTCATAAACAGCCATTGAAGCAAGTTCTCTGGCTTTCCCATCCAAAATATCAAATTCAATATTATGTAATTTATATGAAAGTTCAGAGTATAATACTTTAAGGTGGATTTTTAAATTATCTCTATTGGAAAACCAACGACGACACTCCTCATTAAGCCAAATGTTCTGAGCTTTAGAAATAGCAATACTGGCCGCTCGACTATTTGTGCTGGAACGTATTTGAATATAATTGGGAATAACATGAAGTTGTTTGCACTGCTGATTGAACCAAACATTTTGGGCAGCAATACGATGGAGTTTTGTTAATTTGACATAGAGTCTTGCCTGGTCGGCCGTGCTAGCCTTTTTAATATAATTAATAGAATCAGGCGTTACTTTGCGGAAATCCATTATATAAAAGCTTTTACAACAATTTACTTCGCAAATATCCGCGTTATAAAATAAAATGATGTGTCTTACCTAGTATGAAGAAGCACCTCCCGCCCTCCCTTAATTGCGTGCACTATCCCCGTCACCACTAATCCCAGCACCGCTACTCCCAACACCACTACACTAGGCAAGACACACCACTGACGATAATACGACACGTGTTTCGCCTCTACACGAGGCATCCTCAGGTGATATAGACTCTACGGTGGCTAACCGCTAAGTGAGCGGCGAGCCAAAACAAGTGCCTTTTATACAAGCCGATGACGCAACCGCTCTCTCCCTAAGAAGCGAGCGACTGCGTCATGCGATAAAACATGCGACCAATCACCGCTCAACTTACGCAGCCGTTTGTAAAATTGAAAACAAACCGCCGCGCAACGCCCACATTATTAGAGAGCAGGCTTGAAAATATTTAAGAGAGGTGAGTTAGTAACATTTGTTTGTTCATTCAGCAATGCAACGGTATTATTATTACTTTTTAATATCTCTAACTGTTCCAGCACACACAGCCGCAGCCCTTTATTACACGTATGTAAGACTTTAAAGGAGTGGTCGTTGGCTAGGTTGTGTCCAGTGTCCAAAAGATGTTTGGCAAAATGGGATTTATCGGGATTGCAATTCCTGTACGCGGCTAAATGCTCTTTATAACGTGTCTCGAAATTGCGACCAGTCTGACCCACGTAAACGGCGTGGCATTCGTCACAAACAAGTTTGTAAACACCTGACTTTTGACGAATATCCAACTTATCTTTACTATTACAGATATTTCTAAGAGAATTGTTTGTTTTGAACGCCACATGAACGCCGTTTTGTCGAAGAGTATTAGCTACTTTTTCAGATATGGGGCCTAAGTAGGTCAAACTGCTCACATACCGATGAACACTTTGAGGTTGAACCGCGTACAGAGAGTTGCGAATAACATGGTTTAATAACCGTTTCTATCTACAAAAAGAAGGGTTAGCTATGGGGTCCCCTCTAAGTCCCCTTATGGCGGACATTTTCATGGATAATTTCGAAAAACAACATATAGTTGTCAATCAAAATATCTTATATTACTATCGATATGTAGACGACATAATTATTTGCTGGACTGGCACAAGGAGACAACTGGATGTTTTCCTCAATAAAATAAATAGAGTCCATGACAAAATTAAATTTAAACTTGAATTGGAACAAGATTGTTCCCTTAATTTTCTTGACTTAACAATAACAAGAAAAGAATCGTCACATGTTTTCCAAATTTATCGAAAGCCAACTCACACCGACACGGTCATCCCCGCGTCATCATGTCATCCATGGCAACATAAAGTAGCCGCTTTTTATTGTTACATTAACCGTTTGTTCACTGTCCCATTAAGTAAAGAAAATTATTTAAAAGAACTTAATATAATTTATCAAATAGCGGTCTCTAACGGTTTTTCAAAAAATCTCATTAACAATTTAATTAAAAAGAAACAAAAGCATGTTATTCGCAACTCTCTGTACGCGGTTCAACCTCAAAGTGTTCATCGGTATGTGAGCAGTTTGACCTACTTAGGCCCCATATCTGAAAAAGTAGCTAATACTCTTCGACAAAACGGCGTTCATGTGGCGTTCAAAACAAACAATTCTCTTAGAAATATCTGTAATAGTAAAGATAAGTTGGATATTCGTCAAAAGTCAGGTGTTTACAAACTTGTTTGTGACGAATGCCACGCCGTTTACGTGGGTCAGACTGGTCGCAATTTGCAATTTCGAGACACGTTATAAAGAGCATTTAGCCGCGTACAGGAATTGCAATCCCGATAAATCCCATTTTGCCAAACATCTTTTGGACACTGGACACAACCTAGCCAACGACCACTCCTTTAAAGTCTTACATACGTGTAATAAAGGGCTGCGGCTGTGTGTGCTGGAACAGTTAGAGATATTAAAAAGTAATAATAATACCGTTGCATTGCTGAATGAACAAACAAATGTTACTAACTCACCTCTCTTAAATATTTTCAAGCCTGCTCTCTAATAATGTGGGCGTTGCGCGGCGGTTTGTTTTCAATTTTACAAACGGCTGCGTAAGTTGAGCGGTGATTGGTCGCATGTTTTATCGCATGACGCAGTCGCTCGCTTCTTAGGGAGAGAGCGGTTGCGTCATCGGCTTGTATAAAAGGCACTTGTTTTGGCTCGCCGCTCACTTAGCGGTTAGCCACCGTAGAGTCTATATCACCTGAGGATGCCTCGTGTAGAGGCGAAACACGTGTCGTATTATCGTCAGTGGTGTGTCTTGCCTAGTGTAGTGGTGTTGGGAGTAGCGGTGCTGGGATTAGTGGTGACGGGGATAGTGCACGCAATTGAGGGAGGGCGGGAGGTGCTTCTTCATACTAGGTAAGACACATCATTTTATTTTATAACGCGGATATTTGCGAAGTAAATTGTTGTAAAAGCTTTTATATAATGGATTTCCGCAAAGTAACGCCTGATTCTATTAATTAGACTTATCATATGACTTATCATTAATCTATGATAGAAGGCCTATTCGACTACGTAAGACTCTTCAATTCGTTTGATTTAGCACTTTTTTCTTTTTTTTCCCAAGACATGTTACTTGAAATTGGAGTTCACAACACGACTTAAGCAGGAAGTCTATTTTCTCCTGCAGATTTACTTATAGTGACATCTATGATTTTCAATTCAAACTGAAATGTTCTCGGGTGAGCGTTGAGCGTACGGACGTGTTCAGTGTGTGTACTATATATTTTGCTTTCATTTAATGATACACAAATAAAAAGTTTTTCGCTAGGAAGTGTCAAATGGGGACTAAATGTAATGGATGTGATTCTGGAATATTTTAAATATTCAAAAAAAAATATATATATATATATATATATATATTATAAATAAAAGTGTTCGCAAGAAACATGTAAAAAGTTATTTCACTTAAAATGTCTGACAATTACAGAGAAAACATTTGTGGGTTTCACTCAGGAGTCAGGAGTATAAGGAAAACTGGATATGCCCTGAATCCCAAAGAGAAGTAATTCTGATACTAGGGGTATCAGAATTACTTCTCTTTTATTCGCGGCCACACAAACATGAATAGGACATTTACGCCAACCAATTTCGTTAACACTGAGCGCAGGCGAAAAAAGCAGACGAATGTAACCTTTTTGAAAAGATGGGAGAGTTTCGATTCGAAATAAAAAATTAATTAGACGAGCAAATAAAGTCGTATAAACAACTCAAGAACAAATTTATTCGTACAGATACAGAGTTAATTAAAGTACCAAATATATTGAAGGTAGTTGAAGAAAAGGCGAGTAAAGTAGATTCGTTAGAAAACAAAATTAAAATATTGATAGAAAAATACGAAAGACTGGAATCTCGTCAATCAGGGACTAATATTAAGAATAATGGAGAAGCAACTCAATTATCACCAGTACTACCAAAGTAATTTGCAAGTACTGACAAACAAAATCAAAATACAAAGGAATTTGTGGCCACGAAACAGGGGACTTCTGCTACCACAGAGATACAAGCCGAGAAAATAAGCGGTATTAAACCCAAGACGGGAGAAGAAATTAAGAAGAAAGAGACAAAGAAGAAAAAAGAAAATGAAGAATTGACAGTTATTCATAGGAAAAAAATAGGTACCCGAACAGTAAAGTCAAAAGAAGAGATAACACAACCTCTAGAAATTCAAGGCACAGAGTGTAAGAAATATTTACATGTCTGGAGTCTCAAGAAAGATACCAACATATAATGCGGTAGAAACGCATGTAAGAAACATATGTGGACAGGATATAGCTGTCAAGGTGAAAAAAATTAAACATAAAACTGAAAGAGTGACAAGTTGTAGTGACAAGTTTGGCTGAATAAATAAATAAAAATAAAATAAAAAATAAACCACTATAATGTTTTACCTATCGAGAGGTAGGCTCCATAGATAATCAAAAACGAGAGTAACGACGTGTAGACGGGAGTTGTCTTGTATACGGTCTTCCCAGCATTGATCTTACACCGTATGAGTATCTTTAGTAACCCAACGTGAAAAGGAAAACCACATAGAATAGAATAGAATAGAATATTTTTTATTCAATATACATTACATGTGTAATTCTTATTGAAAGTCATTTTTTACTTTACCACTGGTTCGAGAAAAACCCTCTGTCCTGGGAAGAATCAGCAAGAAACCCAGCGGGACTTTTTTTTTAAATAAATTTTACGATATAAATGATTACGAACTATTTACAAAATTTATTTTAGAAACTGCTTGGAAGCGACCACCTCATTCCCAGGGGTTATTATCAACCATGTATTCATTTATACTATAATAACCCTTTTTATACAGTTTCAGCTTAATAAAACATTTAAGCTTGGTAATAGAGAGAACCTGTACACTTTCCGGGACCTTGTTGTAATAGCGTATACATTGCCCTAAGAACGAATTACTGACTCTGTGGAGTAGAGAAACTGGCATTACTAGCTTGTGTTTGTTCCTAGTGTTTACAGAATGTATATCACTTTTTTTACTAAAACTATCTTTGTTTTTGTGAACATACATTAAATTTTCGTAAATATACTGAGAGGCCAAAGTTAATATATTTATTTCTTTAAATTTATCTCTAAGAGACTCTCTCGGTTTTAGATTGTAAATAGCTCTAATGGCCCTCTTCTGTAAAACAAAAATAGTTTCTGAATCAGCCGCATTTCCCCATAGCAAAATCCCATAAGACATTATGCTATGGAAATAACTAAAATAAACTAATCTAGCTGTCTCGACACTAGTGAGACCTCTAATCTTTTTTACAGCATAGGCTGCAGAACTTAGTCTGCTTGCTAATTTGGATATATGGGGGCCCCACTGGAGCTTTGCGCCAAGAGTGATGCCAAGAAAAACAGTGGATACAACAGGGCTCAATTCCTCCCCATTTAAAAACACATTGGTATTCAGATTTTTAACATTCGTTGTTGTAAATTTAACACAATTAGTTTTATTTCCGTTCAAATGCAGATTATTAACGTTAAACCAATGCACTAATTTTTATATAGCATTATTCACTTCGTCACATTTAAATGACTGACGTTTAAGTTTAAAAATCAAGGAAGTATCATCAGCAAATAATACTATATCATGACTATCCCCTACAAGGTCAGGTAAGTCATTAATATACACCAAAAACAGGAATGGGCCGAGAATCGAGCCCTGAGGAACACCCATTAGTACCCGTGACCCGGAAGAACTTTTACCATTGATAATAACCTTCTGTTTTATATTTCTTAAATATGAAATAATAAGTTTAAGCGCTGTGTTCTTGACACCATAGTACTGTAGCTTCCTGATTAATGTCTCATGGTGAACACAGTCGAAGGCCTTGGAAAGGTCACAAAATATACCCAAAGCATCCTCTGAATTCTCCCATGCACAAAAAATATGTTTAATAAGCTCAACTCCAGCGTCAGTTGTCGAGCGACCCCTTGTAAAACCAAATTGATTTTTATGTAGCAATTTATTAATATTAAAGAAACTTAACATCTGATCTAAAATATTTTTTCAAAAATTTTACTTAATGTTGGTAGTACAGAACATAGGATACTTTGAACTGAACGAACCAAAATTATACAATATAAGAGTAAGATAAGACTGGGACGGAGAGTAATATAAGAGTAACAATATACCTAAGAGTTACATTGTAGTAAGTATTTCATATTCAAGACATTTTATGTTTTAAAATAAATACGTGTGTAATTTAGACATATTGTTATAACAACATAACCTTTAAACAATTTTTGTATTAGAGACTAATAATAATAAGAAAATAGAATAATATATAAGAATTTCATTCAAAAAAGATTACAAAAATACTTATTCAAAGTCATTCGTGCTTTTACCACAGGTTCGAAAAAAAAACCTCTATCCTGGGAAGAACCAGCCAGAAAGCCAGTGGACCTTTTCTATATCAATTTTTGATATCATATTATATAGTACAAAACATTTAGAAACAGAATGATAGCAATCATCTCTTTCCTAGTGGTTTTTATCAAATTTGACTTTGATATTTAATAAATATTTTATAACCTACTCGTAAATCCAAAAAAAAATCTCCGAGACAAAAATTTTAAAGGAATGAATATATTAACTTTGGACTCTCAATATATTTACGAAAACTGTATATGAACACAAAAATAGAAATAATTTTATTAACAAGCTAAGCTAATGGTTAAAACAGTAATTAAAAACACCGACTACGTAAAAAGTTTAATAATAATAATAATAATAATTTATTTGATACAGACAACACAGATCCATTACAAAATTAAAATTAAATTTTTTTTATACCTTAAATTTTAATTATAATTATTGGTTGATCAATTATATTATTACATTTTATTAATAACATTTTAATAAATTTGACCATCTACTAATAATTTCACTACATGCATACATATTACAAATAATTTTGATGAGATTATTCTGCGACGATTAATGAAAAGATAAAAAATTTATACCCTATTTCACTTCCGCATCTAAGACGAATCGATTGAAAAGAAACGACATACATACATATTTTTTATAGAAGTGGGGAAACTCTACGTGGTAAAGCCACGCTGCAGCTATATTATGGTTGTAGCACGAATGGGTTGGCTCGACCGGGGAAGGACCACACTCTCAGAGAATACCAGCGTAAAATAGCAGCTTAATGATGCTGTGTTTCGTATGGTGAGTGTAGAGAACCGGAGACCCTTTTTACTGAAAACGTGGCATTCTATCTTAGTCCTCACGGGTGACAACGCATCTGCATTTTGATTCGTAATCGAAAATAGATGTAGATGTATATGGGCCACAGCAACCACTTACCATCAGGTGGACCGTGTGCTCCTTTGTCACCCTTATCCTATAAAAAAAAAAGAAAAAAAGCCGCACATGAACAACTGGAACACCAGGGGGATTGCAGGTGCGGTGTGTTGCTGACCACACCACAGAATAAATAATAGTACCACGTAACCATACATACATACTCGTACATACATAAACTCGAAAATCGTTACTCTCCTTACGGGGCAGTCGGTTAAGAATAGTGACCTACATTCTGTAAACACTATCACTAAACACAAGCTATAATACCAGTTACTCGACTCAATGTATATAATTTTACAACAAAGTCCTAAAAATATGCAGGGCCTATCAATCAAAATTTATTTAACTAAAACTGTATTAAAAAAGGTTATTTAAATAAAGAATACATGACTAATAATAATCCCCGGAAATGATCAAAATTGTAAATTACTATAAATTATTATTTAAAAAAAGAAGTCCGCTGAGTTTCTTGCTGGTTCTTCTCCAAGCAGAAATAAATTTTTGTAGAAGTTTTTGTAACAGAAGTTTTTGTGGTAAAGAAAAAAATGACTTTCAATAAGTATGTAATAATCTATACTGGATAAAAATTATTCTATTCTATTCTTTCCGAACCAGTGATAGAAGCATTATTTTCCATAAGTATTACTTATAATCTATGTTGAACGAAAATATTTCTATTCTTTATACACATTATAACTTATTGGAAGCTAAGTTCGGTATACGCTGTGTAGTGGCGTGAAAGAGGGAAACTGAAACAGAAAATGGTAAAAATCTGCGAGTACCAACCCTGCCAAGCGTGGCAACTATGGCAGGATCCCCTTATTAGGCATTGTATGGGGGAGGCCTATGTTGAGCTGTGGCCTTTACTGTGACTGTAATGAATGAGAAAAAATAATGAGCATAAGAACTTGAAATAAGACCTTTGACTTCAATAATAAATAAAACGAACAGCCGCTGGGAATTCCAACATATTTATGTTTATTACAAATGATAACTTGTTATCAAAATACTGTTTCTCTCGTGTCTAAATTTATTTCTGTGGTATACGAGTAAATATAGTTTTATTTATTTATACCACAGCAATAAATTTAGGCATTATTAAATAGATCTGCATAGATCGTATTTGTTACTGCTTGTATGTTATAGATACAAAGGAAAGTTAAGTAATATTACGGAGCTATACGTTTTATGGGTTATGCTCTGAGTTTCTCAGCTTCGTGATAGACTTAGACATGAGGATATCCGCAGTAGAACCAGAGTAACCGACCGACCGCCCAACGGATAAGTAGTGAAGTGGCAATGAGCCGGCCATATAGCTCGAAGAACCGACAACCGATAGGGAAGAAGAGTGTAACGAGTCTAACGTCGTGTAGCATAAATAATACCTAATAATAATAATGATAAATATTACTATGAAATATAATTTTTTTTCTTTTATTAAATTTAATTCGAGACTCACTTTATGAACTACTAAAATTGGAAGATTGACTCTTCTGACAGTAAGAGGATCATAGAGGATGAATGCAGAAATTTCTAGATGTAGACTAGAATGGAGAATTTGCAGAAAATTCAGAAACTTCTATAAATAGAACACGAGAAGTTATGAAAGAAACAACACTGAAAATTATACACAAAATGAAAAACGAAATGATGGGCATAACAATATAAATTATCTTGCTAAAACAAGAGATCCACAAAAACCAAACGCAAGCTTGAGTGACCTAAAAAAGATAAGGACACTACATAAAACAGACGAGAACATTATGTGACAGCAAATGGAGAAGAAAACGCAGTGAAAATTTTTTGGAAGAGACTAGATTAGCAATAAATACATATACAATAACAAAACAAGACCCTCAGACAGTAGAAAAATAGAAAGTTCCATAAATGAACGTAAAAATTTAAGTTCCAGACATTTTTTACAAGACTAATGATCTTTTTTACCAGACTAATGATATTTAACAAGTGGTAGAGCCACGCGGCAGTTTTAGCTGTCGCATGGATGGGCCGGCTCGAACCGGGGTAGTACCACGACCTCACAGAAAACCAGCGTGAAGTAGAGGTTTACCTCTGCGTTTCGCTTGGTGAGTGCGGGTGGCCGGAGGCCCTTTTTACTGGAAATGAGGCATTCCATCTTAGTCCTCACGGGTGACAACGCATCTACATTTTGATTTGTAACAGAGGATAGATGTAGATGTCTATGGGCCGCAGCAACCACTTACCATCAGGTGGACTGTGTGCTCGTTTGTCACCCTTATCCTATAAAAAAAAATTTAAAAATTTACACTTTCCTTATTTTGTTGATACATAGTAAGATTGTTGATTAGCTAAAGCATGATTTAAATAATTTATTAATGCGCGCTTTAAAAAAATCTGGAGAATATTCCGTTGATTTTAAAAAACCGAATAATTTTTTTATGCAACACCCAAAACATTCCATTGTTTATTCCTTCCTTCTAAAAGTTTTATGTCATTGGTTTTAAGTATCTATCTGTGCTCAATTATTTGATAATTTAAATAATTTATTGAAAAGTTTAAAAAAAGCTAAGGATTTTTGATATTATTTTTCAAAATAAAAAGACATTATTGCATTAAATTACGCATTAGATAGTTTGTTTTTTATTTAACTTTGCTACAACAATGATTTCTGTTCAACTTTAATAAACATTTCAATTAACACAGATATGAGTATTTCTTTTACAAATTATAGCAAAATAATAACGTCAATATGGAAAATTATTTTTCCATATTGCTGTTATTATATATTGCGTCATTTTAGACAAGGAACACATCATTCATCCATATTCATTTATTTACAAATTGCTTTGGTCAAAGCATCTGCAATAAACTAGTTTTAAACACCGTATGAGTATTATGAGGTTAGTATGTATTCGAATATTATGCACTTCATTTAAAATTAACAGGCAGTACCACAACAATTACGGCATTCTTACTTAGTACTTAAAGAAGTCTTCGAATAGCCGAACGTAATTTCAAAGTATAAACAAAATAATTGGTAACATAGAATTATTACTCACGTAATAATTCTATGAATTGGTAATAACACCGTAAAATAGTTATATGCTGCCTCTTTGTTTAGTAAAATATGAAAAATATTCCACCAATATTACTCAATAGTAATATTTCTCGAAGTGTCTGCTTTTTATTTAGCAGGTCAGATATTTAGGCAGTAATTTAACTTATTTAAATGGAAACTTTCCACAATTTTGTAACCACCGATAATTTAGTACATAAGTACAAGTTTATAATATTATAAGAACAATAGCACAACAAGGTAACAGGCCTTCTTGGACATCAAGAATATAAACCGGTACCGGATATCTATAGACGTACGATAAACTCAAGTTTAAAGCCCTTAAGTACCAATCTAACATTAATTACGATCACTGAACCATATTACCTGTGACGCATAAGAACTTATAACAGATAACTGAGTTGTGTTGACAACTCAACAGACCTACACTTATTTTTATTTATTTAAAACATTTTTCTTTATTAATTTCCTCAATATAATATCAGTAGTAACCTTTAATTGACCTCACGATAGTCGATACGTTAATGTTCATTTTATGAACAATCCGAGATAACGACGAGCGGTCTAACTGGATTTGTTATTAAATAACAAATTCATGATTTGATCTAAGAGAGGAACGTTATAAGTATAAATAATTTTGAATTAAAAATTTTGCACAACCTACTTCAATATAAATTATTAAGAATAACTCAAAAACTATTGGTCAGACCTTGATCAAATTTATATGGGACCACATGAGAAGCACCAGCTTTCAAACAAAAAAAGAATCGTCGCAATCGGTTCACCCAGAAAAAAGTTACACACATTAAAAAAAAGAACATACAGTCGAATTGAGTACCGTGTCGTTTTTGAAGTCGATAGAAAAGAGCTTAATTCAATTATTACGAGTATTATTATCGTAGATACAGGTCACAAACTAGACTCGTTTATGCGTTGGGACTTATACTCGTAATGTGTCACTCATTAGCTGTTTCAAAGTATGAAAAATTCCTACTTCAAAGTACTAAATGTGAACTTATTTTATTCTTTGTTCTTTGATGTCGACATTTACCTCTTTTTAAAAGACAGTCCCTATGTCGTCTAAATTAGTTAGTAGTTACATTAAAAACTTCATTCCCTATTTTGTCACCCTTAGGCGTTGATTTATTTCTCCGAATAAATTTATAATATTTTACTTCAGGGGTAAACCACCCCTGAAGTAAAACCAGAAAAATAAAAACAGAATTTGATTCCCAAAGCCATCTTTAACCACACATAAGCATTTACGTATTTTTTAAAGAATGCGAGTCATTAACGAGCATACAGTCCACCTGATGGTAAGTGGATACTGTGGCCCATAGTCATCATCTACATCTATCAAGAATCAGTATCTGTCTTTCCATCCAATTACTGTGTAGATGTCTTCAAGGCAAGTGTGAATAGGCTTTTGTTAAGTCAATGCGCTTCACCATCTTAGGCTACATCACCACTTACCATAAGGTGGGATTGTAGTTGAGCGTTGGCTTAAAGTAATATTTAAAAAAAAATGTAGATGCATTGTCACCTTTGAGGACTAAGATGGAATGCATCGTTTCCAGTGGAAAGGGTTGCTGTTTCTCTACATTCACTATACGAAAACAGCAGCAATGAATGAATTAAATCAAAAAAATTAGTTAAATGTATAAAAAATCTGCCGCCGAGGAATCAACAATGAAATTCCACTTGATTAATTTTATCATACATTGCGGTTTGGCTTCTTCAGCCATCGCTTTTCAGGGCTCCTAAGAAATAACTTGAGCTACACCAATGCTTTAAATGAAACTAATTTTTACGGATTTTATCGCGTTTAACTTTTTAATTCCCGACGTTTCGGGTGCTTTACAGCACCCACGGTCACGGGGAAGACTGAGGTGTTTGACGTCTCGATGTCATAGTTAACCCGGCTACCTTCAGTCTTTGAATATTAAGTTTTAGTCCGATCTACGCAATAATGATTTTCTTACGGAATAAAAATTAATATTCAAAAACTGAAGGTAGCCGGGCTAACTATGACATCAGGACGTCAAACACCTCAGTCCGTATATGTCAGATATATATATATATATATATATATATATATGTGTGTGTGTGTGTGTGTGTGTGTGTGTGTGTGTGTGTGTGTGTGTGTGTGTGTGTGTGTGTGTGTGTGTGTGTGTGTGTGTGTGTGTAAATATGATCTCAATTGTGTTCAAGTAGTCTTTACAACTATACATGATCACTGACTGGACACACCAACGATTAGTATTAAGGCGCAGGTTGAGCAAAATGTCGCGCTAGTCGTTATTTGTGCGGATTTTAGAAGCTATCTACTTTTTATTTAAAAGATATATCAACAAATAAAAAACACATTATATTTCTACATAATCTTGATTCCATAGAAGCTATATCCAATTTTTTTTTAAACGAATAAATATTAATATAATCTCCTTACAACGAAACCACATAAATGTGAAATTATTATTGATAACATGGATCTCCTCGTAAAGTAAGTATTATTTTATTTTGCGATTTACACCAATGGATAGACAATTTATTAATAAACATTTCTATAGTAAATTTTTTTTCAAAAGACCAAAATTTGATTTTATTAAGAAATTATTTTAAAATCTGGGCATATTCACTGCTCACGGGCTTGCTAGAGTCAGTGAGCCCTGAGCTCTTCGACGCGAAGCCCGTGTCGTTAGAGCGTCGACCAGCACCGCATACACTCACGTAATATCAGTCGATAAATAATATTACTTATTAGGTTATTTATAGGTAGTATTATTTGTTTGTTTTGGGTATAATTTTTCGTATTAGTTATACATATATTTGTTGTGTTTTTTACTGCGCGATGAAGCTTTTTGCGTGTATTTTCTTTGAAGTAAATGCAAATAAAAAAATTAAGCACCATTAGCATGTAAGGTTCGAATCCATAATTAAAATTTCGATAAATATTATAATTTACACTATAAAAGGCTAATTCAATATTATCACCCAACCACAATATCTTATTATGTACAGTACTGCCTCGTTGGTCTAGTGGTTGTAGTAGTGCGACTGCTGATCATTAGGTCCCGGGTTCGAATCCTGGGTCGGGCCCTGTCAGTTATGAGTTTTTCATTTATTTTCTAAGTTATAATTAATATTACTAAGTTATAGTTTTTTGCTAAAATATAGTATATTATTTATTGCTTGTTTTTTCTTCTTTTTCAAAAAATAATTGAGTACATAAGGTGTTCTATACTTATAATTCGGTAAAAAGTATCTAAGTAGGTACTAATATACCTACTTTTTACTACTAAAAATTTTTAAAACTAAATTTAACTAAAAAAAACTAAACTGACCATTTATTTTTAACTCAAAACAGGACATGGGTTTATTTATACTCTAAAAACTATAACTTTATACAATTAGTGTTCACTGTAAAATTATATTCGGTATAGACGGTAATTATTAAATGCAACATATTTTTCTTAATTATTAATTACATTTGTCAGTGGATTAAATTTTCTTTAATAAAGTTGGTGATGATTTTAAATAAAAATAAAATTCTGCTCAAGTTTTTTTATTGTTATCTTTGTTAACAACATCGCCTTTAGAACTCTGGAACCGTAAGTGTTTCTTTCAGACGTCCACAATTTATTCAAAATAAAAAAAATACTCTTTCTACCGGAGCATTCGTACCAGGTAGACATAAAATATATTCGATTAAAAAAATTATGTTGAAGATTGTTGACTTTGAATACTTCCATCCAACGAGTTACGGGACAATTTTGTGTCCCGGAGCTTTGTTTGGGGACAATGGAACAGGTGACCGAGAAAAGGGACAGTCCCGTTCAAAACGGGACGTATGGTCACTTTAGCTATAACCCGGCGACGGCTCCGTGACGTAAGTGGCTTAGCAATCAGTTGTTGCGCTGGGGGCCGCGGGTTCGAATCTCGCACGGAACAAATATTTGTATGGCCTACAAATAATTGTTCCGGGTCTGGATGTTTGTCCTTGTGCAATTTATGTTTGTAAACTGCCTCCACGACACAGGAGAAAATCCTAGTGTGGGGGTAACGTTTTTTTACAATTGAAATTGAAAGATTGAACCCTTATACTTCTTGTTGATTTTTGTATTAGTAGGTAGGTATATTACTTTTCAATACGTGATACGTAAAAATTAACAATAATCAAAAACACATCTACGAAACATCCTATTTATTTATTTATTCTTTATTGCACCAAATATTTGTACAAAAGGCGAGCTATCTATTTATTTACCTATAGTGAATAGGTATCTTTTAAACTCACAATTTTCAATGCTTCATTTTTAATATATAATTAATTATAAAATTTCATAATTAGATAATATATGAAAATACATAATTCTAATATAATGCAACTAATATACCGAATAAAAAAATTAAAATACATTTATCGTTGTACGCTGTGTGTATTTCCATAAATTATTTCATTGATGTTGAAAAAATAATACTACGTTCGTACCTACAATAGGTGGTGGCGTCGTACATATTTCAAATAAGCAATATATGGAAGCGAGCGGCGTGCCGCCGGCAAAATGCTCAAGGTCGTTCGCATGGAGTAGCCCCTTAATATAAAACCATAAAAAATCACATTAACTACTTAGTTTTCTTATTTCCAGAACAATAATCATTCATTATATATATAAAAGATTTGGTTAAAAGATCAGTTATTCATTATTCTTTTTTTTTTTAATGTTTACCTTGTCACAAAAAACATTGCACTGGGATATTGCAAACTGGAAAGTTGAAATCACTTAGACCTATGAAAAAGTTATTTGAAGTTCTAATAAAGTGGAAGTCGTCTACATCATCACGATGTATGGCAATGCATCACCTTGCGTTTTACAAATTATTTTTTACCACACAAGACCACATTGTGGAATTTACTGTCGCCAGTGGTCGTTCCGCACCGGTATGACTTAAAGCCTTCCTTTTTAAAAGGCGCCCAATTCCTCTAGTGTTGCAAATGTTCATGGGTGATCTCCTACCATAAGGTGAAACTTATGCTTGTTTGCCTTCTCTTCTATAAAAAAAACAAATGCCAGCTCTTTTTAAATACAATCTCAAAAATCGGTATATGAGGAGGTTGACGTCGCCATATCCATAGTTTATAGCATATCCATAGTTTCCAAACTACTCAGGAACGATAACTACTCAACAACGACAGGCTCCGTACTACCACACAAAGCGCTGGCCACTTCCAGGTCACATCTTACACGGCGAAAAGTCTCCCCTTTTCCTTCCTCGGCCAAATTGGCGACCCTGACGTGATATGAAAATGCAACCTTCAACCTTAGAACCTTAACTTCAAGCTTTCGTCATCATCCTCAGAAACTTCTTCTGCTCCTGCAAGCTAGCCTAGCTTAACAACGTTCATATCAAGATTTGAATAACGCTTTCTGTTCCTTCAAGCTACTCTCTGCGCTAAAGTGTTTGGTATGGACATGAAATTTACTGCACGCTTCTGCTTCACGGTTCTCTTACAGATTACTTGCGTTTTTCTCGACTCACCGCCAACTACAAGGCAACTTCTGGCACTTGCACCTCTGTTGACAACTGTACTGCACCGGACCGATCGAACCTCCGTCCTGAACAGTGGGTGAGGTGGAGCTGATGTCACACCACAAGCAAAATGAACAGAGGTTTAAATCACGCTATCGAAATTTCCTGTATCACTACTCCGCTATTAGAACATGTTTCGTACTACCTCACGAAACGTTAAGCACTCCCCGGACTAAATACCTTGCCCGGAGCTTATCCTTCCTCAGCCAAATTCAGCGCCACCACAAATAGTAAGTGTTCGGTTTTAAGAAAATCCTCATGTATACAGCACTGTTCGCGTTCTAGTATAGCAACTTTAGCTACTTACTGGCCGCTACTAAGAATGCAAAAAGTCACATTATATAACTTGAACGAACGGGCTAAAATAAAGGGGCACCCTCGGCGCCCTTTTGTTTCTGGCGCCCTGGCTTGGATAATAAAATAAAATAAATAAATTTTAGAGTAAAATAAACTATGGACTACATAAACAGTAACTCTGTTTATGTAGTCAAGCAGACGAAGTAACGATGGAAACTTCGCGATAAAATAATTCTTATAAATCGCTCGTATTAAAAATACAGAACCATGGATCACTATTTATTATGTTCTAGAACAGAGTTTATGAAGTAGAAGACGTCACAGAGTTATACCTGTAATCAACTTGTAATAAATAAGCAGATCAAAGAAGATGAGTTCAAGATCTCAGACTAGACCCGAGTTGAGTAAAGGGTACATAATTACTACGTGCCCGATTATTACAATAACGCTCAGCTCATAGTATACTATCTAAGCAACGAACTCAAAAAAATAAGTTTATTGGTTCGAGATTTGATGACGAGACTGCAACGAGAGTTAAATTTTCTCGCAGGCATTGCCACTTCGTCGATAGGACTATCAGCAAAAGATGGTGAATAGTCGTAGTTCGTCATTACTTGTGTTGAAAGACGTATGCTCTACTGCATTATGAATAAAAAATAAGAAATAAGAAAAGTTGCATTGTTTATAACAATAGTACTGGAATGTGTGGCTAAAAGAAAAATTAGTATTTTCTTAACTTTTTTCTATACTGCAGCTCCCCTTTTTAGTCACATTTTTTTACTTCCAAGAAATATTTGGCATTTTCAAGTAAAGAATTTGAAAGGGAAATTCTAAGTTATATCCCATAATTCCCTCTTACTTCCCTGGACACGCCCGGGATGAAATGGTGTGTTAGATTCTCCTAATATTTCGCCGCGAAAATACGACGATTATACTTTTAAAATTTTAATTCGACCCGTGGTCACCGTGGTTCACATTCTCTTTTTTTATATAGGAGAGGGGGCAAACGAGCATGCGGCTCACCTGATGGTAAGTGACTACCGCCGCCCATGAACAACTGCAACACCAGGGAGGGAAATGCAGATGCGTTGCCGGCCTTTTAAAAAGGAGTACGCTCTTTTCTTGAAGGTCCCTAAGTCGTATCGGTCCGGAAAAATCGCTGATGGTAATCGATTCCACAAGGAAGTCGTGCGCGGAAGAAAATATCTTCTAAATAGCACAGTGGTGGACCGCCAATCATCCAGATGGTGGACTTGAGGCAATCGCAATTCATTTTAAATTACGATTGCCTCAAGTCTCGATCTTGATCGGTTTATATTTGTGTTACTCGACCTTCGCTTCGTACAAACCGCAAAGATTTTTTTATATAGGATAAGGGTGAAAAACGAGCACACAGTCCACCTCATGGTAATTGGTTGCTGCGGCACATAGACATCTACATCTATCCTCGTTTGCGAATCAAAATTCAGATGCGTTGTCACCCGTGAGGACTAAGATGGAATGCCTCATGCCCAGTAAAAAGGGCCTTCGGCCACCTGCACTCACCAAGCGAAACGCAGAGGTAAACCTCTACTTCACGCTGGAATTCTGTGAGGTCGTGGTACCACCCCGGTTCGAGCCGACCCATCCGTGCGACAGCAAAAGCTGCCGCGTGGCTCTACCACTGTTAAAAAGATATTTGCACCTCCACAAATTATTGCTATTCGGTCTGGAAGTACTGTTTAATTGTTTAATTCATGTCTCAAGCACTGGCCTTTAATTTTATACCTTTAATTTTATAATAAACGAGCAGAGTTCGATCCCTGTTAATACCACTATACAATATTTACGGTGGAGAAAATGTAGGGAAGCAACTACAACAGTATGATTTATTTTACGACAAATGGTAACTTTCTTTCTTTGCTTTAAGCAATATTCCATGTAAAATATCTACCTATATTTCTGTCCACAGCCTGAATACACCACACCCGTCATTAAAGTCATTAGGTATCTTTATTCGATTACATATTTCTTTTACAAGTTTGATTGTGTTAAATTACACAAATATTTAAAAGATATTGACTGAAGCGAACTCTGAACATAATATGACAAGGTAAACACATTTTTTGTAACACAACAGATTTACATCGATATGTCAGCGACCCGTCCCGGATTTGTCAAGATACGATCTATCATTATTTTAATCAGCTTTATGGTAATCATCGAAGACCATATATTTCTAATTGCATGCATTCAAAAAAATTAACGGTAACTCATTAAAATGCATTTATTTCGATATTATTGACAGACACTTCAATTTTGTTTATTTTTATAAAGATAATTTTTATCGTCCCTATAGTACATTTACATTAACAAATTATAGTTCTGGAAATACCTTATACTATCTAGTTTATCGTGCTATGACAAAGATTGTTCGTGAAAAAATCATATTTATAAAAATTAGAAAAATCGCATAATTTGAGGGACTTTTATGAATTTTCCCTTCTTAGGGGAAGACAGCATTATGTGTAGTACAGTAAAACATAAGTAAGGATAACAAGGTTACCCTCACTTCGACACTGCAAATCATCCCGCCGGTCAAGGTGTTCTGCGCAATTTAGGCTTCGATGTAATTTCGCTTGTGGCGCGACGACAGCGCCGACACATCCTTACTACGAAATCGGACAACTAACCCACCTTTACTACTAACCACTAGACCCTTTTTAGGGAAAAAAGGCATTCCATCTTAGTCCTCACGGCTGACAACGCATCTGCATTTTGATTCGCTAACGAGGATAGATGTAGATGTCTATGGGCCTCAGCAACCACTTATCATAAGGTGGACTGTGTGCTCGCTTGTCACCCTTATTCTATAAAAAACTAAATATAAAATATAATGACAAAATAAATAACGAAAAACCCAAAATAAAAACAAAATAATTATTATAACCTATTGAGTACAAAAGAGTTATAATATTACAATCACTACATTTCACACAGTACCTCAAAAATACTTTTTTTATGTATTTCCATAAATATTTAGGAGACCGCTTTCCTAAATATTTCCCTTCTACTTAAAAACATTTACTCTTAAAAGATGTATTCTTACGAGTATACTGATGCTCAACAGGAGACTTTCAAAGTGGGGGCGCAGAGACCCGTAAAAGAGGTTGTGTAACGTCTGCATGGTAAGGTGCATGGGCCAAATACAAGAACTTAAAATTGTTTTAATTCCTCCGAAGTGAACGTAGATAAACAAAGTACATTATTATCTACAAGACTTCTCACAATTTATTTAATTATTTACTAACTCACAATTGTTATTACAGGAGTGGAGCCTAATGCAACAATGTGGCCACTAATGTAAAAAAGACAAATAGTTTAATGTCACCCTCTCGAATTCCGCCAATGTACAATTAAATATGTCTAATCGTTGTGCTACGATGTTAAGCATTCTAGCTGCACGAACAACCGGTGCGTACTTTAAGATATTTGTACGAGCAACTGGTACGTCCAGCAACCCTCCCCTCAGCCCCCGTCGCAGCCTAGAATTAGGCATGAGGAACCGCAGTGATTCCAGAATTTCAGGATTGTTTAATCTACCACGTAATATCAAGTATATGTACTTAAGTAACGCAAAGTTCCGTCTAACCTCCAACTTATAATATCCAACCATTCCTATTACGAAAAGGGTTGGATACATAAGAGGATAAAAAGGGTACACCCCGTATTGCTTTAAATAGAGGTACCGCGTAAACTTATTCTGTATTTTCTCCAGTATGAGGTTATACTTGGTTTCATAAGGACTCCAGATGATAGCACTGGTTTCTAGATTGCTTCTTACTAAAGCATTATATAATGACTTCACGGCGGCAGTGTTGAGGAAGTCATGCGTTTCACGCATTATGAAGCCCAGGTTTTTAAAGGCCTTTTTACACACCTGTACAATATGAGTACGAAACGTGACGTCCTCGTAATTGTAATTGACCCTTTTGTAATTTTGATTTCATTTTTATTATTTGCCAGTGAAATTGCCACGTGAGGCGTTCCACTTTCTCGTCTCATTATGACGGGTGCAATGCGTTGCGATTTGGCTCTACCCTTACTTAAGCAGGGTAAAAGTTAAGTCGTATTGTTGTTATTATAGGCAAAGTATAGCTAACTAAAGACTCATAATCAGGTGAGCCATATGCTCGTACCGTCACTTAACTCTCATAAACTTTCCTACCTGTGTTCCGTGTCACTGGTGTCTTAAAGAGTGTGTTTTTCCCACTAACTGGTAACAGGCTCAGGTTGTTCCAGGTCGTAAGAGATCTAGACCTATGATTAATAATTATCGCCCTATGATTAATAATTAGCCCCCTTGCTTCTCTATATATCTAAAAAATTATTTAAATGGTTGATTTATGATCACATTTATCCCTATATTGCGCAAGGTTTATCCAAAACTCGTCACGGTTTTCTAAACTACTTTAAAGCGTGAGCGTTATTTTCAAATTGTATCCTTAATGTAAAGGAAAATCGAGTCAGGTAGCTGTGACCATACGGATTTTCAAAAAACTTTCGACCATGTGGACCGTGACATTCTTGATTGGTGATCTTCTGTGATGTGTTTGTTCTTCCCTAACTAATGGGTCGCCACTTGTTGTTTTTGGCGGTTTTAGATCTGATTATGTTACTAATCAGACATCGCATCATGGCCTTCTCTCTTTTACAACGTTTACATATTTGATACAAAACGAGTTTTCAAAAACGTTAAGTACATATTATATGACGATGATAAAAAGGAATATGTGTGAGTGCAATTAAAACAATCTTTACATTTACGAAACTAAAAACAGGAAGCATCCTATGACTTTTCACTATAATTTTAATGGCATCGAATCGATGAAGGTAAGTGCGTGTGAGAATTGAAATAGACCCCTACTTAAATGAGTCGATTTAAGCAGGGCTTACCGTAATTTTAACT